>CM017556.1:28964112-29451612 GCA_007844125.1 Sinonovacula constricta | reverse complement strand
ATTGTTGTTTTAAACAAATGTCAATAACGGCTTATGTTAATAGTCTAATTGTTACAAATCTATCATGTACCTGGGCTCCACTAATGAACCAAAAGCTCTCCAACTTTTAAAATCAACACAGAAGTCTATAGCATTTCCTCACTTTCTTTAGTCTATTTTTTCTCAGACCACTTTCACCACAAAACAGTCTTCGATCGATTGCACCATCAGGTAAGGATACAAACACATACACCGCAACAACTTTACACCCAATTGCGAATGTACAGTAGTATCAATGTATCTACTTCTTTTATATACCGCGAAAACTACTGATAATCGTCAACGACGGTTTTTGCCGATGGAGACACAATTGTGTTTAGTTATCTCTGGACGAGTTTCTACCCACTCTAATCATCCATCCATCCTTTTATGGTATCTTCTCCTCTTCTTTCTTTACCCCTCCCCTCTCTACCCATCAAACACGCTAGCAGCTGTATCGAGGAATCTTAAATATAACCCGCAACACAACTACCGCCAATTCAACCGCATTTGGGTTCGCACAACCACAATGGGCGACCCTTCAAGACACATGAGCCCAAAACATTTAATATGTCTCCCCAGTGAATAGCCCGTGTCGCCGTACACAATAGGTAGTTTTCCGATTAAATTGTATAAATAAAGATGAGACCTCGGGATCAAGTTGAGCTCGGGTCACTGGTTGCATTCTTTCACAGCTAGATGCCAGGTAGAGATATGATCTTCCCTCGTGCGTATGTCCAAATAGAGGAAGACTAATTAGTATCTAGCACAGCATGAATGCAGTTGAGAAAACATTTTCTCATCCAGAATTCACATATAAAGACTGAAGCGAGTACACCACGGGGATAGCATGGATGCATTTGGCAGGGGGATTTATACTGGATATCTAAAAGAAGTCCAGAGAGAGGGCTATGTAAAAGTTATCATTAATGTTTATGTGTTTATCAATATTTGAACTCTATTGACTTGGCAACACACATTTTATCCATTATGCCTGTCAGTCGAGCAACACATACATAAGGGTAAGACACTTGGGACGACATTTTGTCTTATCCGGGATACCTCTAAGATGTTCGGAGTGAAAATGTATTAAAGTTGTCGTTTATTTCTCGATGTTTGTATCGAACTTTAAACCCTTACTAGTAGGGGAAATTATTTCTTCCAGTACACCCATCGATCGACACATGGAGATTGCAGAAGAGACGGATGCATTTGGAAAGGCATTTTGTCACTTGCAAGAAATCCAGAATCTCAGTGTATCGATATTTAGCCTTGCATGTGTTACAGTCATCGGTTTTATTTTTATGCCATAATACTTCAGCGCTAAAAAACACACTTTTATCATAGGCGAAACTCACAAAAATTAAATATCATTATAAGAGTTAAATTTTAAAGGCGTGTTTTTTTATATAACTGGTCTGTCATGTAATTTAATGTTGAAAATACTTTAAAAAAATATATGTACCGTAATTGGCTTGAAAATGGTCATTGACTATAGCAACGGCAACGGATATGTTTCATTGCGTGTTGTTTCTAAAACGCTTTCAATGAAATACATGTTGTTGTTGGTGGTGGTGGTTAATGACAGAGCGTGCGGACAGTTTAAGATTGTTTGCAACAATTATTTAATGAAAAGAAGTCATAAACATGGATCAGGGACCATTCCGAGCGTTGAAACTGTTAATCGTTACGCAATACGGGCACTTGATGTCCCGTTTCAAATGGCTTTGTTCTTCTTCCTTCGTTGTTCTTCTTTCACCGTTTTGTGTTGTTTTTTTTTGTATTATAAATGCACCTTATAAAAGAAAAAAATCTGCAGGTCGCAAGCAACACTCTGACCAGCTGAGTTCTACAACACGTTCTATCATACTTGCCAAACCCATCAAGAAAAAAGATCACTTGTTACTTTAACTACTCAAAATGAATCTTTTCAAAGCTCTTCGCTTCTGAATTTAAAATGACATTTTGCAAATAACTGCAGTGGCACCTCTATAATTGAAGCACTCGTGTGGTTACATGTCGTGTATGGTTTAGGGCGTATTGTGGCACCCTATGGGTAAAAAAAAACAACATGACAAGATAAACGAATCCGGGGATTCAAGTGTCGAACCGATTAAGATCATACTTATCTAATGACTCATACATTTTAAATACCCGATTCGCTGTCTTTAGAGAGCATGTACTGTTTAAAATGTGAAAACTGTTCGATTGGGTTTAATAGAAATCTTATCGCTGAAAGAGCATTAATCTTGTTAGTGCTCGTCCAGTTCATTTTGTTTGTCATCCTTCTGCTCATCCTCCTCCTCATCCTCCTCATCGTCATCATTATAAGCAACAACAGCAGCATAACTGGCAGAAGAAGAAGAAGAAGAAATCAGTAGCCCTAAAATCAGAATTAATAATACTAGTACTTACAATAATAATAAATTATAATAATTCGCAGTAGTAACAGTAGTAGTAGTAGAAGCAGTAGTAGTAGTAGTAGTAGTAGTAGTAGTAGTAGTAGTAGTAGTAGTAGTAGTAGTAGCAATAGTAGTAGTAATGTTAATAATTAAAATAGTTGTTGTAGTAGTGGTGGTAATAGTAGTAGTAGTAGAATAGTAGTTGTTGTAGTAGTAGCAATAGTAGTAGTAATATTAGTAATATTAGTAGTAGTAGTAGTAGTAGCAGTAATAGTAGTAAAAGTAGTAGTAGTTGTGGTAGTAATAGTAGTAGTGGTAGGAGAAGTAGTAGTAGTAGTTGTTGTTGTTGTTGTAGTGGCAGTAGTCATAGTAGTTGTAGTAAGTAGTTGTAGTAGTAGTAGTAGTAGTAGTAGTAGTAGTAGTAGTAGTAGTAGTAGTAGTAGTAGTAGTAGTAGTGGTGGTGGTGGTAGCAGAAGTATAAATAGTAGTAATAGTAGTAGTAGTAGTAATAGTAGTAGTATTGTTAGTAATTATAGTAGTAGTGGTAGTAGTCGTAGTAGTATTAGGAGTAGTAGTAGTAGAAGTACTAGTAGAAGCAATAGTAGTAGTAGTAGTAGTAATAGTAGTAGTATTGTTAGTAATTATAGTAGTAGTTGTAGTTGCAGTAGTAGCAATAGTAGTAGTAATATTAGTTATAGAAGTAGAAGTAGTAGCAGTACAAGAAGTAAAAGTAGTAGTACGAGTTGTGGTAGTAATAGTAGTAGTGTTGGTAGTGGTAGGAGAAGTAGTAGTAGTAGTTGTTGTTGTTGTAGTGGCAGTAGTCATAGTAGTTGTAGTAAGTAGTAGTAGTAGAAGAAGTAGTAGTAGAAGTAATAGTATTAAAAGTAGTAATAGAAGTAGTATTGTTAGTAATTATAGTAGTAGAAGTAGTAGTAGTAGCAATAGTAGTAGTAATGTTAGCAATTATTATATTAGTTGTAGTTGTAGTAGTAGTAGTAGTAGTAGTAGTAGTAGTAGTGGTGGTAGTAGTAGAAGTAGTAGTAGTAGTAGTAGTAGTAGTAGTAGTAGTAGTAGTAGTAGTAGTGGTGGTGGTGGTAGTAGTAGTAGTAGTAGTAGTAGTAGTAGTAGTAGTAGTAGTAGTAGTAGTAGTAGTAGTAGAAGTAGTAGTAGTAGCAGTAGTAGAAGTAGTCATAGAAGTAGTAGTAATAGTAGTAGTAGAAATTATAATAATAGTAGTAGTGGTAGTAGTTGAAGTAGTGGCAGTATAAGCAGTAGTAGTTGTTGTTTTAGTAGTACTTCTACTACAACTAACATAACTATTTCTACTACTTTTATTATAACTACTGTTTCTCCTACTACTATTATAAATACTATTATTGGTACCATTACTAATCGTGTTGTTGTTATTGTTATCGGGTGATTCTACTTCGAGCCCAGGACCTAACTGACGTTGTTAGTACTTTGACAGTGGAGTTTCGTCAAGGATCACTCTTAGCTGAAATCAACCTGTGTCCCAATAGACCATTTCAAACGTCCAGTGCGCATGCGCCGATTTATATCTCGCGCTACGAGACTTGACCCGTTTTCTTTCGATTGTCAAAACTGGGGGCTCTTGCGCAAAGGATTTCATCATTTGTGTTCGTACTTTCTTAAAAAAAAACAAGTTGGGTTTTTTTTTTCGGTTTGCACATATTAGCGCCAATTAACGGCTGTTAACAACATTGTTCACGCACTTATAACATGGAGTCGCTTTTACATCACTTTGATTTTAATTTCTTCAAGGTTGTAAAAAATAAATGCGGTGTTATTTCTTTCTGGCGCGGAGGGCTCTCTGGCTAACACTGCTAACACTGCAACAACAAAGAAAATTCTGGGAAACAATCGACGGTCACTATCATTTGAAGTCGCCGAAAAGAAATATTTTTGTGTCAAATTGACCGACCCATTATTTCACAATACTGTGTAACATGATATCGATCGATAATTGTCTTCAAGCTGCCATTTAGAAGATAGAGAGGGTGTGAACGTTGGGTACTGTTGAGAGATTAAAAATGATAAGTACACGTGAACGGCGTGTGCTATGAAAAAATATGCAACGTTATTGACGATTTACCTTCGCGGCATAAATATAAGTTCTAAAAGAGTGAGAGTGGAGGGGGGAAATTTTACTATGTAGTAATATTTCAGACTGCGCATGTTTTTACTTATATAAATATCCTTACAAACTTCTTTAGTCCATTGAATGATCATAAGCATTTTTATAAAGGAATTATTTATATTTAAGGTATGGATTAACTACAAAAGAATAGGCGAGCTATTGAAATAATACCTTTGCAATAAACACTGCATATTGGTCTGTAAATGGTGAAGGTCATAAACCACACGACTGCCATATGGTGACAGTTTCAAACACAGCTGCATAGCGGATGCATGTGTTAATTCTTGCGAAGGGGAAAAGACGCCAAAACACGGTCACAATTCCTGTCCACTAGACAAACAAGGTGTCATAAAACTGCCAATTAGCTTAATTAGTTGGGGTGTCCGCTCATGTCATAAAATTAGGGATTCAATTAGAGTAGAACTCTATGATGGTATGAAAGGGACCCACGCCCATAGAGAAACATACCCGGTAATATGAATTTACAAAACGATATTTTAAATTAATACATTTCTATCTTTAAATGGGTACAAAAATTAAGTACCCGGTAGAGCCCAATTTAGACCACATTTTGGCATAGATTATTCAAGCCATGAATGGGAATATAAGACGTAGCCAGGCGTGTAGACCCTCATTCAAATAATTGCAAATCAAGTAAAGTCAAAAGTTGCATGCAGATTTTGAATCGCAGTCCTATTAATCATTTATACGTAATAGCGCATTATGTGACCGATGCATTAAGAAATATGGATTTTGACACCATTGTCCAAATTTACAACATTGTTCATTATAAGATATATAACAAATAAGATTAGAAGCATAAGAAAATTTGCTTGACAAAGATCCATACCCCTGTAACTAAAGTAATGATGATGCAAATGACGGTGATGCTGCTGCTACTGCTGATAATGATGACGGTGATACCGATGCTGTTTATGATTATTATGTAAATGGTAAAAACGGTTACGGTGATGCCCATGACGATTACGATGTAGATCGTGATGGCGGTGATGCTGCTGCTGATGATGATGATTAAAGGTGATTATACAGGTAATATGGGATCATGATGATGATCATGTGTGGCCAGATAAATTTAATCGCGGTAATGATTATAATTTCTTTAATATTTAACATGTAAATGGACGTGATATAAGTTTGTTTTTATTACGGTTGTTTTATTTAACTTTCAATTGATGATTGTATACGTGCACTATTTGGCAACTTATGGTTATTCAGACGTTGAACTTTTGTCAATTTCATGATTTTCAGTACTGTATTACGTTCAATTAGATAATACAAAATCCGGAAGTGAAGAGCCCCCAGTTTTGCAAAACAGGTCGAGTCTCGCGAGATTTTCTCACAAAGCGTCTACTTGATCAGCGGAATAGGATTGGCTAGACGCTTGGTTTGAAATGGTCTATTGACTATGAACAATTAAGATTGAATATAGTAAACAATAAAGAATGATAACTCCCAAGAATCAAGTTTACACACGTTCTGATCTTACCATATTTTTATTTCCCACTATTTATTTATTCAATTTAATTCTTATTGACAATGTAAGTATGTAGAATGTTTTACTTACAGTGATATATGCATGTGTTCCAAATAAAGTTAATAAAAGTTTATTATACATTTATACTAACATTAAAATACTGCCGTGCTAGGCATTCCGTTTACAAACTCAAGGCGGAAGAAGGATAAAAAAGAAGATGCGTGACCGATATTCATAACTCAATGATAAATCTTGCATCGAATAATTACGGCCATAAAACAAAGGCGAGGTATGCCGACATAACAGCGCGTATTGTTTTAAGTTTACAGAGCAAAACCTGGACAACATACCTGCCGTCTTTAATTGATTGAATCGAGGGGCACGCGATGTAAACAATGGGATTAATTATACGTTGATCACCAGACAGTAGCTGATTTGGAGATGAGTCAATATGGCCAGAGGAGGTATTAGCTAGGTGCAGTGGATTTAAAACACAGCCGGGAGAAAGATAAATGTGTGTATGTTTGAGAGACCTTAAACTTAGTAAGGGAATGTCAATCGTTTGGCTAAAATGTCTCACTATCTTATCTTGAATAGACTATCATTTTATTATTATTTATTATTTGTTTTATCCCTAAATTTTAACCATTAAATTTTCTACCTGTATACAACTGGCTGCATCGCTACATGCCTCGTTACGATATCTGTTTCAAAATGTAACTATATCCAAGTATAACAAATCGTTAAACCGGTCTGAGTTTATAAACGTTTAGAAAACAAATGTATTAACCTTGGGGGCAATTGTGTAACTTAAACTAAAATAATAAATTAGCATTGTGCAAAAAATGTGAATTAGCTCTACTTTCTGTACTGTATGAACTAGTTCACATATTTTCAAACGTGTTACCCCATAATGTTTTTAAAACAGGTGACACTTTAATATTGTCATTCTACATTTCAAAAAACATATTCTTGCTCAAACCCAAGTTATTAGTTTTTAAATATAATTACAAGTGCAGCAAAAAAAAACATATTAGAAGATCAGTTGAGAAATAACACAGATATTGCGGTTGTCCTGAAAATCGCAGCTTCTTACATCGGTTTCATTGTCAAGGTGGCAACATCACATTCATAACTAGAGAAACTTATTTATCTGAGGCTGTATAAACTAGAAAAATCACTCCAGAACAATCGGAACTCCGCGGATAATTCCGTCCTCGGGACAATCATCCCTCGGTTGTGTCTGGTGCAATGATACTTACAGAATCACGATCGTTTTGTTCGCCGGAAGAAGAATAGGCCAAAACAAGTTCTTAAAACATGATTGATGTAGTGAATAGGAATATTTTATCCTATATACTTTATTTATCAATTTCACTGTTTACATCTCGTTAGTTATACAACTTTAACTGCATTTTCCGTAGAAATAACAAAACAAAACATTTATATTTGTTGTTTTGATGACGTCATAGGTACCGACATATTTTATTTTCGCGGGATTTTCCGTCATACATCCGAGCAATCGGAACTCCTCGGGTAATTCCGTCCTCGGGACAACCGTCCTTCGGATGTATCTGCAGCATTAATACTTAATAAAATCACGATCGTTTTGTTCGCCGGAAGTCGGAAGAAAAATAGGCCTAAAATGTAGTTTGCAAAATGCATAAACAATGCCATCGTTTGTCAGCTGTGCGTCTGCTGCGCTGGCTATATTAAAATTGAATTATTTAAATTTTAAGCCGCCACAAATTGAAGTTTTACTGGCATCGTACTGTAATGAGCTGTCATCCGAGCTACCATCTTTGTGTTGACGTCTGTATCAAAAGTAGTCCTATATAGGGAAATGGCCAAGGTGATCCGACTACCTACATGCATCCGAGAGATGATTCGTGAATAATCCGAGGTGTTCCGATTGACATCCGAGAGATGATTCGTGAATTATCCAAGGTGTTCCGATTGGCGTTTCGATTGACATCCGAGAGATGATTCGTGAATTATCCGAGGCGTTTCGATTGACCCCAGAAGTGTAGAATTAAAGCCTCCGCATGTATAGTGGAAGAGGACAGGGTCATTCTCTGGCCATGGCGGGCTAAGATAGTAAGCCTATGGCGCATGTATGTCTTTCCTTGTAATAGCTGGGGTAGTGGGTTTATCGGGTAAGAAAACTTTTGTGTTTTGCGAGATCTGTCATAGCCTTTTAATGCAGCAAACTATCACATTGAAGGCAGTACTCAATAGACATCTCTGTATGTATGCGACTACACATTAAAACATAAAACGTTAAAACATATCTCAATTATACAGACTCAGCAAGGCGATTCAGAAAAGTACCTGTGCAACAATGAATTCACTTAATTTTTTTCGCAAAAGAGCAGATTTTTATTGACATTTATCGGTGTCAAGTTTAAAACAGCAGTGTTTATTTTTAAATAATGGCGCGAAAATGTTGTTTTTTTTTGTTGTTTTTTTGTATTACGATATTTTCCCAATATTTCATATTTTGGGGTTTTAATACTGTTTGGGCCCTTTTCAATATGTTATTGTTTGTTAACAGGAAAATTTTCAAGCATAATGCACTTTTTACAAGAAGTAAGGGATTTTGATCCTGTTGACATTTTAACCTTCCAAATTTCAAATTTACTGACGGCTATGAAATGTGCATTGAAATCTTATACCGAACCACGTATCACGTGACAAACATGTTGCTTGGTCCTGCCTGGCACGATACAGTAAGTATCTTAGCGTGATTGTAACGATGGAGTTGGTAGGGTTACACAGAGTGCCTGAAAAAGGTCAGAAGATTATTGTAAGTTTATCCCTGCTGTCTGTTATTGTCATCCGAACCTAATACGATACAACGAAAATTGTTACATGGCGGGGTTTTTGTACGCCATCTTGGCGTGGTTTTAATCTCCGTTTTAAACATGGGGTGTAACGTGAACAGTTGGAGTGACCTTTAGATGGTTTTAAGGTTAGAAAAAATGTGTTTCAGACGGGTCTACTTCTCAGTGCGAATCGGAATAAGTCACATTGAACAAAAATTAAATGGTCGCTTCATTGTGTCATTAAATATTGAAGGCAAGACAAAATAAAAGAGTTGTCCCTAATGCTACATATAAAGCGAACCGCACTCTTCAATAGCACCAGCTTACCCTACCAACAGAACGTTCTCATGTTACTCACGATATATCAACAAGCATTGTATTTTGTTATTCATTTTAGTACTTATCATCACATTTTAACAGGTAAATTTGCCATTTACTGCAGTTTAATGGTAAGATACTTCATACATTTTTTGAAAACCCGCCGTTGAGGTGATGAAACGGAAGTATCGTTTTTCCTAAAAGTCATTAACTGTGTAGACACTTAATTAAACAACACTTTTATTGGCATTCATATTTCACACAAAAAATTTCGAATCTTTTTCCTGGATGACCAGTGCGAAAATTTTCTACTGCTTCAAACTGAGACTTGTCTTTTCATAAATAAAATCAGCGTATTCTGGTATATTAAATATTAATGTCCTATCGCTCATTGTATTTTTAAAACAAATTCGTAACATTTATTATTTGACGTTCTTTACGCTTTAGATAATTTGCATTTCAAAACTACTGCAAATAGATATTGACAGGTATATATATATATATATATATATATATATATATATATATATATATATATATATATATATATGAATAGGTCACTCTTTTTCCCATGTAGTAAAAATGTACAATGTACGAGCAAACAAATTGTGGAGCAAAATTACAACGATGTCTTTCTTTATTTCTTTTAGCTTCGGCGGCATTTTTTTTTCTTTTGTCTTCATAAGTTAAGAAGTACCTTTAATAGAGACAATATAATAAAGTTATCCTTCAAAATTGATTATACCTTTAACAGAAACATGTCTACACAAAATGACTCCCTTAAATAAAACATTACCTTAATAACGCATGTTCTTTGATTTTATCTGTGACAACCACCCTTCAATTTTACAAAAAGCAAGAAAAACAGGAATGTAACGCCCATACTTGTAAACGTGTTATTCTTATCATTTGTCGTTCATTTTAATACGTTGTCACGTTTATTTATCAGTTTTTAAATTATTTATCTACAAATCCATTGCAATAGTCTGCACGTTTTTGTGTTCTCAAATCTAGTTGTCTAATTTAATAATGCAGGTGTCTTTGTCATTGTCGCTTGTGTTTGTTCTGATTAATGTCTTAATACGGCGGACATTTTATCCAGTGGACACGGGGTAATTAATTTCCCATGAAACTCCAAACATGTCATATTACCATCGTATTTATCTTTAATGCATTCGCAAACCAAATATATTGTTACATTTCTTTTTCCGGCTGATATAACAAACCTAGCCCTAGTTGTAATCCTTGTCTTCTAATTGTCTAACAATTGGACAAGGACATTCCAAATATACATCGTGAATCAACAATTTTCGGTGTTTCGGTTCTCTCCATTTCTGTTTTACATTTTTTTCTCATTCATTCGTGGGATATGCTGTGCGTTCTTTTATCGTTCATTCAGTTACAAACATCAAAACAATACCTGCCCGGAGTCAAAGGGCGCTTATCATAGAGGATACGATTTATTTTTCTTTCTATTTGTTTTCCAATCATTTGTCTCCGTGTGTATGATAAATTGGAAAACCGGTCGGAGATTTGCGACTCCTACAATCCCGGCTAGGCACGACCGCCGGGTTTTTGAACATTTTTCTGTATCTACATTCGCTGGATGATATACGGGCATCTAATCGGGCCATTGTTTGTTGGCTTAAACCGACCGCCAACACTGCCCCGACTGTATTTATATATACAAGAAGGTTTCAGTTTTGGATAGAAATAGCGTTGCCTGCACTGTAATAGTTTTTCAAAGAAACGTGATAAGTTTAATCCCCTTAGTTTTTAGACTACGAAGATGATGTTAGCTCGAAGCAGTATAAGAACTACAGGGTAACAGTATTTCGTAAGCCAGTGATATTTCAAAGTTTTACCAGTTGTTCACTTGAAGCAGACGCAGTGATCGCGATTTGAAAAATTTAAATCGTCTTCACACTAGACAAGCAAAGTGCTATCATCAGCAAAGCATAAAGGAGCAAAGTCGCTAACATTTCCAATAAGATTGTGTTTTGTTCGATGGTCGAACTCGCAACTCCGTGATCTTGGGGGCCGACTTCCCCTTCTGAGCCATGAGTTAGCGGAGAAATCATCCTAAACATTAGTAAGTTATAATGAACATGCAAGTTTAAATAAGTTTTAGAAAAGATGATGCAAATGGGTAAAATATGGTGATCCCTCGCCTTAACGTCAACCCGCTTTATTAGTTCCACATCTTTAACGTTATCCTGCTTTAGCGATTCGCTCGCTGTAACGTCAACCAGCGTAACGATTCCATTCGCTTTACTGTCACCCGCCATTAGCGGTGCCCTGTGTTAAACGTCCCCGGCTTTAGCGAGTCCCTCGTTAAAATAACCGTCAGTTCCCTAACATTGTATTAACGTTTCTGCCGTTCTTTATACTACCATTTCTATATGTCGCGTTATTTTTGTCCATTTCTTATTCGTTTGCCAGCCTTAGTGTCATTCTTAACGTTGATCGGAATTCGATTGATCGTGGGAAACTTATGTCTGTCGCTAACTCTTTATCTCCGCCATGCGCCGCAATTTTGTGCAGACATTAAACAAATAGGTTTCTAAGTGAATCATTGCATCAGGACACTCGAAAAGGGGCCATTCCTGCACAATTAATTAGAGAAGCTGTCTTAAACTTGTTTGATTTGCGTGACATCTGCAATGTGAAACAAAATTTATCGTAGGGATTCACAGATGTAAATACATATTGCGCATGCGTCACGCGGGGATGGTTTATCTGTTTAGATACCCGGTCGTCTGAAATTTGTTTAATTGAGTACGTATGTGATCTATCACTTAATTGATGATTCGGATGAAAAATGGGACGTTTTATGCATGAAAATAATTTGATAATGTAAGAGTTTTCACAGTGACCGCTTTATATTTGTTTAGCATTTTATTTTTTCTCCATAACCAGATACAATGTGAAGTTATAGGGCTAGATTTTAAATGGGATTTTGTTTCTTTGTATAACATTTGAACTTAAAGATTGCCTCCAAAATTTATGGTTTTGCCTGTAACAAATTTGTTTCGTTATTCGTGATTATTGTGTGAGTATCTAAAATTAAGTTTCTGTCTGATAATTTAGTTGTTTTTCTGATTTATTTATCATTGTCTGATATTTATACAAAATATATTTTTTTAACAAATCACTCAAAATATTACCATACTTTGACATCTGTATAAGTTAAAGTCATTTTTAAATATCTCAATACAAAAACTGACATAGATGTAAGATATGACCTTTGCAAGACATTTCACTATACACTCCCCAGGTGTATTCCTCTTGAGTACTGATTCCACCCAGGAAAATAAGTTTGAAGAATATTCTGTGATTTCTATTTAAATACATTCATGTAAGTTGATAAGAAACGTAACTAACCACTTTAAATGAGCAACCTATGATACCGACGAAAATGTACAATTAGATGTGAAACACAACACCACACAATACATATATGTACATCAATGTGTGTGTTGTATCAAACACCTTAGTCACTCTTCGTTCAAAAATTGGTTTATATTTGCATAAAACTGGAATAGAAATAAACCTTATTGCTAGGTAACGAAATTTATTATCAATTTCTACCCACTTATATTGGCCTGAGAACAGCTTGTCAATGTAGTTATGAGGGGTGTTTTTCTTTCACTCTGTGGATTTATGACGCTATTAAAGCCGATGTTGACGACTCCCATCGTAACGGTGGCAAAAGAAATGATTTGTGTCGACATATTGTACAAGTAAAGCGTCCATGTGTTGTAGATACACAAGTTTTGCATTTTTAGAATAATGAAATTAAGACACTATTAAAAGTTTAGAGATTTACAACTAGTACAGCAACATCTATGAATAGGCTGGTTCTTCATGAGTTGTATATGGTCGAGTGGTTAGTGTTTCGGACTCTAGATCGGCGCATCCCTTGTGCGAGCATCAACCCTGACACGAGATATTTGTCAATACCAATTAATACTTAATGGCCCCAGTAGATCTCTATTACTTGAGCAGTTGTTCTAGACAGTTAATGGACAGGAGAGGCGGGTTTATTTATATACATGTACGTTGAAAATTTAGTGAATTTCCAAATCTATTGTTTTCCAAATCAGTTTAAACTTAACTTAATTTTACTTAATGTCTTTCATTAAGGCTGGCAAAGCGAAACGTTCGTGTTTGTGTGTGTGAGTGTGTGTGTGTGAACTATGATTTGTTGTGTTTTTTTTTTGTTGTTGTTGTTCTTGTTTGTTTGTTGTTTGTTTTGTTTCTTCTTGTTTTTGTTTAGTGGGGGATTAAAAATACCCCACTAAATGTTCAAAAATGCAGTCATAAGATTATTTCTAATCCAATCAAGTTGCCGTTTCAATAAACTATTATGTATTCACCCAATCTTATTTTTACGGACCAGAACATACATGTAAATAAGATATTTTTACAATCGTGCCTGTTTTGATACTAATACTATATGAGTTAAATGCAGTTTTGTGTATTTATAAACATTTTATATTATTGATTTAATACAAACACTATGTTGTTTTTGTATGTTTATAAGCTTTTTGTATAAAATATGTGAGTGGCAAATGGCCAATGGATAAAATATATTTTTACTCTTTTATAGATTTCTCATCATTATTTAGATTTGCGTATTGATAAGAAGAAATTTATTATGATTATACATGTTATGATAATGTTTGAAACCTAACCGGAAGATCGTGCTCTAACAGAAGTGGTTTACAAGCGCATTTCTCACCTACTTGATGTAATGTCATAACAAATATATTTGTTTAACATCTCTTCATCAAATATTTGGATTCAATAATGAACTTAAGTTTGTTTAAAATCTTCACTGGAATTATCAATATTTATTTTGTGCAAAAATAAATAAAAAAATATCAAAAACATCACGACGTTCGGGAATCTAATGGGCAAACGAAACATAACAGAACAGAGTAACTGAAAAAAGCGTGTAATTATAACATATATACTGATGTAGTTTTATCACTCACTACTTATTCCGGAGAACGTAGGCTCTTTTTGCCGCTCTCATTCCCAACCGATGTCTATTACAAGAACGCATACACACACTGATTAAAATGATTGATAAAGATCTCACTATTGACGGTTTATCATTTAAAACATACACACAAATCCAAACCTACTTCAGAAGATGAGAAATATTGTATCTGCAGAGAACAAGTAGTTCATAAACAGTATAATAAATGAAGTACCTTCGCGACCCGCGCAGCGGAAATGTCGTCTGAGGGCTTTAACAACTCACAACTGCTCTCGCCATTTGGACAAACTTTACCTCTTTAATTACTGACAAATGGCCGTTTTGAGGGACAATTAAGTATTGATATGAAAATTTTAATCTCCATATTTGCTGTAATGACGTCATTTATCATCTGCAACGGTGAGCAAGTATCTAAAAAGTATCCAAACTACACGCATGCAATAGGACGTTGTCAGTATAAACTGATCATCGTAAGAAAAGGTCATCGTTGATTATCGTTGTTGGGCTGCTGATATTTTTATGTCATTCAAAGGTTCTGTTCTTGGGGGTCTATGGATCATAAAGAGCAAACATAAGAACCACCTGCACGGAAAGAAAATCTGCAAATGTTGAACTAGGTATTAATAGACGATACATCATACGATGAGGTACATTTGCAGGTGATCAATTGAATCGAAAATCGCATTAAACGTTGGAAAAATATAAACCGAAAACACATCCCGTCGTATCAATACTTTTGATGGATTCACGTTGATTTTTAATGTTACCTGATTCTTGATGGTGCAGATTTTTGCATTAATGTTGAACTTCAATACACGGTAGTGTTGAGTAATTTCAAGTAAAGAAATTGAAAATATATTTTTAAAAGATGTTCCAAAAAGAAAATCATTATATGTGGTAAAATATAAATGGATCACGCCCTTCCAATTTAAAAACCAGATTAAACATTGAACAAAATGAAATCTGTTTTATAAGTATCGTCAATATAACTGATAAAACAGTATATTTTTGTTCTCGCATTTAAGCAATCAAAATACGCGTGTATGTTAAACGATCTTTGTATCTATTATTAAAAGTATTTATTCAAAAAGCGCGTGTTTGTGTGTGTTTTTTGTTTGTTTGTTTTTTTTTTGTTTTGTTCTTCTACTTCTTGTTGTTGTAGTTTTTTTCTTGTGCTATATTTTGCTGTTTTATGATGTTGCTAAATTTAAATTGTTGCTATTATTGTTGGTGTTTTTTGTGCTGTTTATTTGGTTTGGGGAGGCTGTTGTTGTTGGTGTTTTTTGTGCTGTTTATTTGGTTTGGGGAGGCTGTTGTTGTTGTTGTTTTTTGTGCTGTTTACTTGGTTTGTGGAGGCTGTTGTTGTTGTTGTTTTTTGTGCTGTTTATTTGGTTTGTGGAGGCTGTTGTTGTTGGTGTTTTTTGTGCTGTTTATTTGGTTTGGGGAGGCTGTTGTTGTTGGTGTTTTTTGTGCTGTTTATTTGGTTTGTGGAGGCTGTTGTTTTTGGTGTTTTTTGTGCTGTTTATTTGGTTTGTGGAGGCTGTTGTTGTTGGTGTTTTTTGTGCTGTTTATTTGGTTTGTGGAGGCTGTTGTTGTTGGTGTTTTTTGTGCTGTTTATTTGGTTTGGGGAGGCTGTTGTTGTTGTTGTTTTTTGTGCTGTTTACTTGGTTTGTGGAGGCTGTTGTTGTTGGTGTTTTTTGTGCTGTTTATTTGGTTTGTGGAGGCTGTTGTTGTTGGTGTTTTTTGTGCTGTTTATTTGCTTTGGGGAGGCTGTTGTTGTTGGTGTTTTTTGTGCTGTTTATTTGGTTTGGGGAGGCTGTTGTTGTTGGTGTTTTTGTGCTGTTTACTTGGTTTGGGGAGGCTGTTGTTGTTGGTGTTTTTTGTGCTGTTTACTTGGTTTGGGGAGGCTGTTGTTGTTGGTGTTTTTTGTGCTGTTTACTTGGTTTGGGGAGGCTGTTGTTGTTGGTGTTTTTTGTGCTGTTTACTTGGTTTGGGGAGGCTGTTGTTGTTGCTGCTGCTGCTTGTAGTTTTAATATTTGAAGTGAGTTTTAAGACCAGCGAGGTTGAAGTTTAAATATCAAACATATTTTTGCCTATACTTTTATGACATCGTAAAATTCAAATCCATTTCTGCCATTCATAGATATGCGCAGATACAATCATTTAAATAATAAAAGTAAACATTAATTGCAATTATGTGGCTATCAAATGAAAAGCCGCATCTTTAATATCGATGTTAATATCCCATATAAACCGCATAGGAACTGTACGTTATCCACCTGGTCGTTTTAACACATACAATTTTAATCAAATGATTTAACTTCAATTTGTAACACCACATACTATCACATATATGATTAATTTTGCAAGTAGGTATTAATACAATCTTGGTATTAAATACTGTATTATACTATATGCGCAGTATTTTACATTTGCATATTTGTTGTCACCAAATGTAATGATGCAATGGTTTTTATGAATCATGGGACGTATAATGAACGATTCGAATGTATATATTTCAATGTAATGTGTCTTCACGCTTTGCAATTACTTTTCTGTTCAATAGATGGAGGGATGGATGGATAGACAGATAGAATGAAAATAAGCGGAGATGAAGTAGGAGGGGAGAATAAGAGGCGATGAAGGAGGAGGGGAGAATAAGAGAATACGAAGGAGGAGGGGAGAATGAGAGGATACGGAGGAGGGGGGGAGAATGAGAGGATACGGAGGAGGGGGGAGAATAAGAGGATATGGAGGAGGAGGGGAGAATATAGATAGACGGGAGAATGAGATGAATACGGAGGAGGAGGGGAGAATGAGAGGATACGGAGGAGGAGGGGAGAATGAGAGAATACGGAGGAGGAGGGGAGAATGAGAGAATACGGAGGAGGAGGGGAGAATGAGAGGATACGGAGGAGAAGGGGAGAATGAGAGAATACAGAGGAGGAGGGGAGAATGAGAGAATACGAAGGAGGAGGGGAGAATGAGAGGATACGGAGGAGGGGGGAGAATAAGAGGTGATGGAGAAGGAGGGGAGAATTGGAGGTGACGGAGGAGGAGGGGAGAATGAGAGGATACGGAGGAGGAGGGGAGAATGAGAGGATATGGAGGAGGAGGGGAGAATAAGAGGATATGGAGGAGGAGGGAAGAATGAGAGGATATGGAGGAGGAGGGGAGAATAAGAGGTGACGGAGGAGGAGGGGAGAATAAGAGGTGATGGAGGAGGAGGGGAGAATAAGAGGATATGGAGGAGGAGGGGAGAATGAGAGGATACGGAGGAGGAGGGGAGAATGAGAGGATATGGAGGAGGAGGGGAGAATAAGAGGATATGGAGGAGGAGGGGAGAATAAGAGGATATGGAGGAGGAGGGAAGAATGAGAGGATATGGAGGAGGAGGGGAGAATAAGAGGATATGGAGGAGGAGGGGAGAATAAGAGGTGATGGAGAAGGAGGGGAGAATGAGAGGATATGGAGGAGGAGGGGAGAATAAGAGGATATGGAGGAGGAGGGGAGAATAAGAGGATATGGAGGAGGAGGGGAGAATAAGAGGATATGGAGGAGGAGGGGAGAATGAGAGGATATGGAGGAGGAGGGGAGAATAAGAGGATATGGAGTAGGAGGAGGGGAGAATGAGAGGATATGGAGGAGGAGGGGAGAATAAGAGGATATGGAGGAGGAGGGGAGAATAAGAGGATATGGAGGAGGAGGGGAGAATAAGAGGACATGGAGGAGGAGGAGAAAATAAGAGGTGATGGAGGAGGAGGAGAGAATAGGAGGATATGGAGTAGGAGGAGGGGAGAATAAGAGGATATGGAGTAGGAGGAGGCGGAGAAGAGGAGATGGAGGAGGAGGGGAGAATAAGAGGATATTGAGGTGGAGGAGAGAATAAGAGGATATGGAGTAGGAGGAGGAGGAGAAGAGGAGATGGAGGAGGAGGGGAGAATAAGAGGATATTGAGGTGGAGGAGAGAATAAGAGGATATGGAGGAGGAGGGGAGAATAAGAGGATAAGGAGGAGGAGGAGAGAATAAGAGGATATTGAGGTGGAGGAGAGAATAAGGGGATATGGAGTAGGAGGAGGCGGAGAAGAGGAGATGGAGGAGGAGGGGAGAATAAGAGGATATTGAGGTGGAGGAGAGAATAAGAGGATATGGAGGAGGAGGGGAGAATAAGAGGATAAGGAGGAGGAGGGGAGAATGAGAGGATATGGAGGAGGAGGGGAGAACAAGAGGATATGGAGGAGGAGGGGAGAATAAGAGGATATGGAGGAGGAGGAGAAAATAAGAGGTGATGGAGGAGGAGGGGAGAATAAGAGGATATGGAGTAGGAGGAGGCAGAGAAGAGGAGATGGAGGAGGAGGAGAGAATAAGAGGATATGGAGGTGGAGGAGGGGAGAATAAGAGGATATGGAGTAGGAGGAGGCGGAGAAGAGGAGATGGAGGAGGAGGGGAGAATAAGAGGATATTGAGGTGGAGGAGAGAATAAGAGGATATGGAGTAGGAGGAGGCGGAGAAGAGGAGATGGAGGAGGAGGGGAGAATAAGAGGATATTGAGGTGGAGGAGAGAATAAGAGGATATGGAGGAGGAGGGGAGAATAAGAGGATAAGGAGGAGGAGGGGAGAATGAGAGGATATGGAGGAGGAGGGGAGAACAAGAGGATATGGAGGAGGAGGGGAGAATAAGAGGATATGGAGGAGGAGGAGAAAATAAGAGGTGATGGAGGAGGAGGGGAGAATAAGAGGATATGGAGTAGGAGGAGGCAGAGAAGAGGAGATGGAGGAGGAGGAGAGAATAAGAGGATATGGAGGTGGAGGAGGGGAGAATAAGAGGATATGGAGTAGGAGGAGGCGGAGAAGAGGAGATGGAGGAGGAGGGGAGAATAAGAGGATATTGAGGTGGAGGAGAGAATAAGAGGATATGGAGTAGGAGGAGGCGGAGAAGAGGAGATGGAGGAGGAGGGGAGAATAAGAGGATATTGAGGTGGAGGAGAGAATAAGAGGATATGGAGGAGGAGGGGAGAATAAGAGGATATGGAGGAGGAGGGGAGAATAAGATGATATGGAGGAGGAGGAGAAAATAAGAGGTGATGGAGGAGGAGGGGAGAATAAGAGGATATGGAGTAGGAGGAGAGAAGAGGAGATGGAGGAGGAGGAGAGAATAAGAGGATATGGAGGTGGAGGAGAGAATAAGAGGATATGGAGTAGGAGGAGGGGAGAATAAGAGGATATGGAGGAGGAAGGGAGAATAAGACGATATGGAGGAGGAGGGGAGAATAAGAGGATATGGAGGAAGAGGGGGAGAATAAGATGATATGGAGGAGGAGGGGAGAATAAGAGGATATTGAGGTGGAGGAGAGAATAAGAGGATATGGAGTAGGAGGAGGCGGAGAAGAGGTGATGGAGGAGGAGGGGAGAATAAGAGGTGATGGAGGAGGAGGGGAGAATGAGAGGATACGGAGGAGGAGGGGAGAATTAGAGGATACGGAGGAGGGGGGAGAGAATGAGAGGATATGGAGGAGGAGGGGAAAATAAGAGGATATGGAGGAGGAGGGGAGAATAAGAGGATATGGAGGAGGAGGAGAAAATAAGAGGTGATGGAGGAGAGGAGAATGAGAGGTGATGGAGGAGGAGGGGAGAATAAGAGGATATGGAGAAGGAGGGGAGAATAAGAGGATATGGAGTGGGAGGAGGCGGACAAGAGGATATGGAGGAGGAGGGGAGAATAAGAGGATATGGAAGAGGAGGAGGCGGACAAGAGGATATGGAGGAGGGGAGAATGAGAGGATATGGAGGAGGGGAGAATAAGAGGATATGGAGGAGGAGGGGAGAATAAGAGGATATAGAGGAGGAGGGGAGAATAAGAGGATATGGAGGAAGAAGGGAGAATAGGAGGATATGGAGGAGGAGGGGGAGAATAAGAGGATATAGAGGAGGAGGGGAGAATAAGAGGATATGGAGGAAGAAGGGCGAATAGGAGGATATGGAGGAGGAGGGAGAGAATAAGGGGATATGGAGTAGGAGGGGAAAATAGGAGGATATGGAGGAGGAGGAGAGAATAAGAGGATATGGAGGAGGAAGGGAGAATAGGAGGATATGGAGGAGGAGGGGGAGAATAAGAGGATATGGAGGAGGAGGGGAGAATAAGAGGATATGGAGGAAGAGGGGGAGAATAAGAGGATATGGAGGAGGAGGGGAGAATAAGAGGATATGGAGGTGGAGGGGAGAATGAGAGGTGATGGAGGAGGAGGGGAGAATAGGAGGATATGAAGGAGGAGGGGAGAATAAGAGGATATGGAGGAGGAGGGGAGAATAAGAGGATATGGAGGAGGAGGGGCGAATAAGAGGATATGGAGGAAGAGGGGGAGAATAAGAGGATATGGAGGAGGAGGGGAGAATAAGAGGATATGGAGGAGGAGGGGAGAATAAGAGGATATGGAGGAGAAGGGGAAAATAAGAGGATATGGAGGAGGAGGAGATAATAGGAGGATATGGAGGAGGAGGAGAGAATAGGAGGATATGGAGGAGGAGAGGAGAATAAGAGGATATGGTGGAGGAATGGAGAAGAAGAAGAATGAAGATGGGGAAAGAAGAGGAGATGGAGGAAGATGAGGGGAGAATAAAAGGATATGAAGGAGGAGGGCCGGAGAAGAAGAAGGAGAAGTGAGAATAAGAGGAGATGTAGGAGGAGGGGAGAATAAAGGTTATGTAGGAGGAGAGGAGAATAAGATGTGATGGAGGAGGAGGGGAGAATAAGAGGAGATGTAGGAGGAGGGGAGAATAACAGGTGATGGAGGAGGAGGGGACAATAGGGGGATATTGAGTAGGAGGGGAGTATAAGAGGAGATGTAGGAGGAGGGGATAATAAGAGGAGATGTAGGAGGAGGGGAGAATAAGAGAATATGGAGGAGGAGGGGACAATAAGGGGATATGGAGTAGGAGGCGAGAATAAGAGGATATGGAGGAGGAGGGGACAATAAGGGGATATGGAGTAGGAGGGGAGAATAAGAGGATATGGAGGAGGAGGGGAGAATAAGAGGATATGGAGGAGGAGGGGAGAATAAGAGGATATGGAGGAGGAGGGGAGAATAAGAGGATATAGAGGAGGAGGGGAGAATAAGAGGATATGGAGGAGGAGGGGAGAATAAGAGGATATGGAGGAGGAGGGGAGAATAAGAGGATATGGAGGAGGAGGGGAGAATAAGAGGATATGGAGGAGGAGGGGACAATAAGGGGATATGGAGTAGGAGGGGAGAATAAGAGGATATGGAGGAGGAGGGGAGAATAAGAGGATATGGAGGAGGAGGGGAGAATAAGAGGATATAGAGGAGGAGGAGAGAATAAGAGGATGTGCAGGAGGAGGGGAGAATAAGAGGATATGGAGGAGGAGGGGAGAATAAGAGGTGATGGAGGAGGAGGGGGGAATAAAGGGTGATAGAGAAGGAGGGGAGAATAAGAGGATATGGAGGAGGAAGGGAGAATAAGAGGTGATGGAGGAGGAGGGGAGAATAAGAGGATATGGAGTAGGAGGGGAGAATAAGAGGTGATGGAGGACGAGGGGAGACTAAAAGGTGATGGAGGAGAAGGGGAGAATAAGAGGATATGGAGGAGGAGGGGAGGACAATGCGATGTAGAGTAGGGGCGGAAAATAAAAAGAGATGGAGGAAGAGGGGAAAATAAGAGGAGATGTAAGAGGAGGGAAGAATAAGAGGTGATGGAGGAGAAGGGGAGAATAAGAGGATATGGAGGAGGAGGGGAGGACAATGCGATGTAGAGTAGGGGCGGAAAATAAAAAGAGATGGAGGAAGAGGGGAAAATAAGAGGAGATGTAAGAGGAGGGAAGAATAAGAGGTGATGGAGGAGAAGGGGAGAATAAGAGGATATGGAGGAGGAGGGGGGGGGGGGAATAAAAGGATATGGAGGTGGAGGAGAGAATAAGAGGATATGGAGTAGGAGGGGAGAATAAGAGGATATGGAGGAGGAGGGGAGAATAAGAGGATATGGAGGTGGAGGGGATAATGAGAGGTGATGGAGGAGGAGGGGAGAATAAGAGGTTATGGAGGAGGAAGGGATAATAAGAGGATATGGAGGAGGAGGGGGGAGAATAAGAGGATACGGAGGAGGAAGGGATAATAAGAGGATATGGAGGAGTAGGGGAGAATAAGAGGATATGGTAGAGGAGGGGAGAATGAGGGGTGATGGAGGAGGAGGGGAGAATAGGAGGATATGGAGGAGGAGGAGGGGAGAATAAGAGGATATGGAGGAGGGGTGAGCATAAGAGGATATAGAGGTGGAGGAGAGAATAAGAGGATATGGAGGAGGAGGGGGAGAAAAAGAGGATATGGAGGAGGAGGGGAGAATTAGAGGAAATGGAGTAGGAGGGGAGAATGAGAGGTGATGGAGGAGGAGGGGAGAATGAGAGGATAAGGAGGAGGAGGGGATAATAAGAGGATATGGAGGAGGAGGGGAGAATAAGAGGATATGGAGGAGGAGGGGGTGAGTAAGAGGATATGGGGGAGGGGGAGAGAATAAGGGGATATGGAGGAGGGGGAGATTATAAATATATGGAGGAGGAGGCGGAGAAGAAGAATGAAGAAGGGATAAATAAGAAGATATGGAGGAGGAGGGGCGGAGAAGAAGGAAGAAGGGAGAATAAGACTGGATGGAGGAGGAGGAGAGAATAAAAAAGATATGGAGGAGGAGAGGGCGGAGAAGAGGACGTGGAGGTGGAGGGGAGAATAAGAGGATATGGAGAAGGAGGGGAGAATAAGAGGATATTGAGGAGGAGGCGGAGAAGATGAGATGGATGAGGAGGGGAGAATAAGAGGATATGGAGGAGAAGGAGAGAATAAGAGGATATGGAGGAGGAGGAGAGAATAAGAGAATATGGAGGAGGAGGGGAGAATAAGAGGATATTGAGGAGGGGGCGGAGAAGAAGAAGGAAGAAGGGAAAATAAGAAGATATGGAGGAAAAGGGGCGGAGAAGGGGCGGAGAAGAAGGAAGAAGGGAGACTAAGAGGAGATGGAGGGGGGAGGTAAGAATCAGAGGATATGGAGTAGGAGGGGCGGAGAAGATGACGTGGAGGAAGAAAGGAGAAGAAGAGGATATGGAGGAGGAGGGGAAGAGAAGAGGAGATGGAGGAAGGGGGGAGAATAACAGGATATGGAGGAGAAGGGGCGGAAAAGAAGAAGGAAGAAGGGAAAATAAGAGGAGATGGAGGAGGAGGAGGGTAGTAGAAGTAGAAGGAAGAGGGGAGATAGGAGAAGTTGAAGTAAGTGTAAGCGGGGAGGAGAAAGAATACGTGCTGCTAATAAATTCTCTTAATACGGAATGATTAAACATTTAAACAAGGAAACCGTCCTGCTTTGATTTTAAACCGGAAAGTATAGGCCGGGACAGTTCAATAAATCACGGCTCCCAGTTCGGTAAATGACTGCAGTCGACGTGCAGTCTGCATACCGCTAAAACGGCCCAGCACAAAATCTCGACACAACGGACTATACGAGGACCACACAAAGCACCGTGAAATTTTAAACAAACTCTAACAGTGACCATGTAGTGGTGTTGAATAGAATAAAGTCCACGATATTTTTCAGGAGTAAACTAAAGACGAAAATAGTGACGTCGCCCCTTTCGTATACTGCCCGATGCTACAATAAACGTGAACGGGAGACAGTCGTAAATCTTCACGAGTGAGCAAAAAACACAACGGGTTGCCGGGAAACGCACTTTATACTGTCGAGAATGCGATTTTTATTCAAATATTCCGACAGCATTTGGTGGGGGAAAGGGTTAAAATTTACCGTTCAATAACATTTTTGTGTTATAAAAATTGTAATTTGTGAAGAGGGTAGGTAAACAATTACTGCCGTCTTTCGCTAAAAGTAGCAAACTTGAAGAGAATTATGCGTTTAATTTTAGGCCGTCTTATCTTCAAAGGTTGGCCGAAAGCTTCGTTGTGACAATAAACTGTCGCAGTGTCGTAAGATTGTCGCATAAATTTGATGCGCAATAAGTTTTTATAAATCGAGCACACAGTTGGTAGATTGTCGAAACTTAGCTAATTAAATTTAGAATCATAAGCCACATCCACTGAGATCATCATCGCCTTAATTTTATGAAAAATAAATTCAAGTTAATGAATTATTTAAATAATTTATTAAACCACTTAACATTATGTTGTTGTTGTTTTTTTTCAATACAAGAGAACATTTTAGACTGAAAATCATTTGAAGGACATATACAAATAATTTTAAAAAACAACATTGGAGTAATTTTTAATGTGAATGAACGCTTTATATCTTAAGAAACCGAATCGACGGTTCTTTAATTAGTAATAATCGTAATAGATACCTACAAAATCTAGGGCGATTAAAACAACACACATTCACCTGCCAACAGTAACGTTATCGAGCACATCAAAATAGTTGTTAGAGACAGTCGACATAATATGAACGTTTATGCAGATTTTTCTGTTAAAAAGAAAAATGTTGTAAAATTCAAATTTGTTTTACTCCTAGCTTTGGTATAGATAGTTTCCATGTGATGTCATAGGCACTGATAAGACAGATTAATCTGGAAATATGTGCTGTATTGAACTCACCACTGTGTTTTTATTTTTCAGTCGATTTTACTGAATATTATATTAAATTCAACAGCTTTTATGAAGTATTTTAAATGTAAAATTCATGCTTTGAAAATTTAAAAGGTTGAAGAAATACATCGAACTACTGTTCCTTTTGTTTGAAGGATAAGCAAAAAGTTTTATTTATTTCTGTGTATTTATTCTTTGCGCACTTATCAATTTTAAAAATATTGTATATTAAAAATATGAATTTCAAGATCTTTCCAATGGTGTATATATTTTAATTTTTGGACCACAAATGAAGAAATTACAAGAAAATAAAATTTAGGCTTCTATCAAATTCATCTGAAAATCCCTTGAAGTTGCCATCAAAGATGGCTGCCAAAATAAGGGAACTTTACTTATGTTGAATCTATCTATTGTTTGTCTTTGTTGATTCGTTGTTTTACTACAATAACAATCCACTAATTATCCTTTGCAATTAGCTTATGGAAATATTATATATTGCATTTGTGTGTGTTAAATCCTAACAAGAACACTGACTAATAAACTGGTAGTTAGAATATTGAACTGACAATAAACAAGCAACGGAAAACACTGTTTCAGATAGAAAGCATCAGACATTTACTTTAAATATTCTAAACATGTATGATTTTATGTACACGTGTTCTTGTGAACAATGAACACCAAACATCACCTAATGAACCTGGCGGCATGATCAAAGACACCCTTTAGAGAGACAGAGGAAAAATCAATTAGCGGCGGAAGTGGCTAATCAAAACGTAAATATTAGATGATAAAAACCATCAACACCGCAAGGATCCCATGCGTAATAAAATGTTTGTTGTGCCATCATTATTTTATGAAACAAGCACCAATTAAAATTGTCCTTAACGACTCGGGATATAAAATGCCGACCGGTCTTGTTGTAGACCTGTAGTGACAAGTACATCAAAGGACGTCGACAACAACGTGGTTCATAACGACGTTAGAATTACAACGCATCGAAACCGCACGGAAATACCGCCTGTTAAATTAAGGGGAAGTGATGCCACTATTTTGTATTTAGGAGTTTATAATAATTGAAAGAAGTATACATAGTTTGATCCTTATATAGATTATTCAATTGACTTCGCATAAACAGCAACGGCATGATATAATAATTTTTATACACAATTCTCATGATACCTGCCTTTCATAAAATACGTGTAACAGCCTTAGTGTTTATGTATGTGTCGTTTATGCGTAACTTCTATGCCTAAATGGCAATGGATAGTTGTTATGTATAAAGTGCACACTGGACCACGAGTTGGATAAAACAACACACGATTTCCAGTTGTAACAAGTTGCGATGTACCACAAAGTCGTTTTGAAATACCTGCAGTTATAAAAAATAACCAAATACCACTAAAAAGGCCAGAGAGACAAATTATTTACAAAACGAACCAAAATAGAAAATACAACAAATGGCGCTTTTATGGATCCTAAAACAATTCGACAGTAACAAACAGCACGACCCGTCGTCTGGCATATTTGTCCGTCCTCCACAGGTCTCACCTGCACGTTTACCAGCAGTCAGCAGTCCGCCACTTGCTTCACAGATGGTCGGGCAATAACCTTTATAACATCTGACCCTCAAAACAAACAAACCTCGCCCAACAACTGAGTACATCCGACTGCAAGCCATCGTCACACCAACAATCCAAGCAATTCTGTTAAACCTCTTCTTAACTTCGTCCGGTTGTCCACCTTTATTCAACACCACCACCCAACCGCGCCTCCTCGCAAGTATCTACAGCAATTGTCCTCAGAAAGTGTCCCAACCAATTCGCCTCGCCATTTGTGCTTTTGTACAGCAAACGCAACTATGGTCCATCTTTATTTAGTCAATTAGACCCATTGCCCCTTCGCCCCTGCCAATATGTCCCTTTTCTCGTTGCCATGACAGCGCACATGATTACCAGCCCCTTGGTGACATGCCACATGACAAGCGCCATTTTGTTCCGCCGCCAGAAACAATCACTACTGTGTAAGTTCGTCAGTGTGGATTACAATAACTATTGAAAAGCAGTGATAGATGATGGATGGTCGTCTTTGTTAACCAGATTGTCGGGCTGTCAAACAAGACCCAATCCCGACAGAGATGTCTTTAAGATCTTGAAAGGTGAAGCAGAAGATGCAGCTTGAGTTTACTAGTGTCAGTTGCGTTTTCCTTCTACCAGTGGTGATTTCCGGTTATCGATCTTATATTTCCTCCAGATTTGGACAGTTTTCCATGAATGGTGACACTATATGACGGTTTGTCGGCATGCATCGCCGTTGTCAGCAGTTTCTTTCTGTCAGTAATTTTTGTTTATAACCGATCTTGTAAGGTAATCCGAACGTTTAGTCGTGACAAAAGTTTTGAAACCTTTTGGTCGTCATTCGCCAGGTACGTAGCCGTCTGTACGCAGAATACGCAGCTACCTACACATTGTCCCCTTAGAATAAAAACATAAAACAAAAATAAATCTTCAATATATATTTATTATCATCTTTTAAAACCACTAACTGCATGATGAAAAGTATGTAAAATTGCTAAATCAGTTTAGTAACTTTTCTGTAGCTCCTTGTATGGGACAAGTTTTGAACTCTTCTATTTCAAATCAGAACAGATAATTCCGTCGTCTGTGCGATCACTTCTTGGTTGCGGCTTTCGGTTGTATCTAGAGATGTGTACAGAATTGCAACTTTTTGCTCGTCGTTTACTTTTCATGTTTCGTTAGATATACAAAGGTTACTTCGTTAAATGGACAGACAAACCATTTATCTTTGTAGTCAGGAGGTTGTAGTAGTTGGTCTTGGGCACTGATATCAGGGGCGGATGGGGGATGCATCCACCCACCCAGACCAACCAGGTAAAAGAGCAAAGTTGTGAAAACACATACTTGTAAGCTAAAATACTATGTGTCTGTCAAAGTAAGGGTCGAAGTTAGGGTCCCTTACTCTCTCTCTGTGTGTGTGTGTGTGTGTGTGTGTGTGTGTGTGTGTGTGTGTGTGTGTGTGTGTGTGTGTGTGTGTGTGTGTGTGTGTGTGTGTGTGTGTGTATATATATATATATATATATATATATATATATATATATATATATATATATATATATATATATATATATATATATATATATATACTGTGATAAAGTTGATTTGGTCGAGATTCATACCCCTACCATAATTTTCTGGTTCCGCCCCTGACTGATATTGTTTAGTTAGGGTTTACTGACATAAATCAGAGAGAAAATTCGTGATTAAATAATGCTCTGTTTCCTTTTACTTCATATCAATCCAACGTATGTCCCCGCACCCCAGCCTCCTACACCAAATTCCACGCGTATACATCCTGCCATGTCAGTGTACGCCCCTATTCACATACACTGTATAGCCTGAAAGGTGGTGTCCGACAGATTGGACCAGATTTTTTCTCTCAAAGAACCAAATAAATTATTGTTACCTGAAAAGATCACGCAATGATGTCCTGCATATATGTGAAAATTGAAACTTAACAAATCACTTGTCAATACAAATAGGTATTTTCTATCAAAGCCACGATACACAGTTAGCTATTATTAAACTAAGAAAACCGCGTGACCCGTAATTTATGTAATCATCGGGTAATCCGCTCTGACGTCGATGTCTATTTTTAGCAGAAACCACAATCATGCTTATTTATAGTTTTAGAAAGAATGGGCATGTAGAGTGATTTAGTTCACGATTTCTACCGTTTTACAATTTAGACAATGTTCAAAATCGTGTTTGTTTTTTGTTAGACTTAGGTTTGACTTTTTGTAGAAATTATGCCCCAATTCCCCGAATCAATGTTTACGTGTATTTGATGAAGACAAACTGTCGAATACCACCTTTAACAGTTGGGACGTTGAGATAAAAAAATATAACAGGTACACATGTTAAACTGAATTATAGTATTTTATCAATACTGATGCATCCTATTAGTTTAACAAGAAAGAGCCCGGATGTGCTTTAAACAAGAAGATGACTATTTTGGGAACTAAACACTCCCCTTACTCTGTTGATTAATTACATAAACATTTGAGAGTAACGAACCATAACTCTGATGGGAATTGGTTTAATTTTGCTACTTTGTTTTCCTTGTTCTCTGCTACATCTATTTTACAAGCTTCATTTCTAACATTGGCATACTCGGTTTCTTTTGTTAAACAAAACTTCGCCAAACGGCTACGTTTTAAATGCTCCTTTTTATAATTGCAGGCTACACTTTATTGTTGCAAGCTACCCTGTTTAAAAAACGGAACACTTTGTACTTTTCTCTGAAAAGTGTCTTACGGAACACCTTCGACGTCGTGTTATTGACAATCGGAACTCCTCGGGTAATTCCGTCCTCGGGACAATCATCCCTCGGATGTATCTGGTGCAATTATACTTACTGAAATCACGATCGTTTTGTTCGCCTGAAGTCGGAAGAAGAATATGCCTAAAATGAAGTTCGCACAAAACAAAAACAATGCCATCATTCGACAGCTGCGTGTCTGCTGCGCTGGGTAAATTTAAATTGGATGATTTAAATTTGAAGCCGTCACAAATTGAAGTTTTACAGGCATCGAACTGTAGTGAACTGTCACCCAAGCTGCCATCTTTGTTTTTTGACGTCTGTCTCAAAAGTATTCCCATTTAATGAAATGGCCGAGGTGATCCAACTACCTACATACATCCGAGAGATGATTCGTGAATTATCCGAGGTGTTCCGATTGGTGTTATTGACTGCTAATCTGTCGGCCCCATAAAAATGCATTCCATAAGAGGCACCGCTCTCAAGATAGGCGCCAATTATCTTTTTTTGTGGACTAATTGAAGGTTCTGCTCAAATGATGCTTAATAACGTATATCAAACAACTGCTTGGACTGGTGTAAAAACTATTGAGCTCAAACACAGATTAAAGGTCGCTCATTCATGCGCAAGATTTTCAGTCCATCCTCTTTTCACCATTCGTCCCGACAACATAAAGGTTAATACGGCTGTATCAAAATTGTCGTATGCTTCGGTAGCAGTTAGGACAACCTCAGCTTTTATGAGGTTAAAATGATGTCATAAAAATAAACAATCACCTGTCCATCGGCGTGCACGTGCTATACCGGATGTCCAATGACAAGAGAATTCCGGTGTTAGGGTACCGCCGTTTAAGCCACGCCTTCTCTTCAATTCTCTCCCTCCGTCCACTGTTTGATTAATATGTAAGTGCTCTTTCAGAATATGAACATAATACAAATATATTGATGCATATTATTGGAAACTTGACACCAGTATCGTGGTATAGATCAATATTGACGCGATTTGGCTGTCAGTACAGCTTAAAGTTCTCACTTTGGTTAGATGGGTATTAAAGTAGCGCGTGCCTGTGATGGTTTACCTATAATAATAAGCAAGAACCAATTCTTCACTGTTTGAATCACTCAGAGACGAGTCGCGTCATTTGATGAAATACGCTTTCATTGTTATAGCGTCAAATTATAGTGATACTGGACAAAACACTATTTATTCAAACAAATCTAGAGAAGTTTCTTTTTTGAAGGTTGTATCAAACAATTTGCCTATATTACACGTATTAATATCTAGCCAATATCCCGCTTTGGGGAATTTGATCATATTTTTGCCGTTAAGTGATAACGCGAACGACTGGTAATAAATAGACCCGTGGTTCGATTCCCGGTTAATTTTTCATGTTTATTTTTTAATGTTCATATTTAAACGAAAAATAACCATTTTTCGACTAGTCGGAATTATATTACTTTCCCCACATTTACAGTATATATGCTGTTATATGACTAGGTTGAATACAAAATGCGCGAACACAAAACATCACTTAACCTTTGCATCAGTGAATACTTCTGTATGATTAACCCCGATAATCGATAAAAAGTTAACATTTACGAGCGCAATACTTTCTCGGTGAATCATAGACGATAGAACAAAAAAGCTACGACAACACTGTGTCATCGTTTAGAACAACATACACGGAAAGACGGGGAAATAAATTCTGCACCTTACGACAGAACAACGCAGACATTAAATGTATTTTGATATCATTTCATAACAATAAAAATATATGAACATCTTTCTGACATACCAGTGTAATAATAGCACGTCACCGGGCCCCCAGATGATCAAACGCCGGACCCGAAATTCAAAAACGGACGGGTGTATCGTAAAAATTACATATCGTTTGCAACTGAGATGATTTTGATGGTAAATAAATAAATGACACGAAAGGAAGTGTCTTTTAGTATCATAGGTTTTGTTTCTGATGTTGTATCATTTAATGAAGCGTTTGGAAATGAAAACTGTAGATTTATTTTGTCTTATGATTCTTGTATAGGCTGGTCATTTTATGACAGTGTTACATCAGCCATTGAGCAAAGAGAAAAAAAATAGTAACAATTTCCAGACGGAACGATAAAAAGTTTAACTGTACTCGATGACCTGTAAGCGTATGGTTAAACGTCTACACGATAATTAGCGTTTCTTAACAATTCGGACATTTCGAATTGTTTTAGTAAATACGCGCATTACTTTGGAAACATGGTATAAACTACTGAAAAACCTAGAAGGGATTACTTGACAACTCAGAATGTAGGGCTGGGTCGTAAATTTTCTTGAAATGTCAAAAATGCGGAATAAGAATGTATTAAAGGTGGTATCCGACAGTTTAGATCAAATTTTCTTTTCTTAAATAACCAAATAAGTCATTGTTACCTGAAAAGGTCTTGGAAGAATGCTGCTCATTGGTGCCGTAGGTCAATGAGAACAGTGAAGCATAAATCCTCATTTATTGGAAACATGTATTTTCTATCTGAACCACGCTGCAGAGATAGCTATTTTAACTAGGAAAACCACGGGACGACTCATCTTTGAGAATACGGTATATCGTCATCTGAGTAATATGCTCTGACTTCGGTATCTATTTTTAGCAGAGATCACAATCGTGCTTATTTATAGATTTGGAATGATGAAACTTTTAATCGCTATTTGTACTGTCTGACAGTGCAGACAGTGTTTAAACCCGTTTTTACTTATACTAAAGTAAGAGTTTGTGCAGAATTTATGCCCTAAGTATTAAGGTATTGTTACATTAATTTGATATACAGGCAAACTGTCGGATACCACCATTAACAACTTCGCCGCATATCTCAGTCCGTAATATCATTTACTGAAAAGCTGTACATGTCATTGATAAACGACATAGAACTACCGCTTAAAATCAGAATTACTTATTTGAAGACTGATTTGCTATTAGGAGGGGCGTAAAGGAGGCGTGGGGAGGTGGGGTCGGCTTCCCCAGAAAAAATATGTTTTGATTTCCAGATTGCCGGATATGCGTTTTTGCGTATATCAGGAACAAATCCGATATAATTTTACCAACTCTTTATTCAATTATATTAATCAAATTTATTTTAAGTGAGTTTCGGGACCCCCCCCCCCCCCCCCCCCAACTTCTCCCCATATTCGCTTCAAGAGTACGCGATGTTCAAACATGTACAAAACAATAGGAATTAATGTTGTTTTTTCACTGTTTTTTTAATTTTTATTAATAAATATTGCCTCGAAAAAGCAAATGTATTTTACGTCTTTTTTTGGTTGTTGTTTACAAAAGCATTATTTATCTTTGTAAAATCAATAACACATCTGCATACATAAATACATGCCAATGATATCATAGAGTAAGGAGGACATATTCGTATGAAGGCTGATATTTGCATCAAAACTGGCCGTTTGGGGTTCAAATTCAAGTGTGTGTTGTGTTGTTGTTTTTTTCCTCATTGTCAACTATTTCTGTATCATTTTTACGTACTTAAGGTATAAATATTTTGGACAAATAATGCTCAATTTGACATCAAAACTGGCCGTTTGGGGTTCGAATTCAAGTTTATTTTTTACTCTTATCCTCATTGTCAACGATTTCTGTATCATAGTTACGTACTTAAGGTATACATATTTTTGGAAAAATTATGCTCAATTTGGTAATAACAAGATTAATTCGACGTCGAAAAAAATGTGTATCTATATTTGGCCTGTTCAGGTAAAAAAACAACGTTTCGACTATATCAATACTGTACATATTTATCAGTAAAAAATTTCGACGATATCAATACTGTACATATTTATCAGTAAAAAATAACAACCCCAGAGACATTTATAAATCTCAAACATTGACATTGATGCCTTAATGGTACATAAACCACTCCATTTGCTTGACACCTCTATAAATAACATCTTTTAAACGAGCAAAAGAAAACGCGTGTTCAAAACTGGGCTTAGCATTCAATGCGATGAAACATAGCAAAAATGTTTAGATAAAAGCGAACGTCAAAATGCTGTAAGTTAAGACATGAGAAATTATCTACCCTGGACGACTTTAATCCTTAAGTAAATGATTTAAATACACATTACGTCACCGTAATGAAGCCACAGGTCGGACTGGGTTGAGGACCCACATTATACTTAAATCAGTGTTTGTCCTGTGAAAGTTTAAGGTATTCATAGCTAAGATAAAATTTCTAAACACCAACCCTGCTAAAGATAACGCGCCCTTTCACCCTTTTGTCGAGCAGTCGTCCAGAGTAAATAAAAGCGATTTACGAAAGGTTTGTGGCCGAATCGAAGTAATGTGTTCGTTAATCCGTTGAGTTAAACTATTAAAATATTTACGACAATATGATAAGCGCGTAGTTTTAAGATATCTGTTGCAAAGGTTTAAGTGGAATTCGCGTGTCTAAATACTGTCAAAGAAAATGTATTTTTATAACACTTTGACAATTTACTGGGCCATTACTTTGAACCTGAAATGACTACAAAAGTAGCAGGCCCTTTTAATGTTTTTGTTGTTTTGTAGAAAGACAAATAATCGTTTAGTTTGCAAGTAAAATATTTTTCCACAATAATTACCTAGTTCAATTTTGTTTTAAGATCGATCCCATGTTTGTTTATGTTTGTTCTGATGTTGCTGTTGTTGTTATTTGTTGTTGTTGTTGTTGTTTTTGCAGCAGGCGTTGTGTATTGTAGGTCCGTCTGCATTCATTTCTGCTGACCACGCTTTAACTCCAAAGGAAACGCAATTACAATAAAACATAAAAATATATATCAGTTCCCAGATATAAATGTGTTGCATATACCTTAAATAGCACAGTTTCATATGTTGAAAAGAAATACTAACTTGAGATTATAACATAACTGAATTTATTTGTTATTTGTGGGCCTTTATGGCCATATTATCTCGAATGTTTAGTAATTTTCTCATTACAGTATCTGATGTTTATTAAAATGACCGACTAAACGAATTATTTTCTTTCAGCTCAATTAACAGTTTTTCTCACTTTATTAAATAGCAATAGTAATTAAATATAGTGTCGTTTTATGGAATTTTACAGCAACAACGCCCTAGGAGCAATTCATATAACCACGTCCATCAAAATATCTTCTTTTAAAATCCTACTTTCATTATGTAGGCGTCTGTATATTGTGGCCTCTTGGGGAGAAGTAAACATTATGTCATGTTTACATACCTGACAATGCGTTCAAACATGCCGCAAATAAATTAGGCGGCATATTAAGACGACAAGTTTTAAGTTTGTATGTGTCTTTGACAAAGTACCACGAAAAACTCGGATGTCAAGAAAAAAACTACATTAAGGGAATTACATTGACAATTAAAAGTGATTGTTCACAATATTGACATAGCAAATTGCATAATTGTGTAAAAATTACGAGCGCACCGGCTGCACAAACTGGCGTCGAAAGTCGACATTGCCAACAAACAGGTGTCATGTGTCTGTACGGCGAACATTTTTTATGAATACCGTATTTGTTCGTATACATTTACGTGCGTAGTCTTCTAGCATGCTAAATAAAATTTAAAAGAGCAACAATGTAATGTAGTATTCATATACATTTTCTTTTGGAAACTTTGCTTTATTTTATGCGTTGACTATGTGATAAAATAGGGCTACTATCTCGGATTGAGGCTTAAGCGACGTCATGTTGACTTCGGAAATGCGTTACATCCTTACGTGTACTCTTACGAGTGAGAGTATGCGTGTTGGTGGTTTGGGTGGAGTTAGGTGAGTTGGGGTGGAGCGCGGTGAGTGCTCACGTACATCTGACTCGTTTTCGCAAAATGTATAGAAGAAAATGCCGAATTTTATGTATACTTTAATTTATGACATGTTGCTCTGCCCATACACTTTCCGGTAAAGAAAATTCTGCGAGTGATCAAAATATAGAACTACAGTGAAGGCCGCACATTGTAGGCATTTGTACGCCACAACTTTCGTTTGCGCAAAAACGTTGCAGAGGCAGTATATATCGTCTGTGGTAAATTAAACAATGCTTCAAATGGATGCATACGATATACATAGGGTGTGTGTATGTAAGACAGTTTACGGTACATGTCAACAATCATATGAATAAACACCGGTGTCACATGTTTCGTGTTTCTTACATAAACTGGCTGTTAATAGGAACAGAAATCTGAATATAAGGCACCCTTGGCTGAAATAGCACACCTCGTATTCACAACATCTTTAATAAAGTAATAAATCGGGAGACATTATGTGAATGCCGCTATTGAATATATTAGTCTTCATCTTGAAAACCATAGACAAATGGGTTTTAATTGCACATGAATATACTAAAGAATATAATTGCCGGTGGCAATATTAAAACATTTGCATACAAATTAATAAACGTATTGTCATTCGGAGGTGTTCAAGGCTAGGTCTCAGATTGCTGAAATCGTAAATTTTATTATTAACTTTGCTAATATACTAGCGGCGTTTATTTTAATATCTTGAAAAGCCACCAGACTAACAAATAGTGTAATATTGTGTTTTCTTTAAACGTGCTATGTAAATGTATCTATGTTCTCATAAGAGTTGATAAGAATAATACAGCGGTTCAGAAAAGTTACTTCTGCAGTATAGAACCCCGCAATCGGCTTTAGGTACGGAAAGCCCCGGGTTTGATCCCGGGCTGCGGCATACCAATGTTATTAAATTGGTAATGGAATAGATCTCTTGCTAACGATCAAGCAAATAATAAGGGTAGTTCCACGACTAGCGGCCCGGTGTCAGGTTAATGTGACTAGGTGTGGTATCATGCCATGTATTCAAGGCATGTTATACACAGTAAAGGCAGCACTATGACTGCTTCAAGTGAACACCATCTTCTACTTCCAATAAGGAGTTTGGTAGAACAAATACTCAGGGCTTGTCCATTGAAATATTAACGATTCATGGAGAGCGTTGAAATATTAACAATTCAGGGAGGGCGTTGAGAAAATTAGATTATTTAATTTTAAAAACCGTTTTACAGTTTGTTTGTTTTTTATGTTTTTTTATTCAGGATATATGCTCAAGTTTTATAGCGTATCCGTATTATTTCCGACATCATTGATGGTATAAACAATTTGAAGTTATTTGTTTCTGAAAATGATCGCTTATATCTGTCTGCTGTTGTTCTGTAAAACGTGCTGAATATGCACTTGGATATCTGAAATGAATTGAAAGCGTCTCAATCAGCACATATGCTATTATTTAATGTGTTATTAATAGTATTTAAGAGAAGCATGTCAGAAAGAAGTGCCCAGTCAAGTTTACTCATTTTTTAATATGAAGGGAAATAACCCGTAGTGTTAGCTTTTCTGTCTACACGTATAGTTATTTCCCTTGTATTGAAAAAAGAACGATTAAAATAAACCTATAAACTGTTGACACGTTTTATTAAGCAGCTGCAATAAGCATAATTGTAATTAGTCTTTATATCTTGATTTTAATCAATGGAAAGTAAAAAATAAGAAACACACAACCTCAATCACATAACAGAATTTAATGAGTCTACTTTACAAACTATAACTTCATTTTTAAATAAAAGACAAACGGTTCTGATAACATGAACACTGTACAAAGGAAGTGATTTACAATAAATACATAGATAATATGAATATTTATATATAACTAACAAAAATTGAGGAAGAGGAAGAGGAGGACGACGAAAAAGTTCTTGGACATAAAATACAACCTTGTTCTATTAAGGAGGTCCAAATTCCAACCTGATGAATACGCTGAGAAAAATTGGAGGAAAAAAACACAGAAAGAAAGCAACAACCTTTGCTTAGTGACCATCTTGATTAAGCAACATAAATGTATCATTTAAAACCATTATGGGTTATGAGCAGTTTTATTATCATTATTTTTAGCATTATAATTGTTATTATCATAAAACTTAAATCTGAATACTTAGATCATGGCCATGCATTTAATTCAGAATTCAAAATTAATTACATTTAATTAGTCCTAACATATTTGAGTTCATTTTCAATTCTTGAGCAAGCACGGGACTAATGTTAACAGATCCTCTGACTTAAAAGACCACCTGTCGTTTGTGACCATCTCTATTTGGGCCCAAATTGTTCATAAAATGAGGTTGCAGCAGCTTCATTGTAGCCAAGAATTTACAATACTACATAATTATTAAAGTTGGTATTCGACAGTTTGTCTTCATCAAATACACATAAACCCGGACAGGGGGAATAGGGCCATAATTTCTGCAAAAAGTCAAACCAAGTCTAACAAAAGACTATTTTGAACACTGTTATAATTTAAAGACAGTAGAAATAGTGAAATAAATCACTCTACATGCCCTTTTTTTCTTTAACTATAAATAAGCCTGTGATTTCTGCTAAAAATAGACATCGACATCATAATTATATAAAGTTACGGGACACATTGTTTTCTTAGATAAAAATAGCTAACTGTGCTGGGTGGCTTAGAAAGGACATACCTTTTTGTAATGACAAGTTATGTGGTATGTTTTACATTTCACATAGATGTAAATCATCAATAAGCATCATTATTTTTAGATCTTACAGGCAACAAAAAATTTTGTGATTCTTTGAGAGAAAAAAATCAGGCCAAACTGTCAGATACCACCTTTAGAATACAAGAGGTAGACATTTAGCAGTAAAGGTTTTATTAATTTTTTTGAAATGAGCACGTCTTTTAATGAACCCATGTACATTTTCTCTCTACATACGTGTCACCTGTTTGCTTACTTTGGTGTAGTAAATCTTTCAGAAACAGAAAGCATATGTTCAAAACTAGTCAAATAAAATAATCTTTATTTTTTATTTTTTAATTAACAGGTGCAGAATTTCAATCTTGGACAATAATCAAAGGTTAAAGCTTGCTTTCTTAATATAATATCTATTTACACTAAAATAGACACACTTTATGAATGAAGTGTTAAGTTATTAGGTAAAACACAAACAAATGTATTTTGAAACATCAGACATTCTGATTAAAGTGACCCTAACAGATTTTACTGCATTCTTGGAAGTATTGTTTTATTTCTTGCACAGAAAAAAATATTTAAAATGCAGTATTAAATTCTACTGCTGAATTTATAATTTCTAAACACAATGTTTGGTCTCTATGTGAAGGTAAATAGACGCTTGTATTAAAAAAATGTTACATTTCATTTTTCTGTGAGTTTGGACATAATAATCACCCATTTCTGGGCTATTTTATTATTTGTAGTACTTGTTACCGGAAATCAGACAATATTGCTAACACAAAGATTAATTTAAACATTTTAATAAATAAACTTTGTCCAAATCTGACAAGGTCACTTTAACACTAAGTAGGAGATACTAAATAATTTTCCAGTACTTTTTATTTCTTAAGATGACATTGGAAACAAACATTTTCCCCTTCATTGAAAACATTAACAGAACGTTCATAAACACACACCCCAGAAAATGTAGAAAAATGTATCTCTTCATTAGGAGCTCATATCTCTTATTAAATCAAATTTACACTCAATAACATATTTTTGTCTTTGCCATATTATTTACTTAAAAGAACTGTTTCCATGATATAATTTACTTCAGAATTATTGCCTTGTTTTTTTCAAATGCTGGACATGAACTGACCCGACTAGGGCAAACTTGTTTCTTTACATGGCTTAATTATAAATCTACATAAGAAAAATTTCTTAATAAACACAAAATATTATTTGAGATCTATTCTTTACCCTATCTTGGAATTAAACTCCTGTGCACACAAAAAAAAAACACAATTTAACAGACTAGATCACTTTTGAATAGATTAGTAAAGTATTTAAATTAGCAATCATTTTATCATTACAATAGAAATTTAAACTACATAAGAAGTTGCTGTTGTTGTGGCTGTACATTGCATTAACTGATTGTAGGTTGTTACAATGTGTGGAGACAGATGGCGGACAGCAAAAGGCCTGTCAGTGCTAGCTGGACCCACCATATTCTCAGTCAACCTCGAATAAATTATGTTTTAAATAACTTAAAATATCTAAACATTTACTTAAAAAACAGTATCTTGCATATACAATGTACATGCATATGTAAAATTGCTGGTATTTCTTAAATTTCTAACAGCAAACTAAATTTCTCTTTATCCTTGACTCTCTTTGAAAACACGTTTATAAATTCCATGTCATGCTTATATAAACATCCTTTTATTTGTTTGTACTTTACTAACAAGTTACACTATATAATTCACACACATTCAATCATAAATATATTTTACTAACATTAATTTTCACAACTCATTAATATATTTTACTTTTATATTTCACAATCTTTATAACACATAACATAATAACATACACTTTATCACATACATTCAATAATATATATCAAAAACATTTAACTTAAATTTAATTTAAACATTTAAACAAGTCAACTACCTATATATAACATATTTTAACTAATCACAGAAAGAGTGCTACTTAAAATGACTAAACCAATGACTATATTTGTATGAGGGATTTTGCTAGATAAAAGTTTGCATTGAAGATTGTTGTTAGCTTTATAATCCTGTCAGTTCTAATTTATCAATGTTTCTCCTATATATTGGATTTAAGAATATGACAAAACAAAATAAAAAAGTATAAATTTGTTTGTTTTTGTTACATCGCACTGACACAATTTTTCATCATATTGGTGATGTCCAGCTAAATATTGGTGGACGAAGACCCTTGATTTATGTCTGGGTAGAACCACCAGCACACCACAGGTTACCTGGAAAACATCCAATAATGAAAGTTCTCTCCCCTGCCAGGATTTGAACTCACAGGGTTAGGGGCTGAGGAGTTACATGTCAGCTAAAAAATTACCTTTTAAAACTAAATAATTCAACATCAAACTTTGTGGCCCTAAAAATATACATATACAGTTAATAAGTTTTCTTTCCAGAATAAAAAAGTCAGTATAGTGTCATCAAAGAAAAAGTCAATATTTAATTAAATATTAATTAAATTGACAAGCTTAAATCATTTCAACACTTGTTTATCATCACTTTTACAAAACATACCACAACATTTTAAAATATTAAAAAAAATATTAAAACAAAAATATGCTCATTTTCTGTCTATATATGCTGACATGTGCTAATAAACGATAAATAACACAGGATATAGTGTAAGTACATGTATGCAAGCATATATCACATGTTTTAGAACCTTAACACACGTTATTTGACTAGAACACATGTTATACAGCACATGGGATCTCATATCACACTTTTTCTATCACACAAACCACCAAATCAAAATCCCAGAATATAATGATCCATCCAGTTCTCATTTTTGTATCTCAAGACGAGTATGATATTAAAATCATACACATTATCACTATTAAATAAATTACATCTTGAATCAATTTTATTACCTCTCTGATGTTTTTGTTTATATCCAATGAAAACAAAATGGTTGAACCCTTTCATTCACAGAAGGGCCATTTTTAACTTTATGTTATGCTGTAGAAAAACTCTATTATCATACAGATCCTGGTGGACTGAATGCTTGTTTTGATCAACCAAGCATCATATAATCCCTACTGTACTCTATTTGTAATTACTATGACTAATGTCTTAGTACTGCCCTCAACTTCATGCATAAATAACAAGATATATGGCTAAAAACTTAGAAGCCAGTTGGGTAAAGCCTGATCATATCCCAGCAGAAACTGGCTTGTCAGAATAAACACTACTTGCCAAAGAAAGAGTACATCTGTTGTACTTAAAGATTAAGTTAAGTTTTAGGGAAGGAAAAATGAATTGTTATGTAGTCAAGGGTTAAATATTAACCTTATATGTTATATCTTTTCTGTTACTTTGACTAACAGAACCGGTATCAGATAGTACCGTGGTACTGCTCCATACTGCTCCGTGTCAAGTGCCATTTGAAGGACTTTTCAAAAATGTTATGATCATTGAAAAAACAGGAATTTAGAGCAAATGACATTACATAAAGTTGTGTGTATATATAGATCCAATAATTATATCACTGGTCACATTGCATTTTAACTCAACCTAATTTAATCAACAGAAAACTAACAACTAAATCTAGCTCAAGAAAAAGTTCTAAAAATAATATATATTTTTCTTGATTGTTTTTTCAAAGGCTTAAAAAATCTGATTTATCTTATTAATGGAAAAATTTCTTATGTCTTTATAAAAGGATATTTTTTTTAACAAAATGTCCTGATGCCAGTAGACTGACCTATTGTAGCTTTATTCCATGTCCAACCAGAATCATGTTTTACTATTACTGGCTAAGAGTAAATATTTTATATCGTTTTGATAAATGCAATTCAATCAGATCAAGATCAGCCAGCTCCTGTTAAAAATTAGAGACATTCGTGGATAGTCTCCCCTGAATAATCTTTCCATGCAAGTGGGTCCTTTTATTTGGTTTACTCGGTTTTTATCATTGTACTCTTTGGCGTGTATGTTGCATTTCATGCCTTTCCTGTGATACCCAGGTTTACCATCATCTACCAACACCTCCATTTTATTGTTTAAATAAAATATCTCTGTAAGTATTTTAGTGGATTTAAGACTCATAATTGCGCAAAAGTTAAGAAATTTTACTTTTTGATATTGCACCATCTGCAAAAGTACTTGCCATAAAGTCCGAGAATTCCAACTAAAAGGACCAACCTACTATTTGGGCTACCTTGGATATTGTCTAACAAGGGAGACTATTTAAATTTCGACAATGTTCCCCAGTGTGTCATTTTAGACTTTGTCATTTATTCCTTAGTTACATGTCTTACTAATATTGCAACAAAACACCCCCAACCACCTGCCCCCAAGCCCCACCCCCACATATAAATGACACTGATAATGCCTTGTTAATACACTTTGAATATTTGGGTTACAATACATTATAAAGTGTGCTTTGGAGAACTTCCCATGCTTAGGGTTGCAAGTTACAGAAAAATGACTAACCTGAGGTAGAACTAAGAGGGTAAAATTTGACAAATAGTTAACATAAATTTGAAACAACAATGAGCTACAATCTATCTGATAATAATAATAGTAATGATAAAGGTAACCAACAAATAACAACAAACCTGCATCAGCTACAATGAAAGACAAAAACACCACAAGACAGTTCTCAGAAAATAACACATGAATCATATCTAGTCTAAGTATACTACCATTTGAATATGTAAACAGAAAAACAACCTACCAGTATGTAAGATTCAGTATTTTGGTGTTTTTTTTTCATGTAATGGGATTCTTTCAGATTGTGAAATTATCACAAAAATCTTACTATGATTACAACATTAAAGAAAATTATGAAACTTAAAATTTAAAAAAATTGCCCATTTGAACTTACTTTTACTTCTATATAAAGAAAAGTTCAAGCCCAAACTGAGAAAAATGCTACTAAGATTTTATTTTCCACTGAATTTAAACTAAATTTTCACCACTCTTATAGCATTTTTCATCATTATTATTAAGTGATATCTGATATTATGGCAACCTTTCAGTACAAAACAAATGAAATTAATTTTTTAGAAAAGTTGTTTTTAGGCAACTCTGTTACTGTGCCATACAACTACTTGTACCTAGTTCTGTCATTAGAAACTCTTCAATAAGACTCAAAGTGTAAATAATGTAAAACAATTTATTGTTTGAATCTTTTCTACCACATGATCATTTCAAAAAAAACAAAAAACTTTATTTTTGAAGAATTGGAAAAAGTTAAAACAATACATTGTCATGGTTTTTTGTGTTTTTTTCTCAAAATATTTTTTAGATCATATGTTTTTTGTAAACAGTAGCTAACTTTTACAAATAGTTTAAAAACATTTTATCCTTCTCAATTCTCATAACGTAATTTCTTGTTTACTCTGTAGAAACCCAATTATGATTATCTTAAAAAAGAAAACAAATATTTAATTCCATTACATTTTTAACTTCCTGTTTCATACACACAAAAGAGCACTCAAATGTTCTTATTTATCCCTATAATAACAGGAAACAAACAACATAACGTCCTTATCACATAATCATATGAAATTATCAATGGGTCAATGGACGACTATTCTAATACCAAGTTAATACCAAGTTATAGTCGACTTTCAAGCTACTGCTCGTTCAACTGACATTACAGTCTATCCCCTTATCCCCTGGTCAGTGGGTATATTTATCAATCCTGTACTATGGCAGTTGACACATAGCGCTGGTAAAACATTACTGATCCGAATAACCTGCAGGTACCCATTTATACACCTGGGTGGAGTGGAACAATTCGAGGTAAATTTCTTTCTCAAGAAAATAAGCAGCGACCTGACCAGGGTTCAAAACACAGACTACGTGCGTAATACCAATGGACTACTCTACTCTAGCTCAGTTTTTTACATTTTACTGGAAAAGGTAAAAATCTTATTATTTCCAGTAGTGAAATGAAAAAATCCTATTTTGACCTTGTACTTTAATATAACATGTTATCTTGCATTTGTAATTAAGGGGGAATTAATCTTTGTTAAAACATGTATTTATGTTTCAGTTGTTTGTAGATAAACAAGTTAAGCTTCTAAACTGAGTAAGATTAGTCTTCCGCTGACCTATTGTTATGTTTTAATGTGTTTGTTTCTATTATATTTTATCAACATATGTTCATTCAGACATAAAACCATGCTGAAATACCTCCTTTTTATTAGCTTTTTTATTACCATGTGTGCAAGTCACTTTAAATAAAAACAGTTGTTAAATATACAAGTTTTTGTATGCATTTGATTGTTAAGGAAAGTATTTGGTTTCTATAACATCCATACACAAACTAACAATAAACATTTAATGAAAATTTACAATAAATGAATAATTTTTTTTATGAAAAAAGACAATCCTGAATTTTTAAATTTCACAACACGAAAATTGAGTTATAATAAATTACTCTTAATATCAACATAATGCAAGACTCAGAATAAATTGTCAACTCTACAAATTACAAGACTCTTTCCAAATAGCATTGAACAAATAATTTAGGTGCAAGAAATGTCATTGGTCCATTACATTTAAATCAACTAATCAAATATCTGGAAAAAATCCTGAAGAAAAGTAAAAAGCAATTTAATGAGACATTTATGAATAGTCTCCCCTGAATAATCCCTCAATGCAAGTAGGCCCTTTCATTTGTTTTAGTCGATTTTTATGCTTGTGCTCTATTGGGTGTATGTTTACCTGCCTGCCTTTTTTGTGATACCAAGGTTTACCATCATCAACAAACACTTCCATTTTTTTCTTTAAATAAAAACATCTCTACAAGTATTTAAATGGATATGAAGCTTATATTTATGAAAAAGTAAGAAATTTCACTGTTTTAATTGCAATATCTACAAAAGAACAGGAGATAAAGTCCAAGAATTTCAACTATAAGGACCTACCTACTGTTTGGAATACCTCAGTTATTATCTAACAAGGGAGACAATTTCCATTACACCAATGTACACCATTGGGGAATAATTTTTTAAATTGTTCTTGGTTGTTGTTTTTTATGTTGTGTGGTGATAATTTAAATAATTATTCTCCATCTTAAATTTAGCATTAAAAAAATCAGAATGATAAATGATCAAGACAATTGTTTTAGATTACTTTTTTTGCCTGCTGTTTAATTTTTCCATGACAGTTGACAACTTAGTTCAGAGTGAGGCATTATAACCTGACTATGTTACTTTGTATGGTCATGAAAATGGTCCCAACAATACTAAACATGTATGTCTCATAAAACAACATTTGTGTTTTTATTGTGCTGTACATTTGGTTAACACTCTCATAGAGTTCATTTAATGAAAGCCAGTCAGTCTATTGCATACTTTCATATTTTATAGTTCTGTAGTTTATTTTATACTAAATGCTAAATGTATATAATCACCATTTTTGGTCATGAGCTTAAGTGTGTTTTTTCTCAGTCAAAAGTCAAGACTTTTTTGGCTTATGCATTCTTTGTTATTAAAGCAACTTCTTAAATGTTAAGTCATTTTTTTCCTTCTTGGATGCATGGATTACGGTGCATTTTGTGACCATACATCCTGACTTTTATAAAAGAAGCTAATATATTCTCCAATTTTCAATTAATCTTCTATTTAACAACTTACCCAATGCTAACCATCTCAAAAAGGGATTTCTTCTTTAGTATATAGTAATCTTTCAAGGAATGATTGGCTCATAGTAAGGTGTAGATAGGAGACAATTTTCACAGTTACTTCCCCTGAATTACAATACAATGCAAAACCACATTCATACAATATTAAACTTTAAATACTTGTTTAAAAATCAATACATACATCATACATACAAATATACATATGAACCATTCTTATCTCTTGTATAAATTTTACCTTTTTAATTTAAAATGTTTATGCATATAGTTAAAACATGTGTAAATGGACAAAGTCATATCAATTGTAATGCCAAAAATTAATACATACTTGGTTACACAATAAAGTTAAATCTACAGTAGCAATAACTGACAAATGAATGATTTCAAAATGGAATTGTTTCTTCTGCTGCTTTGAAATTACAGTTGTTAGACGTTTTTTGCTAGGTAACCGTTGCTAAGAACTGTTGCTTAGGAAACTGATATGTAACGAGAGGTGAAGAGTCTGTGATAAGGCACCACAAGCAATCTTCTTCAACCAATCACAACAGATGTATCACCTTTCATCCAAGACCTATTTTTTTTCAACCAATAATAACAGCCAAACATTCTGCTGCGAACCTTAACAACATTCGACCAATCAAAACAGTCTGTAACATCATTTTCTCAAAGCTTCTTCCTTTTGACATATCACAACAGCCCAAGATATTTTGCTGTGAACTTAATCAACATTCAACCAATCAAAACAGCCCTAACTTTGACATACAAACCCTTTTTTGCAATTCACCTGTTAACAAGCTCTTTCTTGCAGTTTTTCTCTCCACCCAAAAAATCTGTTGCCAAATGGTAGGCATATCAGTCATGAAGACAATAATATTGTGCTTTGCATTGATTGGCTGGTGCTTGCATCTTCTGTTGTCTTGGTTACCACGGAGATGAGTGATGACAGAAAACATCGACTAGTCAGTGAGGTCTCACAACATGGGGGGAGCCACACTCATTCGTGACATCTTCGGTGCTGAGGATAAACAAAAGTAGTTATTTCTATTGATTAAGATAAATTAAGCTAAATATATAAATATTGACATTTATTGGATTTTACTAAAAATTTTCATTGAAATCTTGTTTTTATTATGTTAAACTTTCTTTAAAAAAGCCAGTTAAAACTTACTTATTAATTATTGATAAAGAAAATACAAACCCAAATTGCACCTACCACATTTTTTCTGTGAGTTTGGACTTTATTATTCATTTTATGGCATTTTTCTATATAAATATATATATATATATTTATAAATATATATATATATATATCATATTTATTATCTGTAGTTCAAAATTACCATACTGTGTACCATGCTTTTGGTGCAATAAAAAAGATTTTTTTTTTAAAAGTGGTTTTTAACAAATGTCTGATAAACTCCCTTCAATACAGTATCATCCTTATTCAGTATAATTTTGACAAAATAATAATATGATAGAAAACTGTATCCCAACATGTGATCCTATCAATCCAGAGATAACCCTTAAAGGTGATATCTGACACTTGTTCCCATGATTTTTCTCAAACAGCCAAACAAGTCATTGTAACCTGAAAAGGTCCTACATAATACATCATTAATGTCCTCCATCAGTGTGAACAGTAACATATAAATCCCCACTTGTTATTGCAAATATGTAGTTCCTAACTGGGCCTCACTGCAGAGATAGGGATTAAAACAGGGATTTGCCAGCATTTTGCCTATACTGTGCAGCAACATTTCTATCATTATAGCACAGGGGCACTTATGAGGTGTCCATGGACTGAACCCGGCCGGTCCATTATACTGACTGCGACGAATCAGGCCTAATGCTGTCCCCTTAGCCCCGAGCGTTAGGAGGGAAGCCACAACTACCAACTTTAAAGTTTTTGATTTGACCGGGCTGGGGTTTGAACCCACGACCTACTGATCCGCAAGCCGGCAAAGATAGCAATTTTTAAACTAAGACAACCCCGTGACAATTCAATTTTGAGATTGCTTTATATTGTCATCCGGGTAGTCCCATGATGTTGATGTCTATTTTTCAGCAGAGATCACTATGCAGCTTATTAATAGATTTGCAACAAACTCAGTCATTACTTTGAACACACTTGACCTGTAAGATCTAGCTATACTAAGTCATGTGTGATGTGTTTCACAATTTGTAGTCTTGCAATATAGGTAGTGTTCCATCAGTACTTAGACTAAAGTTTGAGTTTAACTTGAAATTATGCATACATTTCCAGAAACAACAGGAAAATGTTACATGCATTTGATTTAAATTGTCGGATACCACCTTTAAAAGCTGACCCGAGAGCAGACAGGCCTGTCAGGCCTGCACAATTCAAACAGACTTTCATCAAGGATCCAAACCTGCAACCTGCGGTCATTGGGGCTGCCACTATTGAACCATCAGGTAGTAAATAGAATATAAATATTTTAACAAATCAAACAAAAGAGTCTGTTTACTTTTTCCATCTTGGAAGAAATATATTCGTAATCTTTATCTAGAGAAGTAATTTTTCAAAAATTGTTTTAATAGAAATTTTGTCATTTTCATAATTTATTTATGTGTTTTTTGTAACACTGCACTGACACATTTGTGTTCACATTGGGGACATCTCACTATTGGTGTAAAAAGACGCCAGACATACACAGCAGATCAGAGGACCTCCACACATGGAAGTTCTCACCCAAACTAGAACTCGAACCCATGCCGCCAGGAGCTTCAAGTCAACAACTCTAACTGAGATCACAGCTGGACACTTGATTAGTTTACTGTTCACAGAGATGTCATAGGGGAAAAGGTTGCAAAACAACTAGTCACACTTCATACACATGGGCTTACTGCACTGCCATTGGTCAATAACACTCTAATCCCCACCCCTTTTCTGAGACTGTGTTCGGCTGGCTAAATCCACCCATCCCCACTTCCTTCCTCTAACCCATTAACATCCCACAGTGTGAGGCCAGACAAGGCCACATTCCAATTTTCAGTGCATTTAAATTATCACTCAATATATAACATTATATATTCTTTATTATTTAAAAAAGTATATGAGCTAATCTTCATGTCTTTATCTTCTCGATGGTTGTAAAGGTGAATCATTCTGATATTACTACAGAAGTTATGTCTGAAATACCTCCTCACAAAATATGTATTTCAATTTTCCTTGAGGTTTGGGATGGGAATTGCTGGTATTATTGCTGATACTGTGCAGCAACATTTCTTTGTTTCTGTTTCCCACACAGACAGAAGAACTTACCACTCATGTAGTGTTTATAATGAAAACTTTTAAAATGGACATATTTTTATTTAACCATTTTTACCGAACAAGTAAATGCAGTACATAGTAGTTCTTTTAGGCTTTTTTCGTAAAAACTGATAGATAAATAATAAAGCTTGCGATATGTACTAGTCAGTGACACTATTGTAATTTTAAATTTGAACTTCATGTAAAATGGTTAAAATAATAACCATAATGTGTTCTAAAATATAGGTTGGTGCTATAAACTATTCACAACACTGACAACAATCAAAACTGTGGTCTATTACAGAATAACAACATCAAGCATGCTAGTGCGCAACAAAATTAAAAGGGGACACAAAATAAAATGGTAACAAAATAAAAACACAGCAAATAAACCACTCTCATTCCATTTCATTTATTGCAAGACAGCCAATTGCCAAAAACACACAATTAGGATGATAATGATAATAACAATGGCAGATCTGATGATGATAATCATCATCATGGTAGTAGTGATGATGATAATGATGATTATGATGGTTGTGAGAATGGTGGTAATAATGATGATAATGGTTATACTAATCTTAAGAATGGCAGATGAAATAATAATGATCAAAGATGGTCATGTGTTGATAATGTTGCTTTTCAAGAAAAAGAAAATACTTAAAATAAACATCCCAGTAACACTGTACAAAATTAACAGTACAAGAAAAAGAAAAACAAAGCACAACTAGTCCTCAGTTTGCAGATTTCATTCTTAATATACAACACAAACATTATGTTTGTGGAGACATACATACCAACATTGTTTTCATTTTGAAGCACTTAATATTTGTAGAAAAGCTCCTACCATGTGTCCATCGAGACATAAATTATTTTCTATTAATAGAAAATGCATATTTAACAAGCTTTACACTGAAGTGTACACAAACAATGTACAGTGGCATTATTAGTTACCATATACAGGCTTTCTACTGCCTCGTCACAAAAAATAGGGCAAACGTTGAGCATGTTTTTACAAAAAAGTAGTGCAAAGTAGGGAATTTCATTAATAAGAAATAGGGCAAAATAAGGAATTTCTTACCATTTTTATTTGGAATTACCATCATATTCTTACACTAGGCTCACCATAATACCTTGTTCTGTCCATGCTTGAAAAGACAGGCACCTGTTGACCAATATGTCAGGACTGACTGGCCAAGGAACCATGTTGCTTTCAAGGATGGACATCCCATGGTGTCCCCACTAACACATCTGAACTATTATTCACAAGTAATGGAGAAAAGGAAAATACAACTAATGAAATATTTTGAGGTTCAAATTGTTTTTTAAATTTTTATTTTTTTTTAAAGCAAAAAGTAGGGACAATAGGGCTATTTTTTTTAAAAAGCAGGGAAAAGTAGGACTCTGTTGAAAAAGTAGGGAAAAGTAGGAAAAGTGGGGACCAGTAGAAAGCCTGCATATACAGTAAGTGAACATGCTTGTCCATAAAATGATCTCGGTAAGCATTTTTAAGTATTGGGTTTGTAAGCATAAAATTTAAGTGATTCTAACCGGCAAAATGGTAAACTTTTTTTAACAGATTAGTCCAGTCAAAGTATGGTATGTAAAAAGTTTTGATTTTACTGGGGATTTTTAGACCAAATCTTCAAATGAGCAAACACAACGAAAGGTAAAGGAAACAAAATAGCACATTGTTTGCAAAAATAAATTACAGCTTAACAAAGAAATTATAATAATTACACAATACAACAACAAAAATATGGGGTAACAGAACAACAAAAATATGGGGTGACAGAAAGTGAACAAAGGTATTATAACAACATAAATAATAAGAACTAAATGTAATATAAACCCAATTTGGTTTTTTTTCATTAAAAATATAACCATTCCATTAAGAATAGGGAAGGCGTGAATCCAACTCTTTAGCAGGGCATTAACAGTACTGGGGTAAAAAGAATTATGCCAAGGGCTCTTGATTTTTTTATTAATGCTGATTTTGCGAGAACGCCACAGTTGAAAATAGTAAGATACTGTGACAATGAAAGCATATCAAATCTTTTGTTAAAACAATGTTTTAAAATAAATTCAGATCACACAATTATTGGCCTTCCAATGTTACATTTTTACACAAAAAAACATTCCTGGTACACACTAGAATTATCTCAATGTAACAACTAAATACATGCTGAAAATAATCAGTAAACTAAAGAATTAAAAATGTTATTTCTAAGTGCTTTTATTTTCTCTTGTCATTTGGAGCTCTGCCACTAACCAGAAAACGTTCGTGGAATGACAATTTGCAATTCAATACATCCATAATTATCAGCTTAATTGTTAATTGGACTTTAATGCAAGAAACTACTCTAGGTATTAAAATATGTACCCTATTTCCTATTTCAATAGGTAAAACTTAAAAAACAAACTTGACAAATTTCTTTTTACAAAACCTTTTAACACCACCTGTAACAAAAGAGACAGCAATCATGCGACAAAAACACATCAACAACAACAAAAAATAAATAACATTTGAAGAAACTAAACATGAACATTTAACCTAAAATTTTATATAAAGAATGCAAAACTAAACTTTACCTTTGAACAAATTTTTAATAACATTTGATACTTTTACAACATGTTGCTACAGATTGGCAAAGATTAGAAAGTGAGATTTAGTTTTTCTGTGTTTCCTCTTAAATTAACACTCCATACAAGATTTCACTCTGGTATTAGTATCTTAATTTCTAGAGTCTGCCAAACACTTTGTTGAAACATTCATTAATACCTAGGCTGTGTACCTCAAGCAATGCCCACTATATCAAGAAGTAAAACTAGTTAATTGACATCCAATTCAGGATTAAAAGGAACTAAACTGTCTAATAATAACAAAATCTACTTCCAGTTTAAAGGCAGAAGATCTATCACTCACTGTGTCAAAGGACAAAGACACAAAGGCATCTGTGTCAAAGGACAAAGACACAAAGGCATCTGTGTCAAAGGACAGACATAAAAGGCAACTGTGTCAAAGGACAGACACAAAGGCATCTGTGTCGAAGGACAGAGACACAAAGGCATCTGTGTCAAAGGACAGAGACACAAAAGGCAACTCTTAATTGATTATGATAATTATAATATTATTAAGCCAATTAATTCTACTAGGCCTTAAGAAATATGCATATTAATACAAACTCAAAAGTACAGGTAGAAGAGTATTTTGCTTTTAAATGGATTTGATCATCTTTTTGTTTTTGAATCACTTATATTGTCTGCTGCTTTTCAATATAATTACAAGTATAAATACTGTCCTGTATATAGAATTATTCTTATTTATAGTGAGTGTATAAAACATATAAATCATCTATCATTACATTATAGTCCCAGTGTTAGTGGTTAATTAAACAATTCCTATACAGCTGCATGCCATACACACATGTCATGCTAGATCTAATGCCTCTAACTTGGAAGTATTGTCAATAATACAAACAAAATAATATGACACATGACATTAAACAAAAAAGCTGCTTACAAAACCAAAACACAAATATAGAATTCAACAAAAATACAATAAATATACACACAATAAAACGAAAGAAAAAGACCATTTTACTACACCAACAAGTCGGAAAGTCCAGACAGTAAGCAAAAAATTGACCAAGCTAAGGCAAATAGTATGGAGATCCTGACCAGGCAGTTCCAGATGGAGAGCTTTATGATCAAGAACTATACAATTTGTTACTTTGTGCATATCACTAAACCTATACATGAAGCTATGAGAAGATAACAGAATTCAGTACCTTAGTAAAATGTACAGGAATTTTCCAGGAATATTCTAATATTTCAAAATTCTTACACAAACTATGGGCTGTGATTACTCATTTAAATCCTCAAATCAAGATGATTCAAATGTGAACAAAACACTGTGGATCAGTTTTTGTTGTTTCTTTTTTAAATACATCACAACAACCAATTATGGTCATTACAGTGATGTCCAGCTATTTTGGTGGATAAAGACCTCAAACAAATGTCTGGGTAGAACTACTGGTGCACGGCAGGTCGGCTGGAAGACCTTCCCACATTAAGTCCTTTGCCCCAAACGGGACTCGAACCCACATGGTGAGAGGCTAAGCAGTCAGAGGAGTTACAACTTGGCGACTATAAAATTAAGCCACAGGCACTGCCTTTGAGGATCAGTATGTTGCATGATAAATCAAAAATAAAAAAATCAGAAAAAAATATTTAAAAACTTTATCTGGATCTCTCCAATGACTTACACTAACACCACTCCAGTAAGTTCTATCTTCTGAGAGTAGTCAAAGTATTCTTAACTTCATGAAAATTTAAACTTCATTAGAATCAAAGCTGTAAAATCCCACTAGAAATAGTGCTAGCTGTTTCTTACTGACAGGTTGCTAAATACAGTTACATTTTGAACAATAAATGGTTTTGTTGCTGTTTTTCATATTTTCATTATAACGTATTTCACCATTGATATTAAAATATTAACTGCTATCACATTATTATTTTTATCTTGATTGTATTTATATATATACATATATTCTTGTATTTATCCACTCATATAGTATTGATTCATGTCTTTTAAAACAGCCATTTCAGCAGAAAAATCTATGTCAATTTCAACCATTCCAGCAGAAATATCCATGTTTATTTTAACCATTCAAGCATACTCTAATTCAAACTCAACCCGAATCTAAAATAAAGCAACTCATTTTTTAGCAATATGAGCTCTTGAGGATACCAATAATATAAACCCTTTAATAAATTAGTAACTATTCAGTAAAAAGGATAACAAAAAATACGATTTATTTGGGAATTCAGAGACCACTTGTGCTGCAATTTACAGACTTAAAAGACCACTGGTAAAAATAAGTGAATATATAAAAAAACAATAAAAACAATAAAAATATAGAAATATTTGGCAGATGTGAGACCTGTTTAGCTGTTTGCTCAGACTGTATGAGAAACGGAAAATATTTGGCAGATGTGAGACCTGTTTAGCTGTTTGCTCAGACTGTATGAGAAACGGAAAATATTTGGCAGATGTGAGACCTGTTTAGCTGTTTGCTAAGACTGTATGAAAAACGGAAAATATTTGCATGATCTACAAACTGACTGCTTTAAAGACTTCAACTGAAGAAAACCTGATTCAACTGAATTGTCTCAATACATCAAATTAATAAGTACCAATTACCGATACTATACAATTTGACCAGGCACCCTTTTCGGCTTATCACTACTTTCCAAATCTTTTAATGCAAAAGTGGCCTAAAACTCAGGAGTTTTTGAGGCACAAAATCAGAGTTGGAGCCCATATGTAATTTAAAAGTTGTATATGGGTACTATGATACTTGTATAAGCTCCATGCTACCATGAAGCGACGTATGACTGCTTGCAGATGATAAACTACTACTGGAGTGGTACGGCTCTGAGGCCTTCAATCCACTTTTGCATGCAAACTTCTCAAAAATGTGGGTGGGGGACACATAGTGCTCTCGCATCAATGCACAATGGCGCAACACCAGATCAAGTCTGGATGACTCACAATTAGGTGCGGAACTATCATCCTCAGAACTCAGAATGTCGTCAAGGCTGCGTGATTTACGCGTCGCTTCGTAAACCTGAGTCTTCAACATGGCCGTTTCCATGGCAGCTGTGATTTGTCGGTACATTTCACGTTCGGAGTAACGTCCGAGGCGGAACTTCACATCGTTGAGATAGTCAGAGGGTTTTGATTTCTTTCCAGATATTGAATACGATGCTGAGGAATCATCCTGAGAAGCGGAACTGCTCGATGAATGCGGTGAATCCTGGCAATCAGAGCCGAGGTCAAATGTTGGGTACGATGAAAACGCAATACTGTTTGGTCGAACTAATGTCCGTTTCACTCTCCCCTCTCGTTTCCTCATGACCACTTTTGTTGTTGTGCTGCATGATGCTGTTGGTGATAAACTGCTGCGATTGGAACCACCACTACTACTGTGAGGCGATATGGGAGAACAAGTATTGTCCAAGTCTTTTCCACTGCTGTCGTGTAGTGGTCGTTTCAGACTAGCACAGCGTGAAGAGTTCGGAGACACTTGAACATTTTCCACTGAATTTGATAAGCAGGGGGTAAAGTTTAACTTATCAAGTGAGGTAGACTCAAAACTGCTTAACAGGTGTAACCCTTTATCGAGATTTGCAATCGAAGAATGGCTGGAAAAGCAGTCAGTTGACAAAGGCAGCAAAGATTCGCTCACATCCATCGATGATGATGTCTCTATTTCAGTGTCGCTGTTTTCAGCACTGCTGAAATGAAGGCGCGCAAGAGAAGATGTAGGTGACTGCGCCGGTAAGGATCGTGGGTTGGTCGTTGGTGATGGTAGGTCAAATGATTTTAATTTCACTGCACGGGATGTTGTGGTGGAGAACGAGGAAGAGGAGGTGGATAAGGATGAGAAAGAAGAGGATGAACGTATTCGAGAGCTCAATGACAAAGGAATGTTGGAACTGTCACATAAGGACACATTGGGATCACTTTCACAAAGTTTTCGCTCAATTTTGCACGCTGACGGTTCACATGTTTCTAACACTGCGGCTCCACCAGTTTCCCCTGAGTTAACCGATGATGTCATCTTTGTTGTTGTTGTGGATAGCAGTGGGGTGATGGGAGAAAGGGATAACGACAGTCTTGACCTTAAAGGTCGCTTGCCGCGGGATTTAAGGAACGTATCCATAGCGAGATTACCTGCTGATGAGCATGTGTTTGTTTTTGATTCTGTTTGACTAGATTCACAAGATTGCATTTTGTCTGTGCTAGGTAAAACACTCATGCTAGTAGTTGTAACACTGGATGTTATGACATCCACAGAATGGGTTTTCCCTGATTCACTTGTTTCTCCTGCTGAAGTTTTTTGGTCACTTTTAGTCCTGCTAGAAAAATTCCATACCATGTCTTCACATGTTGATGGAGATAGTAAATCCATAGATGCTGAATGTGCATTTGGAAAGGGAGATAAGAATTCCCTAACTGTTGATTCACCACATGGAAATGGAGAAGGCAAATCCCTAACTGTTGATTCACCACATGGAAATGGAGAAGGCAATTCCCTAACTGTTGATTCACCACATGGAAATGGTGAGGGCAAATCCTTAACATCTTTTACATCAACACGTGAAAAGGGTGTTGCAAACTTGCCTTCACTCCTCCTACCAGAGTATCTAACGTATGTGTCACTATGTGAAAGCGGTGAGAGGGCCTTCAGGCCTCTACGACAGTACATCTGGGTGCTCAGAGGTCTTGTGTTGTGGGTACTGTTTGATACACCTGAGGTAGAGAAAGGTACCATTTCTGAGCTTGTAGAACACACTGGAGATGGTGTTTCAGACTCTTTTGTTTCCTTGATTTCAGTCAAAGAACTTGACATCGTGGAAACACTCGACTCTTTACAGATTGTCAAAGATGACTGCATCCTCCAGGGCGGTTCAAATCCAAGATTCAACACATTTGGTCTCATTTTGCTTTCATGTTTTATTGGAAATGTCATGAAAAAGTCAGCCTTGTCTTTAACATTTGATCCGCTACTCTGCGGCACTTTGGACAATTCTGATGTAATAGGGATTCTTTGGAATGATTGGTCAATGCTTTGTGTCTTGCTGCTAGTAATAGGTTTGTCATCAATCTCTTTCTTTGAATTCTCACATGTACTATCTTGAAGCAATTTACTGCTCGAACTGTCCTTATCCCTGCTCATTTCTGATGGTTGGTCAGAAGTTCCAAAGAAAAAAGCTCTTGCAGCCTTGCTCGCCGGAGAACTCGGACTGTGAGATGAGAGGTCCATGACATAATTTGACCAGAGACGGCTCTCTGACTTTAGTGACAAAGCACCCTCTGTATTGTTATTAAGCTCACGTTCTCGTTTTATCTGCTTCTCGTACTCAAGAAGTTGTCCAAGGAAGTTGAAGTTGGGAGATATTGTTGGTCGCTTGTCCTTCACATATCTGCCAAGCAGAAGAAAGATTTTTAGTTAATTTTCATTTTAAAAAGAAAAATCCGAAAATAAAATGATGTTTCTATTAACATACACTATGGTTTACAATGTGCATTTCTGGGATGGGATTGAAATTTGCCGGCATTTTTGTCGATACTTTGCAGCGACATTTCAATTATTATAGCACAGGGGCACTTATGAGGTGCCCAGGGACTGAACCTGGCGGGTCCATTATACTGACATCGATGAGTCAGGCGTAATGCTGTCCCCTTAGCCTCGAGCGTTAGGAGGGAAGCTACTACTACCAACTTTAAAGTGACCAGGACAGGGTTTGAACCCTCAACCTCCCGATCTGCAAGCCGATGCTCTACCAATTGAGCTATTGCGGCCGGTGGTGTGCATTTCTAGAGAATCTGCTACTCTCATGGATGCAAGGTAAAGTCACTGAAACTTTAGGAGTTTTCAAGACCATCTTTGTAACTAACTTAATTTCATGATGTCAGATACAGTTGGAAAGGTCCCTGGAAATTATTTATTCATTTTTCTCTGCTAAAGTTTATTAATTTACAAATTGGATTAGCCAAATACCTGTAGGCATCGTCGGACGACATATTGAGATGTTTCATAATGTAAGCGATGGCCAGTGTGGGGGAGCGAGATATACCAGCCAGACAGTGGATAAGGCAGCAGCCATTGGCCTCACGCACCTTGTCTGAAATAGAGGGGATGGACATATTTGTAACAGCATTATCTGAATTTAGAGAGGGTGATGGACATATAAAGTAGGTTGAGAGAGACTGATATAACAACCAGACAGTGAATTAGGCAGCAGCCATTGCCCTTATGCATGCTGTCTGGTATTCTAATGATATATGAGAATATACTTTATAACAATTGTGGTCAGAGTATGATGCAACATAGAAACATAGCTTGTCTGAAATACAGAAAAAGGGGAATAGAGAAAAGTGGTTTCTTATCAAACATAATGTGGGAGGTATTACATCTGTTCTGAACTAAGTCAAAAACATATGTGTAGTCAACTTATTCTCCTAACAAAACAAACTGACAAAACAAAAGTACATATAAGGGGAAAACACTCTGAAGCCACTATCCATCCAGATTACTTAAAATATATGGAGTTGTCTCCCTTGCATAATTTATGAGCTCTTCACTTTTGGCTGTATAGTTTAAATAATTCAGAGTGAGCCATGATAAAAAGTTAAAAATAGACCCGAGTTGTACTGGAACATCAGATAGTGGCTCAGACAGGTGCGAAGTGAAGATGAATATAAATATCTAGCATTAAAATAAATTTACCCTCAAAGAAATTCCAACTTGAAAAGCATTAAGTTTCAAATATAAGAATAGTGTTATACAATTATCAGGAAAGGAACAAAACATAATACATGCTGTATGCAGCTAATATGAATGTTACTAAATACAAAAAATAAGTTACAGAATTGGAAAACACATAAAACATACAGTAAATCTGTGTTAATTATTATATACAGCCAATTGATCTGTCATGCTAACTCCTATTTGGTGAATAATCAATTAAGATCAGGCGATTTGCAATTTCGCTTCAAATACTTTGCAGACAGACAGTTAAAAGTTGGTCAATCCTAGAATGGCAGAGGGGTAATGATACTATATCGTTAAAAATCTTAAGACAGGATATTTGTACTCTCAGTGATTTATATCATAGAGATTGATTTATGGATATTAACGACTACAAGAAAATGTATATATATATTATAAAATGTATACATACATACATGTCAAAAAATTTGAAATCCTGTTCCTGCAACTATTTTGCAGAAAATAAAAACAAAACGATTCAAAAAAACATTTTTTGTATGTACATTGTATATGAACATACCAAGAAACTGGAATGCCTCATTGAAGTACGGTTGAAGACGGGCACTGTAATTATCGTTGACGGGGATACGCAAGAAGTGTCCCTCCGATATATATGCTGGCTTCATACATGTTGTGCTCACATTAATGATGTACGTAATCTCATTAACCTGGGAATGAAAGAAAGGAAAAACTCTATAAATGATTGAATAAGGTATGATGACAAATGTTCATGACATGATATAACAGTAAATGCAGTACTGTATAGACAGATGATCATCTAGGCTCCTTCTCTTATAAAACCTCTGCAGGAATTACAACAGATCCTGATCAGACATTTCCAAGTGTGGTGTTGGGTAACCTTAATGCACACTATCTGCTAAACAGGACAAATTTTATCTAAGCAGGTTCTGTGTACCTTATGTAATAATGTAATTATGTATATAATTATAAATGTATATAATAATAACATATATAATAATTATGTAATGTACCTTGTAATATGAGAATGAGGTCTCTAATTCATTGTTTAATTCCTCAATGTGCAGTAAACAAACAAAAATGCAGGCGTGTGTTTTATTTAACGAATCAGGTGCTTTCAGCATGTTGTCATGTCTGCCGCTTTTTGCAATCATGTCATGATGCCGCAAGCTGAACACTGGCTCTACAGCACTTTGGCTTGGCGTGATATCGAACACAGAGGCCAGCAAGTTATTTGAAAATGATGGTGAATAATTCATAACATCTCTCATTAGCTAGAGGGGACCTACCGAGTACTAAAGGCCAGAGGGACCATGAGGCAAATGGGGAACACATGAAGATGTGTCATACCCAACATGCTGGAACTAACATGACTAACCTAGGCAGGGTAAGTAAATGGGTCACTAACCAATGAAAATTGTGATATGGTAATGATAACATGATAAAAATAATGGTGGTGATAACATATGACGATAATAACAGTGGTGATGATAACATGATGATAATGGTGGTCATGCCGAAAAGACGATAATTGAGATAAATATTGTGTTCATAATGATATAAAATTGATAAAAATGATTAATGTTTATTTGGTTTATCATCCCACCAACAGTATTTCAGTTATCTGGAGACGGTGTTCCTTTGAAGCAGATATAGTGCTGCCTTTACTGTGTATAGCATGCCGTGAACACCCAGTCACATTATCCTGACACCGGGCCAACCAGTCGTGGAACTACCCTTATATTTGCTTGAGGGTTATAAGGGAACTATACCACTACCATTTTCAACGAGTTTGGTATGTCGTGGCCAGGGATCGAACCCTGGCCTCCTGACTGGAGCTGGTGGTGGGCATGGTGATATAATAATTGATGACAGTACTGTTTATAAGGATATAATGATAATGGTGATAAATATTTTGGACATGACGTAAGAATGGTAATGTTTGTGGTTATGGTGATCATTGAATAATTAAAATCAGCTGTGGAGACCATGATGGTGATACTAATGATTTTTATGCTGACCTTGTTAGTCATAATTACTGTTATAAAAACACATTTTTTTAAATAAAATTAAGTGAAACCCATAAATAATTTTTAAAAAAAGCTCTAGCTGCGAGCAGCTTTTTGAATCATGCCAGTGCTTCACAAGAACACCAAAAGCCTGATATATTGTGTGTTCTACAATATCATGTGACAGATCAGTGGTAATCAACCCTAATATTTAGCTGCGGCTGTCTAGCATGCCTGGTTTTAACGTGTATCACATGTATGTCCTTGTTTCCAGGGACCAAGAAATCCATGAAACCAGTCTTGGTCTGTCCAACATGCAGAAGGTATGCAGTGTACAGGACGCCACGTCTTGACTCAAAGGGTTCATCCAACGTTTCATCAAGACAAGTTTCCTTTGGTCTCCACAATATGTTTTTTACCTCCACATACGACATGTCAACACATTGACTTGTTAACAGATGTTAAACATGAATTGCAAAACTTTACTTGCAACTTCATCAGGTATTTTGATGTACATGAATATGGTGCAGAAAACTTTCTAGAGTTAGTTTTGTTTTGTGTTTTTTTGAAATACATCGCAGCAATCAATTATGATCATTATAACAAAGTCCAGTTATGTGGTGGAGGCAGACCCCAAACAAATATCTGATGAATAAAACAAATGGCCTTCTCACATTAAGTCCTTCGCCCAGACTGGGACTTGAACATATGTGGTAGGAGGCTAAGCAGTTAGAGGAGTTACAAAATGGTGACCCTACCACTATGCCACTGGCACCACTGGATTAAGTTTATGAACTGGTATGAGGGTGTTATAATAATACTTTATACCTATTTTATATCTCAAAGTTGTTGATGTATTGGAATTAATGATAAGATCAATGATATATTACTAATTTTAATAAGTAATGTTTCTTAATAAAGAACTATCTTCCTATTTTTTATTAAAAGGTAAGTACTGTTTTAGCAGGTCCTTATTTAAGGGGAAAAAAACACAATTTTAATGAAAAAGATCACATGTAACAATCACTTTCACAAACAAAAAAACAATTGAAACAAATTACAGTTCAGGACAATTCCTTTTAACAACTCTTCAATGTATAAAAAAGACCATAAAAGTTAACTGTATTAAAGGAGGCTTTAGTCTAGACAATCTGCAGAGGCAAACCACACATATACTGAAATGTTGACCTTTCAATTATGGCCATCAGAATTTGGATTAAAACAAAAAAGGGTCTGCAACTCGGATTATTCATGTAAGAATGTATGTTTCAATGAAATAATCTGTAAATGGTATTCATTTGATTTGTTTTGTTTTTTGTTAGATCGCACCGAAACAATTATGGTCATATTGGTGACATCCTACTAATTATTGACTTGAACCCATGCAGTGGGGGCTAGGGAGTTTCAAGTCGAGATACGCAAGAAGGCCAATTAGGCAATTACTGCTTACAAAAATTGGTAATAAACTTGTAAAATTATTCTCTAAAACAGCATTCACTCTATTTATTATGACTGCATGGGTTCGAGTCTCATTTGGGGTGAAAGACTTAATGAGATCAAATCTTCCACCTGACTTGCGATGCAGTGGTGGTTCTACACAGGCATTTGTCTGATGTATTCCTTCGCCAAAATAGCTGGTCTTCAACATAATGACCAGAACTGGTCACTGTGATGTATTTCAAAAACAAAAACAACAACTATATAATATATTCTTTTAGTGTCTTTGTGCCAATTTCATCATAAAAGTGCCATGGAGCAATGTTACATGTAGTTGTAAACATTTTATGAGAGCAGCAATACAGGAGTATATATTATGCTTTAAAGTTAAGACCCAAATTCCTATCTTATACAATTGGCCTGTTGTTACACAACAACAAATAAAAGGAGCCAAAAACGAGAAAACTGATGCTGTTATCGTAATGACTGCAGTTCTGTAGCATGAGCTGTCTTACTTTAATTATTTACTTTGTCCTAACCATCAACAAATTAATTTGTATGATAATAAAATCTCTTCATCACTCTTACCTCATTGCCAACAATCACCTTAGTGTGCACGTATTATCATGACTTTGCTTTCTGGGATAGTCCTTATAGATATAAATTGTCATAATTATAATGCCAATTAGAAAGTTCTTATGACTGGCATTATAGATATAAATTGTCATAATTATAATGCCAATTAGAAAGTTCTTTTGACTGGCAGAAATGTTTGTCATTGAACTAATTAGACTAATTTGGAATTCACATTTACTGGAAACATCTATGAGAATCAACTATGCACCAGGTACTGCATACATCAACTACCCTTCGTGATTACGAATTACTTCCTTAAAAGTATGATGTAGATTGCAAAACTTACTGCTTAAGACTTAGTGGCGATTAGTGTATATCCTGAACATACAACTTACAACAAAAGTTGGATAATCTAGATCTACAGTTTGCTTAGGCCTGATCAATTTATGTCTAGCAGGTAAGTAGTGATGGTAACGGTTAATTGGTGAAATGGCTGACATCATCGTAACAATGACTGGTTCATATCTCTCAGGCAAATTTAACTGGCTTCTATTTCTGTAACTGGTCCCTTGTAATACTTAGACACTGTTCTGAGAATTAAATTAACTTTTATTTAGTTTAACAATAGTATTTTAATTATCTGGAGACAGTGTCTACTTGAAGCAGATATAGTGCTGCCTTCACTGTGTATAGCATGCCATGAACACCTGGCATGATACCAGATCCAGTCACATTATCCATGATCCAGATATTCACCTAAGCGTTAGCAAGGGAGCTATACCACTACCATTTAAAACAACTTTTGGTATGTCGCAGCCAAGGAAGCTATACCACTACCATTTTTAATGACTATGGTTATGTTGCGGCCCGGGATCGAACCGGGATCGAAACCTATCTGGAGCCGACGCTCTACCGATTATGCTACAAGGTCCGGAGAATTTATATTACTATACTTATTTAATAAATGTTTAGGACAAAATACTTAATTAATTAGTGGGTTGATTTCAGTACTTCGTGAAACTACCTCTTTAGTTTTACTAATGAGCACTAATCAGGCTGTAGTCCCAACTTTATGTGTTATACATATTCACTCTAAGTAATGGGAAACTCTTTATTTTGTAACACGATTTTGTACGCATCAATAAATTATACTCCATATTGTCGGACACTTTCAGTAAACTTTTTTCTTTCAGACTGTAAGTGTTGTTTTTCCTGCATCTCCTTTGTGAATTTTAATTTACTTAAACATTTATAAATGTATAACTATGAATTTTGAGCAAATATTTGCATTTTAAAACCAGCAAATTTTTTATAGCCATTGAATCATATTTAACGTACTTAACTGTGGGTCCTGAGAAAATTACATCTGCACCAATATTTGCTTACCAGGTTAAGAGTTAAACGTTCCTGGAATCATTAAATGTATTATATTGAAACATTATAAACTGCAAAGTGCTGACATGATAAAATGATGCAGTCAAAAGCCAGGAAAAAAAATCAATGTTCAAACATTAGCAGACCAACATTTTGAGCTTAATGCTCTTTAAAACAAACGCAGCAGCCAATATTGATAGTGAATGCAAAAAAATAATACTGGGTTGATTTGTAGAAGAATTGATCGCTGGGCAAACACAATAAAGTACAGGCACCACCATGAAATAATCTAAACAGTGGGTCGAGTACAAATTTATACATTTACCATACTTAGGGTAATCCATAAAGTTTCCAATGCACTTGCAACAATTGATGCTGGCAATGTTTTCCTGGTTTGACATTTCAACTGCGATGTTATAGCCATGCAAAGACAGTGTTCACTTAAAAAAAAATATAGTGCTGCCTTCACTGTGACTGTGAGATAGAGCTGCCTTCACCATGACTGTGAGATAGAGCTGCCTTCACTGTGACTGTGAGATAGAACTGCCTTCACTGTGACAGTGAGATAGAGCTGCCTTCACTGTGACTGTGAGATAGAGCTGCCTTCACTGTGACTGTGAGATAGAGCTGCCTTCACTGTGACAGTGAGATAGAGCTGCCCTCACTGTGACTGTGAGATAGAGCTGCCTTCACTGTGACTGTGAGATAGAGCTGCCCTCACTGTGACTGTGAGATAGAGCTGCCTTCACTGTGACTGTGAGATAGAGCTGCCTTCACTGTGACTGTGAGATAGAGCTGCCTTCACTGTGACAGTGAAATAGAGCTGCCTTCACTGTGACTGTGAGATAGAGCTGCCTTCACTGTGATAGTGAGATAGAGCTGCCTTCACTGTGACTGTGAGATAGAGCTGCCTTCACTGTGACTGTGAGATAGAGCTGCCTTCACTGTGACTGTGAGATAGAGCTGCCTTCACTGTGACTGTGAGATAGAGCTGCCTTCACTGTGATAGTGAGATAGAGCTGCCTTCACTGTGATAGTGAGATAGAGCTGCCTTCACTGTGACTGTGAGATAGAGCTGCCTTCACTGTGACAGTGAGACAGAGCTGCCTTCACTGTGACAGTGAGATAGAGCTGCCTTCACTGTGACAGTGAGATAGAGCTGCCTTCACTGTGACAGTGAGATAGAGCTGCCTTCACCATGACTGTGAGAAAGAGCTGCCTTCATTGTGACTGTGAGACAGAGCTGCCTTCACTGTGATAGTGAGATAGAGCTGCCTTCACTGTGACTGTGAGATAGAGTTGCCTTCACTGTGACTGTGAGATAGAGCTGCCTTCACTGTGACTGTGAGATAGAGCTGCCTTCACTGTGATGGTGAGATAGAGCTGCCTTCACTGTGACTGTGAGAAAGAGCTGCCTTCACTGTGACTGTGAGATAGAGCTGCCTTCACCATGACTGTGAGATAGAGCTGCCTTCATTGTGACTGTGAGATAGAGCTGCCTTCACTGTGACAGTGAGATAGAGCTGCCTTCACTGTGACAGTGAAATAGAGCTGCCTTCACTGTGACTGTGAGATAGAGCTGCCTTCACCATGACTGTAAGAAAGAGCTGCCTTCACTGTGATAGTGAGATAGAGCTGCCTTCACTGTGACTGTGAGATAGAGCTGCCTTCACTGAGACTGTGAGATAGAGCTGCCTTCACTGTGACAGTGAAATAGAGCTGCCTTCACTGTGACTGTGAGATAGAGCTGCCTTCACTGTGACAGTGAGATAGAGCTGCCTTCACTGTGACAGTGAGATAGAGCTGCCTTCACCATGACTGTGAGTTAGAGCTGCCTTCACTGTGACTGTGAGATAGAGCTGCCTTCACTGTGACAGTGAGATAGAGCTGCCTTCACTGTGACTGTGAGATAGAGCTGCCTTCACTGTGACTGTGAGATAGAGCTGCCTTCACTGTGACTGTGAGATAGAGCTGCCTTCACTGTGACAGTGAGATAGAGCTGCCTTCACTGTGACTGTGAGATAGAGCTGCCTTCACTGTGACAGTGAGACAGAGCTGCCTTCACTGTGACTGTGAAATAGAGCTGCCTTCACTGTGACAGTGAGATAGAGCTGCCTTCACTGTGACAGTGAGATAGAGCTGCCTTCACTGTGACTATGAGAAGGAGCTGCCTTCACCGTGACTGTGAGATAGAGCTGCCTTCACCGTGACTGTGAGATAGAGCTGCCTTCACTGTGACTGTGAGATAGAGCTGCCTTCACTGTGACTGTGAGATAGAGCTGCCTTCACTGTGACAGTGAGATAGAGCTGCCTTCACTGTGACTGTGAGATAGAGCTGCCTTCACTGTGACTGTGAGATAGAGCTGCCTTCACCATGACTGTGAGATAGAGCTGCCTTCACCATGACTGTGAGATAGAGCTGCTTTCACCATGACTGTGAGATAGAGCTGCCCTCACTGTGACTGTGAGATAGAGCTGCCTTCGCTTTGACTGTGAGATAGAGCTGCCTTCACCGTGACTGTGAGATAGAGCTGCTTTCACCATGACTGTGAGATAGAGCTGCCCTCACTGTGACTGTGAGATAGAACTGCCTTCGCTTTGACTGTGAGATAGAGCTGCTTTCACCATGACTGTGAGATAGAGCTGCCTTCACTGTGACTGTGAGATAGAGCTGCCTTCACTGTGACAGTGAGATAGAGCTGCCTTCACTGTGACAGTGAGATAGAGCTGCCTTCACTGTGACAGTAAGATAGAGTTGCCTTCACTGTTACAGTGAGATAGAGCTGCCTTCGCTGTGACAGTGAGATAGAGTTGCCTTCGCTGTCACCTTGAGCAATTAACACAAAGCTTGCTACAACATCCAGTTATATTATACCCTGATACTAAGGCAACTAGCCAAAAAAAAGTCACTTTTAATTTGAACTTAGGTACAAAAATAACAAACATAAAACAATATAATTTTCAGACTTTTGTTTTGTTTGTTTCTGAAATACATTGCAGTGACCAATTATTATCATTTAAGCGACATCCATTTATTTGGTGGAGGAAGACCCCACACAAATGTCTTGGTAGAACCACCGGCGCACCACAAGTAAGCTGGAAGACCTTCTCATATTAAGTCCTTCACCCAGACTCGAACCCACACGGTGAGAGGCTAAGCTGTGAGAGGAGTTACAAGTTAGCGACTATCACTACGCCACGGGCACCCCACTAAAAGACTGGTATTTCTTGAAGTGAAGAATGCACTTAACCTCAGATCTAAAGGCATAACTTTACATTTTAGATTAACTTATACCAATCCCTCTCGACCGACCACTTCCTGAGTAGAACCAGTACTTGGGTGGTAACTACCTGGAGCAATGCGAGTAAATAGTATTGTCCAAGCACCAACATGTTGTGGTCTGTACAATAAACTATAAACAACATAAACATTTCATTTTAGCCTTAGTTAATTTTTCAAAGGGTTAATGATTGATATCAAATTTTAACAAATAAACTAAAAAAGTTCATTGATAATAAAGCTCTTTCACAGTAAGGCACTACTACATTTGTTTGTTTTTTTGTTTTTTGTTTGTTTGTTACATCACACCGACACAATTATGGTCATATTGGTGAAGTCCAGACAATTATTGGTGGAGGGAGACCCCAGACTTATGCCTGGGTAGAACCACCGGCACACCACAGGTAAGCTGGAAAACCTCCCAACATGAAAGTTCTTGCCCCGACCTGGACTTCAACCCACGCGGTGAGGGACTGCGAAGTTTCAAGTCAGCGACTAACTGCTAAGCCATGAGCGCGCCCCCCACCAACCTCTGCTCCAAAAAACATTTGTATCAAGTTAATTGTCACTGTATAACCAAACTGCTATTGTACAGTTGGTGGGATGATCAAAGGCAACAGCCTTTCTATGTTTGAGAGGGGAATTTAATTAGTTTTTGTCAAGAAACCTCATGATTGTAGAAGCACATCATGAAACCATGTTTGGGAGTGCCATTTTTATTTTATTTTGGAGCTCAATAAACTTTCATTGTGTGCTTTATTGACCTAAATTCTTTTTTCTGCAAGACAAAAAGGTTGAACTCTGCTATTGACTGTCAAGCAGCATGCTATAAAGTGCAGTGTATTGAGACTGGGAGAAAAAAAAAGAAAATAATGTCATAAAGTGGACAATCAATGTCAACCTCTTGGGGATTTTTTTTTATGAAGCAAAGAAAACTTTGTGTTGATGTTGTTAGAAGATGACTTTAGTGGATTTTAGTGGTTGTGATGATGATGTTGGTTATTATGATGATGCTGATTGGTGATGATGATAGTGATTATCATGATGGTAATAATAATGGTGGCATTGATGATCACTGGCCAATGTCATGATGAATTGCCAATACACCACCGTCCACCCGACAATTATATATACTGTCTGCGAGCAGGGTGAGTGGGAGTGAGTGTAGTGATGGATTTACAAGGCAGTTGCCTCTGATGATGATGATGACATTTATGAAAAATTATTTCCTATATTAAATCAACACTTAAATGTTCCTGTTAAAACTTACCTGTACAATGTCTGGTGAGAGAGCATCTTGTTGAGATCCCAGGTAAAGGAAGGGCAGGATGCGTGTGGGTCCCACGTTGCTCACTGGCAGACATGGCTGCGAGAGCGACGTCAGGGCCGTACAGCGGTAACTGTTTGTCTTGCTCTCACATAGCGACGGGTACATCGCTTGAAACGCAAGGAAACCTCCTGCAAGGGAACAAATACAAGATTTAATATTTGATTGTTTTGTTCTTTAATTTTCACAGGGAAACCTTCTGAAAGGTAAAAAAAAATGGAAAAAAATTATAATCCAATAAGTAGTTGTTTCATTCTTGACTTCATTGCCTGAAATACAAGGAAGAAACTTGAAATGTAGAACAAAATTTGTGTGAGATACACACAAATCCAGCATCATTTGAACAAATGCATCCCCTAATATACTGTTGCATTGGTCTTGCATAAAGAAATAATTGCTTTAGTTAGTTAGTATTTCCTACAACTATTATTCAATCTGCTGGCACTGTACCTTTAAACAGTATTTCCTACAAATATTATTCAATTTGATGGCACTGTACCTTTAAACAGTATTTCCTGCAACTATTATTCAATCTGATGGCACTGTACCTTTAAACAGTATTTCCTACAACTATTATTCAATCTGATGGCACTGTACCTTTAAACAGTACTTCCTACAACTATTATTCAATCTGATGGCACTGTACCTTTAAACAGTACTTCCTGCAACTATTATTCAATCTGATGGCACTGTACCTTTAAACAGTACTTACTACAACTATTATTCAATCTGATGGCACTGTACCTTTAAACAGTATTTCCTACAACTATTATTCAATCTGATGGCACTGTACCTTTAAACAGTATTTCCTACAACTATTATTCAATCTGATGGCACTGTACCTTTAAACAGTACTTCCTACAACTATTATTCAATCTGATGGCACTGTACCTTTAAACAGTACTTCCTGCAACTATTATTCAATCTGATGGCACTGTACCTTTCAACAGTATTTCCTGCAACTATTATTCAATCTAATGGCACTGTACCTTTAAACAGTATTTCCTGCAACTATTATTCAATCTGATGGCACTTTACCTTCAAACAGTTAGTATTTTCTGGAAGAATGATCATATCGCAAATGCTGGTTAGAGATCTAAATGTACATGCACTTATCCCTTATCTCACAAATCAGACAAAAACAAAGATTGCGAGGATTTTTTTTCCAGAAAATAGTTTCAGTCCATATACCCTGAGTTGGAGAAAAACAGTGACTTAATTGTCTCTGGAATTAAAGTATAAATTTCCATCCAGTGTAAATGTACAAGATTGTATTCTCCTATCATTTTTAATTAGAATCTATGATTTTTACATTTGCACCTTTCTATAAACCCAAGTTTAATGCCATATATTTTTATACCATTTGTATAATCACATGACTTTAATTGAATTTTAATTGAATATCAATCAACCAATCAGAAATGCTTACTACTGCCTGATTATCATATATGTATATGATGCAAAACCTTTATGCTGTGAATTAGTGATTAGCCTTAGATGCCAAATCAATGAACATCCATGACTTAATGGCATAATAACAAGTTTTTTTAGTGTGTTTTTTTTATCTTCAATTTTTTAATTAAATGGCAAACAGTTCCACAGTTTTTATCACGTACTGGTTAATAATATAAATATATTATTAATATATAAGTTAATATATAATATTAACCAGTATGCCAGTGTGTGACAAAAAATGTAGAACTAGCTGTTAGCCAACTACTTGAAAATTGAAGTTTAAAAAAACACAATTAAAACTTGTTTTTATGCCTTTAAGTCATAAATGTTCATTGATTATAAATAAACAAATATATACAAAGGTGATAAATGTATATAGTGTTTTTTGTGTGCAAGCAAAGTCATTTTATGCTGTTAACAATTTTTTAGGTTCCAGACATAATACAATCAGATAACCTAGACGTTATCAACATTAAATACAGATGTGGTAGATGTTTACATTTCCAACTTATATGATTTTAATTGTGTCTTAATATATCCCACTCTCTTCAAATAGGATGCTTGATTTCAAAGAATAATTTAAGACACACAGCAAAACAACATTATAAGCATTAAGCACACATTAAGCATTTTGATAAGACTTAATATAAAATATTATATATATACAAAATATTACAATTATTTAAAGATTCACAATTATTAAGAACTATGGTAGAACCAATTAAATTTATTCACTTTACACAATGCAGATATAAAGAAACTAAGACTATCTTTCTTTTAATGCTATTTTATTCTATAAAAAGTTTTAACATAACAATGGCACATTGCTATCTTCCAGCCTCATAAAGTCAAAGTCAGCCACAGCAAATAAACACAGCCTTAGTTTGTCCAGTGACCTTTTAAGATATTTATTTTACATGAACAAGAGAAATGTCATGTTCCCAAGTTTCCGTCCGCCTTCTCTTCCTCTCCCTCCTACTCTTAACATCAGTCTCTACCTTTACATAATTCAACACCGAATGATCAGATGACAATAGAAATACAGGTTTCTGTATATATATGATAATTATTGTTTGTTTATGTTTATTGGGTTTATCGTCCCACCAACATTATTTCAGTTATCTGGTGACGGTGTCCACTTGAAGCAGATATAGTGCTGCCTTCATTGTGTAAAGCATGCCGTGAACACCTGGCATGATAGCTCAACCAGTCACATTATCCTGACACTGGGCCAACCAGCCGTGGAACTACCCTTATATTGGCTGGAGCGTTAGCTATACCACTACCATTTTTAACAACGTTAGTATGTCACAGCCTAAGATCGAATGATGATTATTCTAAGAACAGTATGTCTGTATGAAAAAATAAAAAGCAGCAGAAAAATCATTACCAAATGGTCATAAAAGAGTACTATTCATAAACACTTTAGACTCCAGGTCCAATACATTTAGTGATGGTTAACCTTTAGCTTGCTAAATATGCATTTACAGGATTTGGGCAAATAGTGTAAATCCAGATCAGCAAGAGCTCTGCTGGGAACTGTCTGATCAGGATCTGCACTATTTGCTACTGAATGTCTCGCAGTATGTCTCAGGCACCTTTGCATGTCAATGTAAGAAGATGTATTTGTATTTGGGATTTTACGGTATATCGACACTTAATAGGTCAAATGGTGCTAAATACAATGACGTTTAATGTAAATAGAGAATAATCCAGTTAAAATTCATATACAACAGTAGAAATATATAAAATCATCTGGTTAAAATAATGTTAGTTATAACAGAAAACAGGTTAGCATGTAAGAAGATGACTTAAGAATTATTTGGGTTATATTGACAAATGTAGCAAGCTACGAATTAAGGGGTATTGGGAGTACTGACCAATAAAATTTTATGAGTTATGGGCTCTCTAGCCATAAAAGTAATTTTGAGCATATCAAAGGTCACTTTTTGGGTATGAGGGATTCCCATTGTGTAACCCAATTTAAACAATGACAGATATTGGTAAAATGAACAAGTGACTGGTTTGAACAATTATGTTTATGAATGGCATAATTGTAAGTCATTACAGACTAGCTCCCGAATCAATTTATATTAGTGCAGATGACTTATGATTGCGGGCCCACTGTATATATTATCACACTAGACAACCTTCATTACTTAACCCTATTCTGCATGTATACGCTATTTTACGCCTTCAAAAACCATTCACAATCATATTCCATTTTACGCCATTACAAACCATTCACAATCATATTCCATTTTACGCCATTACAAACCATTTACAATCATATTTCATTTTACGCTATTACAAACCATTAGAACCATAAGCAGAATCTCATTAATAAGGATTTATATGTAGACTGTTATGGTATGATTACAAAGTACATTTATTAAAATCCTTTTTCTCTTTTAAAGAAAAACAACAAAGTCAAGTGTATTTTCAAATTTACAGATGATCTTTGAATGAAAGGGATAAAAAAAAGATATCAGTAGAGTACGGAAAGTTACAGATCTTGAAATCTTGTATTAATTAGAAGGCTTGCTTTAATGTATAAAATTTGAGCTAAAGTGTGTGATTGGCAGTTACTATAATTATTATTATTGTAATTATTATTATAATTATTATTTATCATTATAGTAATTATAATTATTGCAAATATCTTTTTGTTTTATGAAATTAATATTTGTGTGAAAGTGAGTGTTGGCAGTTAATCTATTATTATTATTGTAAGTATTATTATTATATATTATTATAAAAATAATTACTATCTATCATTATAGTAATAATAATTATTGTAAAAAAAAATAGTTTTATGAAAATTTATAATTATTTTTATCACTATTTTATTATGACCATTTATATGTTTATAGCTTTGTATTTTTTGCCAGTATCTTTGACAAAAATAAATTAAAACTAGTATCAATAATCAACAGTTTAAAACCATTATTAATAATTGATCAATAATTTTTTTTTTTATAAGAATAAGTATATTTCAATATGATGCCAGCTTTCTGTTTTATCAATACAAATAAGAATAGATCCAATGAGAGTCCCCACAGATATAAAAATTTGAACTACCAATAGATAGAGGTATACAGAGTAATGGCAAAAGTGACAATTACTAAAATAATTATTACTTTAACTATTACAATCATTGTTATCATTATTATTTACTATCATCTTTGCAATTAATCAATTTACTATATGTATTGGTAAACCAATGATTCTTCTTGTCATAACATGGCATCAAATAACTAAGTAACTAGAACAGTTCTATTACGATAGATCCCACACAGGACTTGCTTCAAAAACAATATAAAACTGGTAAAAATGACGTAGTTCTGTAGAACTTAAATAAGATCATATAATCATGAACTTGCAACTGAGCTTTATCATGCATCTCAGATAATTTATCCCCATTGTAAATAAAAACACCAACAGCCAAGCAAAAACCCCAATATTTGGCAAAATACCTTAGGGACAGACTGCATATAAATCCATTATCATCTGCATTGTATAGTCCGAGTTTTTGATCTCGTCAAAACAAATCCATTCTCCCAGCAACATGATTGCAGCCTCCCCAAGTACAAGATCCAAGTTTGTAAACACAGTACTATTACGCTGCTATATCCAAGCCTTACAAGCAAGGGAGCAAAAGCGTACGTCATTCACAGGCACAAAAAAAATGTCAACTCAAAGAAATGCTCATCCTTTGCCAGCCCAGACTGAGAGAGAATTTGTACATGGTAAACACAGTACATACGGCTGTTGTGACATATATTTGGAAATAGTGAATCTATGAGAGAGACAGACCCGAATCATTACAAACACCATAAACAGCATACATGATATTTTCTATGTCCAATACAAGTAGCCCTATATTGAAGCCGTAGAGAGACTTCCAATCAATACCACCACCAGTGTTGAGAGCCATGTATTGAGCGCCGAGGCTTCATGACTCATACCTCTGGTGGCTCTTAGTGCAAAACTACTGTACGTTTCACCCCCACATTGTTTTCCATTTATCACCCCCCACCCATCCCCTTCGTGTCGCCGAAAGCCGAGGCTGCAACTATATATTGGCCAACCAGAACATTGACCATGTCTATAAACTATGATTATGATCATCCTAGAGATGTCACTCCAGAAGAAGAAAAATAACAAGTTTCCTGAAAAATATTTTTTAAAATTTTATATATACATTTATTTTTTTTAAATGTTATTTTAAGGCAACTGATGCAAACTGAATATTTGGTTGTGCTACAGTAAGGAAGTGATATAATGATTGTCCATGGTTGCATATAATCAATGCTCCACATTTTGAAAAGGACGCTTACTTTGTATTGCATGTCATTATTCCATATATCCCAAAATTCTCAACCAAACCCTATAATTGTTGAAATAGAAAATAAGGGAAATGGCTTTCGAAATAGCTTTAGAAATAGTCCCCTTCTCTCCATGATTATGACAAATGGAGCCTGATATTGACAGCTGATCTCTGTGATTGTAACACGGAAACAAATGCAGCTGGCACTGAACTATAGAAACATTTTAATAGCAAGAGAAATAAGAGCAGCCAATATCAAATTCTGACGCACACTGGGCCTATTTTAAGGACTTCCTTTCCAGTGTATCTATGTTCTCGATGAGTTATCAAGAACAACAAAACATGGTCAATATGGCACAATATGGCACCATATTGATAGCATAGGCATGATAAGGAAGGTTTCCAGTAAAATAAATTACTGCATACTGACAGTAATATTATATCTGTGATTCTTCTAAGTTGATGTTTATTTTCGGGAAATACTTTTCAAATTTAGTTCCATTAAAGGTTCTGTCCGTACGAACACATTATTGGCAATCAGGTGAGTTTTTAAACATCAACTAATCAAATCAAAGCAATTATGAAGAACCATTGGATAACTACCACAAAAAAAACTCATAAGAGAAAAACAAAAATTAAAAACATGAAAATGCAACTGACACATTCAAAAACACTGCCTACATAAAAACGTGAATATTTTTAGAAAGATTCAGATACCTTTGAAAAATATATAAATAATAGAAAAAAATTATCCACTGATTACAAGTAAATATGCAAATGTTAAACATCAAATATTAAATGTATAAACAACTTACTTCAGATGACTTAATTAACTATTTACACATCCAACACCTGATACAGTTTTATAACAAATGAAAACAGAAAAAAATATTATTACAAGGAATATAAAACTATAAAAAAATAGCTTATTGCAAAATTAAAAAAATTAAACCTTTTTCAGCCCCTGTCTATCTCCATCCTAAATGAAAGTCCAATGAACTTAGCTCATGCAGATATGAAATTATGTAACATCTTCCCTCTGTTCATTAACACACCATCCGGTGCTAATTGCCGACCAAAAGGCATGCTCAAGAATCTTGTTTCTCTGACAAAAGACAACAGACAAGCAGCAGACAACAAATTGCCTACAGTCCTTGTCCTGTCACATATATGGCCTGGTGATAGAACAAGTCAACAATGTCCAGAATACTTGCATTCTTAACCTGTTAAACATGAATTAACTTTGCTTAAAGCAAAAAGTGCTGTCTTATTAAGATCTGTACTTTTTGCTAGTGTTTCTAGCAAATAAGGTCTATTTAGCCCATGTTTGATGACAAGTTATTAAGAAAGTGTATGGGTTATAAAACCACTGCAGCAGAACATGGGAGAACAAGGCTGAGCTCAGCATTATTTCTCCCATATCATGTTCAAAGTGTGTTAGCCTAGTGCATGCTGGCCCCTAAATGCATGCACACGCAGGGCCCATTGTCACAGGACGTATCCAGGTCATACATTTTATATTGGAAAATGATTGGGCCTCTGTGTTGTTTGAATAGAACAGTCTTGTTAGAGGAGCAGGGTCATGAAAGTGTTAATAACAACTTGAAAATGGCATATAAGATGAGGATGGAAAATAGGGAACTGGGGGAAAATGCAAGGATTATCTTTTTGTTATAAAGGGTGGAAATGGAATATGAAAATATAGTCAAATATAAGTTTGCATTTTGTCCGGAAGGCATTTATAAAAGGAAAAGGTTACTAAATTAAAAACGGGAAATGAGTATATGGATATGATGGACCAATAGAGCAAGAAAAAATAATAAATAATCACTTCTTCAATAAGGGAAGTGACTTTGCTGTACAAGTAGGAACAAATTATGGAGAAGACACAAGCTAACTGGTAGAATAATAATTATAGTAGGAACATGGATATAAAGCTTCAGCATCATAATGATGCATATATATGATTTAGTATAGCTTATCACATTATTCACAACCTTATGCTATATGCATACACTTGAACTCTCCCACTTCGGGAGGGAGACTGCCACTTTTGAGGATCAAAATTACTTGAAAATGAGGGATGTTTTACACATTTTCAGAAATCTCCCTATTTGCAAACAGATAACTTTCTTCTTTGTTTATATGAAAATAACAAATCTCCCACTTTGAAAGTGAAAATTTCCCACTTTAAAAGTGAAAATCTTAAAGTTTGGCCTCCAAAAAGTTCACATAGATGTTAATATGGGGGGTTACACTGTCAACAGCCATATTTGAGGCTTACAATGAACACACACTACCAATATATTGAGCATGGTGGCAGATTCGACACATTAAGCTATCCCTTTCATTCCTAGTAAATGTATATGATTTTGAAAATAAGCCTAATTTTGTTAATTTTCTATGAAAGATTTGAAAGAATTTTTTCACATAAGCCGCTCACTGTTCAGCATACAAATAAAGATCCTAGGTGAAACAAGTCTACAAATGAACCGTGAGTTGTGCAGATTTCTACTGAAGATAATTTATGAGGGATTGTCTTGTACGATCTGCAAAGGTGTATGAACTAAAGGGCTTCGATAAGGTAACTTCTCCTATTATGAAAAGCATGTAACCACTGCGGGAACCATGCTTTGGTGCCAATAAAAAAATTGTTATAAATATTTTAAATGTTATAAAGTCAAAACAATGTTAGTTTGTTAGTATTAACGTTTTAACATTATGCAGAGATAGGTTTTTTATAACTAGGAAAACCATGTGCTTTTGAGATTACGTTATATCATGATCCAGGTAATCCGTTCTGACTTTGGTATCTATTTTTGGCAAACTAACGTGCTTATTTATAGATTTGAAATGATTGAAATTTAGAGTGGTTTTATCGCTATTTGTAGTCTTACAATGTAGGCAGTGTTCAAAACCATCTTTACTTATGCTTAAGTATAAGTTTATGCAGATATTATGCCATAATTCTCCAAAGCAGTGGTATGGTGTTGTTATGGGAATCTGATATAGGCAAACTGTAGGATACCACCTTTAATATATGTTACAGGATATAAGGATTGTAAATTTTACACACAAAATAAAATGCATATGTAGGAAGGGCACTTCATCATCACTAAAGAATGGACAATAATTATCACATACATTACAAGGATTGATATCAGAATGCTACCAAGTCACTGACTAAGTCTTATTCTTACAATGGGAAAAGAATATTTTAAAAAATGTAAAAAAAAAAAAAAATAAATAAATAAATAAAAAGAGTCAGATCAGACAAAAAATATTTGTATATTTTTTAATGTTTTTTTCTTTTTTTGTTACACTGCGCAATTATGGTCAAACGGGCAATGTGAAGCTAATTATTGGTGGAGGAAAACCCCAGACTAAACTATTTGTCTTATGAGATATAATATTGGTATGGTGAAAAATGTAAAGTTAGACTAACAGAATCTTACCAAACAAAAACTGAAAATAATTATCTAATAAGAAATATATAAATTAAATTAACTTAGTCTCATGGATTTTTTTTCATAAAAAATGAAAAATTGTCAAATCATGAAAAAATATAAAAAATTCAGAATTATCCAATCCTTCTCATAATCTCTTCAATCTATTTCTGATTTGTTATTTTTTTTAATAAATCAGCTTACTCATCCATTCAGGATAGTTTGTTATCCTGTGTTAGGCAACACCCCAAAGTACACTTGCCTTTACAATGCCCTTTTAATACCATAAAACGTAAATAACCTGTACCAAACCTTAGCTATCTGTTAAAAATTATCCACAACAGTAACAAGACATAGACAGCAGCCAGTAGATCCTGATCAGTCAGCTTCAAGTAGGAAGTCTGATCTGGACCTAAACTATTATGATAAACCTGACCATTTCATGGTAAGCAGGCTAAGAGGTATTTATAACAACATAACCACAAACATTTATTACTGTCATGGTGGTTACGGATGCATCACCAGTCAACCAAATCAAGTTAATGGATTTTGATAAATAACTGTCTAAGGGCAAATTGATCAGGTAATGAAATAGTGTTGATCCTGATCAGCCAGTTATCATTAGAAGTAATGAAATTCTGTTGATCCTGATCAGCAAGTTATCATTAGAAGTAATGAAATCCTGTTGATTCTGATCAGCCAGTTATCATTACAAGTTATGAAATCCTGTAGATCCTGATCAGCCAGTTATCATTAGAAGTAATGAAATCCTGTTGATCCTGATCAGCCAGTTATCATTAAAAGTAATGAAATCCTGTTGATCCTGATCAGCCAGTTATCATTAGAAGTAATGAAATCCTGTAGATCCTGATCAGCCAGTTATCATTAGAAGTGATGAAACCCTGTTGATCCTGATCAGCCAGTTATCATTAGAAGTAATGAAATCCTGTAGATCCTGATCAGCCAGTTATCATTAGAAGTAATGAAATCCTGTAGATCTTGATCAGCCAGTTATCATTAGAAGTAATGAAATCCTGTAGATCTTGATCAGCCAGTTATCATTAGAAGTGATGAAATCCTGTTGATCCTGATCAGCCAGTTATCATTAGAAGTAATGAAATCCTGTTGATCCTGATCAGCCAGTTATCATTAGAAGTAATGAAATAGTGTAGATCCTGATCAGCCAGTTATCATTAGAAGTAATGAAATCCTGTTGATCCTGATCAGCCAGTTATCATTAGAAGTGATGAAATCCTGTTGATCCTGATCAGCCAGTTATCATTAGAAGTAATGAAATCCTGTAGATCTTGATCAGCCAGTTATCATCAGACGAAAAGAAACATAATTTCCACATCAATGAAGATCCCTTATCTTGTCTGCCATCTTTGACGACAACTTCAAGGGATTTTCAGATGAATTGTAATTTCTTCATTTGTGGTCAAAAAATAAGAAGCTATACACCATTGGAAAGCTCTTAAAATACATTTTTCTTAGAATGCAAAATTGATAAATGCACTAAGAAATAATACACAGAAACACATAAAATTATTGGCTCATCCTCTAACAAAATGAACAGTGTGGACTTTTTTGGTTGTACTTTTTTTTTACCTTTTAGATTTTCAAAATATATATTTTTGATATTTATAAAAGCTGTTAAATTTGAAATAAAATTCAGTAAAATAGACTTAAAAATAAAAAATCACAATGGTGCGCTTAATATAGCACATATTTCCAGATTTTGGCCTGCATTAGCTTCTGCCTTCGAAGATGGCTGCCTTAAACAATCTTATCAGTGCCAATGACATCACATGGAAACTATCTAAAGTGTATATCCTGATCAGCCAGTTATCATTAGAAGCAGCAAGTATATGACCAGGTTTTGCAGTATTTTGTGCAGTCCTGAGCAAGGTGCTATGTTCATAGTGTCTTACTGCATATACAGAGGATCTGACAAGTTGTCATTTAATACCAACATTTATCAAACAAGACCAGGAAAAATGATAGGAAGCGAGCCTATGGCCTGTTTCATTTTGCTTGGACAAGTTTTATAAACATTTGTATGAAAAATAATTTGGCATTAGATATTACGTCTAACCAAAAAATATGTGTCCATGCAAAGTTGCCAACATTTTAATTTTGCAATTTTATTTTTTTAAAAGTGTGTCAGATTTACAATCAGAACAGACTGTTCAAGTAAAACAGAAATGAAGCTGCAGCAACAAAATTTAAATCATATTTAACACAGACCGACTTATTCTACATGAATTCCTATCAATTGCTTTAGGTCAATCTTCAGTAGAAGCAACCCCCTTCATTTATGACCTATTATAAACAAGAATAAGGTAAGCCAGTGATTCAAATCGAAGCCTTCTTTTTTCTTCCGGGACCTATGCTCGATTTTTTGCATCCCAAAAGTTGATTCTCCACAAAAAAAGTTGGTTTTTTGTTACACCGCACAGACACAATTACGGCGATGTCCAGCTAATTATTCATGGAGGAAGAACCCAGATTTATGTCAGGGTAGAACCACCAGCACACTCTGGGACTTGAACCCACAGGAGCTGAAAAGTTACAAATCAGCGACCTTACAGCTCGGCCACTGGCTCCCCTTCACCAATAAAGGCTGCAAATTGACACACTGAAATTGTAGGCAGTTTAATTAACTGTATACACTTTATAAATCAAAACAACAAGCATATCAATCCATTTTCCAGATAACTGAAATACTGTCGGTGGGACGATAAACCCAATAAACAAATCAATCAATGACCCAATCATCAACTATATCGATGAGTTGAAGTCGTCTCCAATTATTATTTCCACGAATCCCCACCAAGAAATTGTGATTGCGGTGTGTCATACAGAGAATCTTGGGTAGGTGGAAAAAAAAAATCCTAAACAATACTCAACAACATAATGGGAGAAAACAATGGCGGTAATTAGCTCTCAGCCTGCTAAGCACTATTTTATATGGCTTCGGCAATCGGTGAAAATCCAGTTCATCCTGCACCTGCGGGACGTTGCTGATCAGGACCTGCACTATTTGCCGATGTCTGTAACATCTAACCAAATTTATTGAAACCATCCACATTTTGTTTTTAACAAATAACTAAGACATTGTGATGGGTATTAATAAATGTAACAAGGCAAGGCTTAAGCTGATCAATGATTTTACAGATCAGATGTCAGCCATATTGTTATTAAATTATACCATGATAATAAGAACAGAAGGGGGACAGGACTGGGGAGGGGAGGGACATCAAAGGACTAAATAATTTGAATAGCCAACATGATTCATCTCAATTTGCTGCTTAATTAAGGCTCTGACTGTGGAACGGTAGTATACCTATCACCATAAGGCAATGAAATTGTAGACATTGTTAAATGAGTAACTGTTGAATTTCACTCCCAGAAATGTGCATGATGACAGAATTGGTCATTTGTAGGTTTATTTCTTATTAATTAATAAAGAAATGAATGAAATTCATTAGCTTGAACCATTTGTTGAAAGGGGGCAAAGTGCATCATCACTTTATCATCATTATAATCGTAAAATCATCACCATCATTATCACCATACCATCATTAACATCATATTACTATCATCTTCATCACCATACTATCATAATCATCATTATAATCAATAGGCCATCATCATCATCATCACCATACCATCTTCATCATCATCACCATACAAACAACATCATCATCACTATACCATCATCATCATCATCACCATACCATTATCATCATCATCATCATCATCATCATCATCACGATACCACCATAATCATCATCATCACCATATCATCATCACGGTCATCATCATCATCCTCACCACAACCACCATTATCATTGTCATCATCTCACCACCACCATCATCATCACCATCTTAACATCTAACCTTATCCATCATTTAATTCAAGTACATTGTCTTCAGTATCATCATTATAATAAGACCTGTAGCAAGAAACATCATCAGCCATTGTAACTAATATATTTTTGTTTATACACTATTTCTAAGACAAACTTACCAAAATATCACAATTTCAATTAATTGAATTTAAGCTTTCATCAGGCCAGGTCACATGACCTTGTTTTCTACCTATTGTTATCATATGACCCCTTGTTTATTTATCTACTATCTCAGTCCAGACATAAGCCTAGTGTATCATTAAGTTTGTTATCAACAATTCTGAGTCATTCACTTAACATTCTTGTGTGACCATGTGATGGTGTTGGGAGTTGTTTTTGTGTTTACCTAGATATAAATATGCCAAAATAGGGACTTATCTACCGCTTAACAACAACTTATTGTTCTGTTGTGAATATTTTGTAATAGTTAAATATAAATAATAAGTTTAGCCGTTTTTAAAGTTTGTTTAAATAATATGTTTTAATAGCCTTAAAGGTGGTAGCGAACATTTTGGATCAGATTTTTGTCTCAGAAAGAACCTTATAAATTATTGGTACCTAAAACGATCTTGGATTGGATTCGCCGGCATTTTTGCCGATACTGTGCAGCAACATTTCTATCATTATAGCACAGGGGCACTTATGAAGTGCCCAGGGACTGAACCCGGCCGGTCCATTGTACTGACACCGATGAGTCAGGTGTAATGCTGTCCCCTTACCCTCGAACGTTAGGAAGGAAGCCACTACTACCAACATTATAGTCTTTTGTTTGACCCGGCCGGGGTTCGAAATCACAAGCTCCCGATCTGCAAGCAGACGCTCTACCACCTGAGCTAGCGCGGCCGGTAAAAAACGATCTTGTTAAATGCTGATTATGAATGTCCTATATCTTTGTGAAAAGTGAAGCATGACACATTGCTCATCACTACAAATAAATATTTTCTAACTAAGTCATGCTGCATGAATAGCTATTTTTAAACTAAGAAAACCATGTGACCTGTAACTTTATATAAATATTGGGGTAATCCGCTCTGATGATTGATGTCTATTTTTAGCAGTAACCACACTCATGCTTATTTATAGTTTTAGAAAGAATGTCATGTAGAGTGATTTATTTCACGATTTCTACTGTGTTATAATTTAGACAATGTTCAAATTCGTCTTTTGCTAGACTTAGGTTTGACTTTTTGCTGAAATTATGCCACAATTCCTCTAATTTATATGTTTATATGTATTTGATGAGGATAAACTGTCAGATACCACGTTTAATAGCCAGCCAAATGGTCAGTTTTTGTAGTATATTTTAATGGTCAGTTTTTGTAGTATATTTTAATAATCTTTTTAAGAAATTTTTTGTTGATAATTATACCCCTATTTCCATCATCAACCTATTAAAGGTGGTATCCGACACTTTGGTCAAAAGATTTTGTCTCAAGTAACCAAATAAGTCATTGGTACCTGAAAAGGTCTTGCAAAATGCTGTTCATTGATGCCAAAGATCTGCGTGAACAGTCAAGGATAAATCCACACTCGTCATTGCAAACAGGTGTTTCCAATCCGAGCCACTCTGCAGAGATAGCTATTTTTTAACATAGAAAACCATGTGACCACTTTCTTTTATATAGTCATCCAGGTAATCCACTCTGATGTCGATATCTAATTTTAGCAGTGACCACTTTCATGCTTTTTACAGAGTGGGAAAGACTGAACATTTACAGCATTTTGTCGCCATTAGTACACTCTAACCATAAAGTTAGAGCTACCATAAAGTTAGAGCTCAAAATCATCTTAATAACAACTCAAGTATGGGTACATGCAAAAAGTATGACAAAATTCCCCAAAGCACAGGTTAGATATTGGTATGTAGATTTAATATAGGTAAACTACCAGTATTGGATACCACCTTTGACAAGACTAACCACATTGATACCAAGACCAAAACATGTGTCCACCTGCTGTGTGTCTGTGGTTCTACCCTGGTTAATTTGTTGATGAATCACTTCCTCCACTGCTAGTTCTTGGAAGTTAAGACAATTACAATAATTGTGATTTGGCATGGAATGTGTGCAAAAAAAAGCATATTATGTCTAAAGATTTGCTCACTGTCAATACCTGACCCATATTATGTTTTCATAATAATTAATGTTAACATGCATTATTAACTTGAAATGTGTGTAAGGGCATATTAGTCAGCTCATACCCGAAACAATTAATCAAACACTATAGGAAATGGAGATTTATCAAATTTCACCCAAATCATGTCGTTATGACTTCATATCCTTGGATAAATTTGTCATAATAAGTCCTAATTATGTTTCTTTCTAGAGAAATTGCCCTAATTACCCTAAATATAATCCACTTTTATCTCAGTCTAATTACAGCACTTCTGCTAATTATGAAACAATTAGCCCAGACACCCAATGATCCTTCATGAGTCAGTCATATATCCTAAAGCTTAATTCTGATTGGTCTATTCTGGTACCAGAATTGTCAAACTATCATCAATATTACCAACAGCTATCTCTAGGCTTAAAGATACGTTAACAATTCCTCTCTTCATCCTGCTTTCAATTCAATTATGACTTTCCATTTCCATTTATAATCCTTGTTTTATGTATTTAATAATTAATTATTTCTTCCAAAGAACTAATGAAGGATCCCTGAGGTATGGTATAATTACCTTTCTCGCACATTGCCGGCATCTTTGCACTGTTTTCTAATCCATCCAGGCTCCCCTTGCAAGATGTGCCAGTGTTTTGGCGTCAGTTATCCATGTTATAACTTTTTGTCAATCGGTTTTGTCACGTCCACATTTCAAAGAACAAGACAAGTCAATAGTACTCCCAAAAGTGACTCACTACAATAAAAATTTCCTGTTGTATTGTTAATGCACTCTTAACTCCTTCCTCCTTCCTATATCACAATTTCCTCCGTGTAGTAAGGTGATTGTCCTTTTTCACCTTATAAATGATTTTTTTCTGGATCAAGAGTTTTTAGAGCTGACAGAAGTTCAAATAAAAAACACCTATATACGAGAAAAATATAAAAAAATTCACCACTTAGATTTGTAGGTAAGCCAGTGTTATTTATAAAATATTTAAATTATATACCTAATTGTCGCATGAATTTATGACAGTTAATTTTTTTATTCTTTTTTATAAACTCTAGTAAATTTTACACATTTTTTTACATACTTTCTACTAAAATATCTAGTTGAAAATTGTAAGACATCTTGTAAGTGACTCTTTATATAACTAAGAAAGAAAAACTATGGATAACATATCAACCTTCTTGAACAATTTTTTTTTTTTAATTTTTGTTTAACTCAAATAAAATTAGTCAAATTCATTAATTAAAATAAAAAATTAAAAAAAAAAAACTTACAAAAAAAAAGACCTTCAAAACACACACACTTCTAGTTTTAAAATCCAACTGTAAAAAAAAAATTATTAATCCAAATACCTTCATACCTAATACTGGCCTATATTCACTGAAAGGTTCATTCATAAATTTCAAATTTCACATTCTTTGCCGTGCCCAAACAATACCATACTGAGGGCAGAACACAACATTGGTTCAAGCAGAGAGTGATATCAACCATATCAACCACATCATGTATACAAGCGACCCTGAGTCAACCGGCTTTACTGGCTGACTCATAACATAGGCAGTTCAACTCTCAACCCTCTAACACTTAATCAGGCATTAAGGTAAATAGTGCAGAACCTGATCAGCCTTCTGATACCAGGATCTGCTCTATAAGTGTTACTAAAAATATGACATTTGAGTTGCTGAGTCTGTGAGGAGTTGTAAGAAAATAATGAGGAATAGAAATGTTATTTAAACTGACATATTAAGCAGAAGAAGGGCTAAACAATGACTATTTTCATTTCGAGGTCTGTGACAGTTAACAACCAAAAGGTCACTTAACCATCAGTCAGTGTGCAGCAAAAAAACGTTTACAAGGTCATTTTTGTTTTTAGCAAAGATTTCTTAAATGTACTGTGGTGTACTGATTTTATTCCCACATTTTTCCTTTGATTGGAAAACCGGTTTAAAATATTAATGAACTTCAAATGCCAATCATGAACAAAAAGAATGCATATAGATGATTACAATTTTTCTTGTTTGTTTGTTTGTTGGGTTTATTGTCCCACCAACAGTTTAAGTTATCTGAAGACGATGTCCAGTTGAAACAGATATAGTGCTGCCTTCACTGTGTATAGCATGTCATTAACACCTGGCATGTTACCACACCCAGTCACATTATCCTGACACCGGGCCAACCAGTAGTGGAACTACCCTTATATTTGCTTAAGCGTTAGCAAGGGAGCTATACCACTACCTTTTTTAAAACTTTGCTTTGTCGTGGCCCGGGATCGAACCCGGGGCCTCTCGTACCTGGACCCAACGCTCTAACGGTTGCGCTACAAGGTCTGGTTAATTTTACTTGTATTTCTGTGATTTTATTATTATATGTATTACATTAACTACTACTACTATAAATACAGCTACTGAATTTCAACTTTTGCTTAAGCAGAAGAGATAATATGGAATGATAAAACAATATATTTTAAAACTAACATCTCATAAAATTCATTAAGCACCTTATGCAGAGAAATCACTCATTTTTTGTTGAATTTAAACCAGTATTCATATTATTTATAATTTTGATAGCTTATAAAGCCCTATATATGCATGGCAAACAAAAACACTAATTTAAAAATTTGAGATAAATCTTTTAAGAATTAGCAAACTAATATAATTATAATGAAAAATAATGTTTTGATCTCTAAGTTACTGACTTTATACATCAAAATAAGCAAACATTTCCTTTATTAGAAGCATGAGTCATTAAGAATATTAAATTATACAAAGACACGTGTAGGTGAATTGTATATACTGAATAATAAGTCACACATTGATATGCATTATTAATGTTCTGAATCAGAAATTGAACTGTTCATGTGTGTAATATTTTCTATTGGGTTACCACACTTCATCTGCTTTATTTGTAAATATTTCATAATATAGTTTTGATGTATTGAACTAACTGTGAAGATAGTATTACTACTGACAACAAGTGGTAAAGATCTTGTTTAGATCTTGATGAGATCTTGTTCAATCAGGTCCTAACTGAAGACACAGTATACTGCTTTACTTGCAAATAATTCATAATATAGTTTTGATTTATTGTAGAGAATCTACCTTAAGAAGGTAATATTGCTGCTGACAGCAACAAGTGGTATAGATCTTGATTAGATCTTGATTAGATCTTGATCAGTCAGGTCTTAACTGAAGACATGCTATACTGCTTTATTTGCAAATTATTTGTAATATAGTTTTGATTTATTGTATAAAACAATTTGAGAAAGTTATATTGCTACTGACAGCAGCAAGTGGTACAGATCTTGATTAGATCTTGATCAGACAGGTTCTGACAGAAGCTGGTTGATCTGGATCTACACTGTATGGCTGTGCTTGATCAATTCATATTCAGCTGGTTATGAGTTAAAGGTGGTATCCGACAGTTTGCCTATACCAAATATATGTAACTTTATCTGATCTCTGTCTGGGGTATTTTTTGTACATAATTTCTACAGAAACAATCATACTTTAGTCTAAGCTTTGACAATTTTCAACAGTATCTCAATTTAAAGGCAGTAAAACTTGTTAATCAACACTTAAAATGTTCATTGTTCTCATATCTATACAAAAGAGCAATTTGGGATTCCTGCTAAAAATAGACATCAATGTCACAGCGGATGACATGATTGAACTAAAACATAAATGGTCACATGGTTTTCTTAGTTTAAAAATAGCTTACTGTGCAGCATGGCTCAGAAGGGAAATACATGTTTATAATGATGAATGTGGCGTTATGGTTCACTTTTCAGACAGGTGTAGGACATCAATAAACAGGATTTTGCAATATCTGTTCAGGAAACAATAGTTGATTAAGGCGATGAAAGATAATATTTTTGTTCCAAACTGTTGGATACCACCTTTAAGATGTTTCACTAGTACAGGTATATCTTGTCAATAACATCAAGACAGAGCACCCCATAGAGATCATGTCTGGTACATTCTATCTGTAACAGTGTTTCTATATTAATTAACCCTTTCATAGTACATGTATTTGATTTTGAAACTTTACCAAATTCTTTTGATTTTCTTTAAAATTTGATTTTCTTTAAAAGAGTTCAAAGTATTTCTTATTCATGTATGTTTCATCAATTGACAGTAAATCCATGGCCAAACCAGTCAACCAATAAAGACTAAGCAGTGCATATTCTACTTAAGATAAGACTGATAATTGTTATTGCTTCACAAAGGCGTAAAATGGCAAATGTATAAGTAAAAGGGTTGAATCTACATAATTAATATCACATAGATACTTGCACGTACAGAAAATAACAAACACTCTGTTGTGTTTTGTTCATTTAGAAATTAGGAAATATGTATTTCTCATCTTACAGACTTACCAATAATATAATATGCTGATTTCTTTCTAGTGTTAGCCCAATCAAATTATGCACAAAATAAATTAGATTATTTACTCATAGACTGTCTGACCAACAAAAGATGCTATATGTTTTCACAATGTGTTAACTAAAAGAATGAATATTGAATAAAAAATATGGAAAAATCAACAACACAGACAAATCTTGCTAAAATTTAAAAATAAAAAACAACATTAAAGACAGAACTGTTTATCTCCAAAAGAAAAAACAAACAACAAATGACCCAACAACATGTGTCTTCCCCATATCCTAGCTTATTGTTTATTGGGTTTTTCATCCCACCAATATCCTAGCTTAATCTGATTACTAATTACTTTTACACTATAAGTTACTCATCAACTTCAATGAAATAAAATCAGTATTTGTAACCCTATCTTCCTACATCATCCCCTACACATTGCCATAACAACCACAAAACAGGCACATTACAGAGTAACCTAACCCCTATCATGCCTCATTTTGTTCAAAGCTCATGCTAAATTTTTACTTATTTTTTTTTCTCATTAATTCTGCTTATATAATGTATAAACAACATGTAAAAGTTTATGTAACTTACAGTTGAGGCTAAGCAGCTGATCTGACAGCTTCTAGTGGGGAGCTGGCTGATCTAGATCTGCAGTATTTGCATAAGCCTTATAAATACGTGACTAGCAGGCTAAGAGCTTACTCTGAACCTACTTTGCTCAAATTAATCTGAACCTATACTTTGCTCAAATTAATCAAGCCTAGAAAATAGCGTAGATCCAAATCAGCCCACTTTTCTAGGGCCTGTCTGATCAGGATCTGCACCATTTGATACCGGATCTCTTGCAATATGTCTTATTTTCCTTGCAATTTATTTATTTATTTTTTTTTTTTTAAATTTGTTTAGTTTTGTTTTTTAATTTATATTTTTTCCCCCCCTTTAACTTCCTTGCAATTTAGTTCTTTGCCGATAGCTCAGATTTTGAGTCACTTTTACCAGGTAAATAGAAATAGTATGATAAAGGGTAACCCTAAAGTACAGCTGATCGACACACTGTGGTATCAAATATATCCTGTTTTACCACAAACTGAACAAGTGAGGCAACATAAGAGGCGTGTGGCATGAACTTGAATGACTTCTTGTTTAATAGATCTTACTGCAAAACTTATGTTTCATGGATTACATAAGCCTACTAATATTAACTGATTAATCCAAGGGGATAAGCGTTTATACATTTCAGCCTTCTTCAACAAATCAAATTCATGATTCTACAAATTTCTTAAGACTAATGAAAACGACATACAATTAAATAAATGCTTAACATAAAAACACTTAACAAATAATAATTATTTTCATCTAAGCCACCACAAAAAAAATTGTAATTTCTTGTAAAAGTAAAGTCCTGCAACATCAAGCCTTTACATATATATTTATCCAATTCTTGAAAAAGAATTGCCTAAATACAAGAACCATTTCCCGTTAAATCATAGTTTATACAAAGTGACTCTTTATCTGAAAATAAAAATAATGAAATAACTATATAACAAAGCAAAATATAATGAGAGAAAAATTGATCCATCTATATTTTTTACATCAACACCGCAATTTAAGTATTTAAATTTCAAATGACTGAATTTAGCTCTGCTTTACCCACTAAAACAGTTACAAATGTATCATTATCAATTTTTAAAAAAAAATGCTGTGAAATGCAAGGAAAAACTGGTTCCTTTTGCAAAATAGTTCTCCCAACAATGTGCAATATTGTAAATACTACTAACATTTTCATTAAATTAATATATATTAGTATAATTTAATTGTTCTAATTGTTAATATTATTTTAATTACATGACAAAAGACTGTAGAAACAGAAAACAACAAGTAATATTGCATTATATAAAATCATTTAGCTTGAATAAACCAATAAACCCACAGTTACATATCTAAACAGTAACAATGGATATTCTATCAAGATAATAGAAACATAATGAAGAAGAGTACCATTATCTCAGTTGAGTCATGAGCTATATTTGATGTTAACTTCACTCCTAAGAGCACGATCTTGAAAAACAATTGCAATAAAGAAAAAATAAATATACAGATGACAAACAACATAAATTATATTAATACTGTAGTTACTTCAAAAACTAAAACTTTCACTTAAATCACACTTTGTTAGAATTTGACAGAAAAAATACAATTACTAAATCTATATCTATTCAATATACAGTTTACTTCCAGGAACAAATTAACCAAAACTGTACTCTCTTGTTTCACTTACTCATTTTCAATTGGATCAGAAAGATAAGAAGAAATTCCCACTGACTTTAGAATGTCATTACAATACATGAGTCACAACATACTCTCCCTACTATACCAACCCTACTACAGCTCTTTAATAAAGAGACAATAAGTAAATACTTGAAATATAATTATTATGTTTTCAAGATTAAATGATCAGTCACTTCTTACACCTAACACTTATTTTGAGTGTATGAAACTCGCACTTCAAAATATCTGGGAAAACAAATATATACAATTCCCATAAAATAATTAACCTCAGTAAAACTACATGTCCAACAATTGCAACTAACCATTTGTCACCATCACTATTCCATCACTATTACCGGAACCATAGTCAAGTAACAACAGACAAAATACAAATGACAAGACTCTACACATGTAGAATATCTACCCAGTTTAGCTTCGGTTGTTGGTCGAGATCGCTAAACAGACTCCAGGAACGATGACATCATCCATTGATCCGATGAAACCTTACTCATGCCCAATCTGGTCCACACAACGAGATAGAGTCCAAAGAGAAGCAAAAATATTTAGACTGTTTATGGCTATAGATTCCCACTGTAACCCAGCAACCTTGGTAACCTGTGATATAATGCTACATTTATAATAACCAATACTTTTTCTCAAGTTACCAGCCCATAACATAATTAGTATAGGTAACAAAATAGATGACAAAAGAATTAGCAAAGATGCATAGAAATAGAGCCCTGATCAGACAGCTTCCCTCTTCCCCACCCCCTGACTGATCTTGATCTATACTATTTGCCTTTGCCTGTTAGATTCATGTCAAGTCAGTTACATGTAACCCCTGCAATTGTTAATACCTACATGTGTAGGAAGTTTTAGTTACTAGTTGAAAGTTAGTTGGTAAATAACAAGTACATCATAAAGGCAACCTTACATATCTTGTTGAACAGCAAAAAAGTGAAGATCCTGAAAAGACAGCTTCAAGCAGGAACTGGCTGATCCAGACCTACAACATTTGCCTAATTGTGATCAATTTGTGCTGGGCAGGTTGAAGTTAGAGGACCCTAAAGGTGCTATTCAACAGTTTGCCTATATCAAATTCATTTAACAATATCTTACAACTGCTTTGGGGAATTAGGGCATACTTTCTGCATAAACTCATACTTTAGTAAAAGTAAAGACAGTTTTGAACACTGCCTACATTGTTAGACAGTACAAATCACGATAAAAACACTCTAAAAGTTCAATCATTCCAAATCTATAAATAACCACAAGTGATCTCTGCTTAAAATAGATACCGACGTCAGAGCGAATTACTCGGATGACGATATATAGTAATTTAAAAAGCAAGTTATCACTCTTCCTAGTTAAAAATAGCTATCTCTGCAGTGTGGCTCAGATAGGAAATACCTATGCAAAGAGGAATAGGGATTTATGTTTAACTGTTCACACTGGTCTAGGGCATCAATAAGCAGCATTTTGCATGATCTTTTCAGGCAACACTGACTTAATTGGTTATTTGAAAAAAAAATATTTTGGTCTGTCGGATAGTACACCTTTAAAGTCCATTTTTAGGCTATTCTGCATTTACTTTCTGCTCTGGCTATCTGGCTATCAGAACTGACTATCAGAACTGGCTATCAGCACTGGCTATCAGTATTAAGATATTACTAATATTACAAATATCTGATGTCAGTCTTAAATAAGTTATGACACTGACAGGTTGTTATTGAAGCAATTGTTTCTCTTTATGGCTTGGAAGAGATGTGTGCCATTACATAATGAGTCTGTGTTACAGTGTCAGGTACAGTTTATTTGTTCCCTAGCAACATATATGGTGCTGCCCTTGATGCAATAACATAAAACCAAAACCAGTCCCATTATCCTGACAGCGGACATTGCAGTTGTGAACATAGCTTTATTGACTGAGAGTAAGCCTAGGGTAATATCAAATTAATTGTTATACTGAATTAATGGCAATAAAAGTTAATATTATTTAAATACTTTTTACCAAAAAAAATCTGCTGCCACTGCTGCTGCTGATTACTTTTTAAACGAAATATGATAAACCACAAGGCACAAGTTGGGTACGCTTTTAGTGGATTTTTTTTTTTTTTTTTAAATACATTGCAGCGACCAAGGAGGAACAGCCCAAACACATGTCTGGGTAGAACCACCAACAAATAGTGTAGATCCAGATCAGCTAACTTCCACCAAGGAAGAGGTCTTCCTCCTGTCAAGATCAACATTTACAGGCAGGTAATGAATTTAACTTGTAAAAGACCAATTTGATTGTGTTGTTCTTTTAAAATGCATCAAACAAAGAAAAAGAACAACTTAATGAGGTATATGAAATTTGTATTAAAAACAAAATTCTAGCGAAAGAGAACAAAGATAATGATAAAGAATTAGCTAAAAGCACACCAGATGTCACTGTAGCATGCTTTGACTTATAGCAGGTTTTGGTAACTCCAAAAGGCTTCAAGTCTTCTCTGTATTACAAAAGAAGATTAAGCACATACAATTTAACCATTTACAACTTTGGAAATAAAAAGTACATTTATGTACTTGGAATGAAACAGTTGGTTGGAGGGAAGTAAAGAGATTTGTTCATGCATATTAAAGTTCATAAAGCTAAAGAGCAAACAGAGCCGCAAGGCATTTATTTTTTATTCTGACAATTGCTTTGTACAAAACAAAAATAAAAATTACTTTACAACTCTTTGGTATGCCTTCAACAAGTTCAAACTGACATCATCAATTGGCTGCAGAGTCTTGAGTAACAGGACTTGGTACCATCCACATGTAGATGTATAAGACACAGAGTAATTAAATATCAATTATAGAATAATAAAGTAGCATGAAGGGTTACAGCCATAATTAGTTAAAGTGCTAGTGCAAAAAATACCTACATAGAAAATGATTAGGGTCACATTGACCTGGCTCTGATTATTCATTTATAGTACATAATTATCAACAAATTGGTCAATGTAGTAACAGTCCAGCTGTTGCCAGTCTGGTAGTGTAGTTTACTACTACTACAGCAACCCCTAGCAAGGTATAACTTATCCTGGTCATGTTGCATTTATTTATAAGCAAGTAACAATTTTTGCTTGCTAGAAGCTTCATGTAAGGGTAACAAGACATAAAGTCAAAGACTTAGCAGCAAATAGTGCAAAACATACATGTGAACTTTGTGTGAGGCTAAAGTGGGAGATTTTCCCGTGCAAAGTGGGAGATTTGTTATTTTCATATAAACAAAGAAGGAAGTTATCTGTTTCTACGTTGGGAGATTTCTGAAAATGTGTAAAACACCCTTCATTTTCAAATTATTTTGAATCTAAAAAGTGAGAGTTCACATGGATGGAAAATCCTGATCAGACAGCTCTCAGCTGGGGGGCTATCTGACCTAGATCTGGACTATTTTGCCTTTGCCTGATCAATGCATTTTAACAGGCTGTGGATTAAAGCTCATACACTCAACCACCTGAGGTAACAGTTAAAGCTTTAACCATTACCTGTTGACACAGAACTAATTGACAAACACATTTTTCCCTCTTTTACCCAATTTTTTTGTCACTAGAGAGCACCCATGATATGCAAGAAGTTAGAAGAGTTGAAATCATCAATGGGGAAAATAAAAAATATGGAGAGGCCTTCAGCTGACCTGCGGTGCACCAGTGGTTTTGCCATAACTAATAACAGCTTAACAGCCCATTAATGATCATGATTGTGTGGTTGAGATGCATTTTAAAACACACAAATATAATCCCTCTTCTTTACCCAGTTCTACGCCACAAACTGTAGCTGCTACTATCTATTTAAAATATCAAAATAAGAACCTTCTGCTTTAATCTACTCAAGTAATTTCAAGAGCCAACTCTGCCAACAGCCAACATGGTCATGTAATTTTCTTGGTTTATTATTTATTGTATATTGGGTTTATAGTCCCACCAACAGTATTTCAGTTAACTGAAGACGATGTTCATTTGAAACAGATATAGTGCTGCCTTAACTGTGTATAGCATGCCGTGAACACCTGGCATAATACCATACCCAGTCACAATATCCTGACACTGGGCCAACCAGTTGTGGAACTACCCTTTTATTTGCTTGAGCATTAGCAAGAAAGCTATGCCACTAGCATTTTTAATGATATTGGTATGTCATGGCCTGGGATCAAACCTGGGGATCCAGCACCTGTAGCTGATGCTCTACTGATTGCGCTACCAGGTCTGTTTTTTCTTGGTTTAAGAACAGTTTACTGTGCAGCGTGGCTCAGACAAGAAATATATGCATGTAATGATAAATAGAGTGTTATGCTTTATTGTTTAAATAGATGTACGGCATCAATAAATAGCATTTGACAGTATCAATTCAGATAACAATAACTTATTTGGTTGTTTCAAGAAAAAAAAAATTGGTGCAAAACTGTCCAGCACTGTATATCAAACCCAACTCCTCAAGCCAAGATGTCAATCCAAGACAAGAAGTCAAGCAGTCAGTTCTCTGAACCAGTTTCCAAAAACTGCACTTAATATTAGACTATATATTCTAGTCATGGAAAAAACCGTGACACACTTATAAAAAGATCACTTCTGCATCGGCACATTTTTGAACTTCAGTGTGATTGCATAGAATGAAATTTTAAATATGCAGGTAAAAAGAGTAAAACATTACAATGTAACAATTTTTTTATAAATAACCCCAACAATATCGTCCATAACTCAATGCAACAACCTTACTCATAATTCAATGCAACAACCTTACTCATAATTCAATGCAACAGCATCCCCCATATTTCAATGCAACAACATATCCCATAATTCTCAGCCAGACAATATAAACTTTAAGTACTAAAAAATGATCACACTGAATCCCAGAAACAGCCTTATTAGGTAAAACAAAGGGATTTACCTCTTGGCCTGCTTCGCATAACTTGGTCAAGGTTAGGAAAATAGTACAGATCTAGATCATGTAGCTCCTGTTGTGTGTTGTCTGATCTGGATCCCTACCATTTCCTGCCGTGTGTCTAGCTTATGTCAAGTTACTGTCAAATTAATTTGATGTCGAGTAACTTAGAATTAGCAGGTCTTATTAACCAATAGCGGGCTGAGGGATACAATGAGAAGTACATTCTGAATCTCACCAAAAAAAAAACCAGCACAAAACTGAGAGCCTTCTCAACATTGACAGTTTTTGCATGATAGCTCAAACAAGAAATTTGTCAATTCATTTTGTCAATGACTCACCCTGATTCTTGACTTAAGAGTTCACCAGGCAACCATGCATTAAGTGCATGAAAAGTGACAGTCATCATTTAACAGGTGTAAACAAGGCCTGTGATGTAGGAGGACAACCGAAATTTTCACCGATTTCTTATACCCCTACCCTGCTACATTTGTTTATAACGATAACTGTTTCTGAGTTATTTCTTATAACTACACATGAAGGTGACATGCAGCTAAAGACACAGCAGTACAAGGTGCAGATCCTGATAACAATAACATCTCCCTGTCTGATCAGGATCTGTACTTTTTGCTTATGTCTGACCAATTTCTGCTTAGCAGGTAAAGTTTATTAGTAACCTGTCAAACACATGCTATGCTTTATGACTTATAAGGAGGCATTTGCTTCCTTTGAACCGCAACGTTTAATTTTTATCCACCATCTTTTTGGAGATGTTGTCAGTCGTCATAGCTGTTCTCAAGTTACCTTTGCTAAGATGTAAAGCCATAAACGTTATACTATTATTTGTTGCCACACCATTTCACATTATCTTGATCATCGTATTATTACAACTATTGTTGGTAGTGGTAGTAAACATCTTTATAACCATGATTTTCTGGAGAAATCTTGTTGACAACAATAGCAACAAATATATAAACATGAAATACACACATTAGAATGAAAAAAGAGTCATTAATTTACATTGTATAAACACAAATGAGTGAACGTCTGGCATTCATTCACAAAGATCCATCACCATTGTCTCCTAAAATAATTAAAATGTTCTTGTTAGTAGTGGTAGAAGTAGCAGTGATAGTAGTAGCAGTTGAGGTAGTTGTTGTTGTAGCAGTTAATGTAGTTGTAGTAGTCATAGTAGTAGCTGCTGAAGTAGTAGAAGTTGTAACAGCAGTAGCTGCAGCAGCAGAAATAGAAGTGGTAGTAGTGGTGATAGTAGTAGTTATTGTAGTAGTAGCAGCAGCAGAAGCAGTAGAAGTAGTGAGCTAAGAATCACCATCATTATTTTATCATTAAAACATTTTCAACATCTTCTATTGGTTCTGATTTTCTATATTTTCATAATTATTTTAATAAGACTTATTTTATTCCTGTAAGCCCATGAGTTGGTCAAGATGGAAAAAAAACACCATCAACTCAAACTTTGTTAAAACTACCTTTTATGGTCGCTGGAGCTAAAAATAGGTATTACCTTCAGTATGCCTGCAGTAGTTAGGCATCTATCCAATAAATAAACAAATTAATGAATGGTGAAGATCATGAATTAATCAGAGCTAATCTTGTCCATGTCTGAGGAACTTTTTACCATAGAACAGAATTGAACTGTCAGGCCTTTTATACAATGGTGACGGCACAGTATGACTGAGAAAATGATCATGTCTGTAAATAAATCCATGATGACAAGAAAATGACAGTGAGGGTATCATATTTTAGTCATCCTTGACTACCGGTCAAACAGGTGGTGGTTATAGCAACTTTAATGTTGGCATTTGATGGGGATAGAACCAGGAGGGATTTGTTAATGTCAAACATAAAGGCTTACTATGATTATTTCTATTTATATGTTTTTTGTGTATTTATTTACAAAATTATAGATCATGGTTTCTAGAAGAGCAAATACCAAGCTCAATGAATGACAATGATCAAAATGGAAGTGAAGAGTTATAAAATCTATACTGTTAACACTTTTAATGATTAAATCCAGAGTTCATTTACCTTTAAAAGCTCCTCTCCACTCATTCATTAACACACTGGGACTGGGAATGCCATCATGTGTTTCTAAATAAATATGTGATAAAATAAAGATATGATGACTAAATTTCCAGGATAGGTTTTGTCACTCCACACATGACAATCAGATGACAATCAAGTTGTAGTAACTTCTTACATGTATTGGTGGAGGGTAGATCCAGGGACAAATATCCAAAGGCCATTTATAAAATTACTGAGAATATGATCATTTTTTTTTCTAAATGCATGACTAAAATTAACAGTATAGGTATCAAAATCAGCCATAATTGTCTCATTATACCTGCTAATTTTCTAACTGCATGATGACTAAATTTCTTTTTAGTTCTGTTAATATCACCACACTTGCCAATTTAATAAAAAGATATAATAATGAGAAATTTCCCATCAATACTAATGCTGGTAGAACCAGGAACAATCCTTCACAGGCCATTAACTTACAAACACCACATGGCTTGCTAATCTGGAGATTCACATCTTGTCTAAATCTGGTCCTTCTGTGCTTGGCTTGGCTTATTAATGGCAAGCTAATCTAGAGCTTTACACCTTGTCTAAATCTGGTCACTAAATACTTGCCTTAGCTTAGAGTTGTCACACTAAAACCTTCTAAAACACCATAATAAGTATTTATAAAATCATGACTAATTTCAGGCATGACAAAATTATATTAGAATTTGTCATGGATCATGTCTTATATTGATAAAAAGTTTGATTCATGCTATTTATGGCTTCCTTGACTCCTAACCTTCTAAGCAGGAACTGATCCAGCTTTGGCAGCCAACAGTGTAGATCCAGATCAACTAGTTCCCACAAGGAGCTGTCTATAATGCTTCAGCCCAAGACTCATCATATTGCCTTATTGTCTTCAAGTATAGCCAGGCTCTATGAATCACAGTATGTCAATAGGTGGTCAATCAATATCAGGCATAGCTAATCCATGAATGTACACCTGAGTTGATTGGTCTGACCACACTCTCCACATAAGGTCAAGGTTATAGGTAAGTGACCACTTCATGAGTCATCACTGGTAGGGTTTAAAGGGCTTACTCTCACCCATAGCCTGCTAACATTTGTTTCCGAAATACTTCGTAGACACAGTTCTGGTAAACACTGGACCTGGTATCGCAATCAGAAGAGCATCGGCTCCAGGTGCGGGAGGCCCCAGGTTTGATCCCGGCCCGCGATATAACAAAGTCATTAAAATGGTACTGGTATAGTTCCCTTGCTAATGCTCAAGAAAATATGAAGGTAGTTCATGACTGGTTGGCCCTGAGTCAGGATAATGTGACTGGGTGTGGAATCATGCCAGGGGTTCAGGGCATGCTATACACAGTGAAGGCAGCATTATTACTGCTTCAAGTGGACACTGTCTCTAGATAACTGAAATACTCTTGGTGGGATAATAAGCCCAATATACAAACAGTTCTGGTAATTATAGCGCTGTCCAGCTATTTTGATGGAGGAAGACCCACGACAATTGTACAATCACCATCACATCACCAACTGAAAGACATTTCAGTATCAATTCCATCCCGCCAATCTGTACTCAAACCTGAAGCTGTGCAGTCATAGAAGTTAAGTCTGGAACTGTCTGTTGACAACCCATACTGAACTTTTTGTTATTTGTTGTCAGTAAAATGCAAATGCAGCAAAACATACTGACAAAAACTTAGCAGCAAAAAGTGGAGTTCCTGATCAGACAGCTCACAATATATAATTATAGCTTATAAGGTACATTACCTTTAATCAACAATGATTATGTAAGTTTCTTGTGAAAGTTCATTTACATAATCTTATGAACAGGTTTCTCATTCAAAGGTTGTTCACCTGTCATAGGTTTGTCTATGAGCTGTAAATGGCACATGTCAATGCATCCAATCCACATGATTTTATGTGCTTTTAAATTGTCCAATAACATCATTTTATTCTGCAAATGATTATTAGTGTATATATATATATGCGGTCATATTCAGCTGTTGTTGGTTTGAAATAGTTAGGGCTTATCCTTAGCTCTCTCTGCTTAACATAATTATTCAGGCTTATGATCACGCTAAGCACAAACTTATAAGACCTAAGCCAACAGTGTAGATCATGCTAAACAGAAACTCATAAGACATAATCAAACTGTGTAGATCATGCTAAACAGAAACTTATAAGACTTAATCAAACTGTGTAGATCATGCTAAACAGAAACTTATAAGACTTAATCAAACTGTGTAGATCATGCTTAACAGAAACTTATAAGACTTAATCAAACTGTGTAGATCATGCTAAACATAAACTCATAAGACTTAATCAAACTGTGTAGATCATGCTAAACAGAAACTTATAAGACTTAATCAAACTGTGTAAATCATGCTAAACAGAAACTCATAAGACTTAATCAAACTGTGTAGATCATGCTAAACAGAAACTTATAAGACTTAATCAAACTGTGTAGATCATGCTAAACAGAAACTCATAAGACTTAATCAAACTGTGTACATCATGCTAAACAGAAACTTATAAGACTTAATCAAACTGTGTAGATCATGCTAAACAAGACTCATAAGACTTAATCAAACTGTGTACATCATGCTAAACACAAACATATAAGGCTTAATCAAACTGTGTAGATCAGGCTAAACACAAACTCATAAGGCTTAATCAAACTGTGTAAATCCAGATCAGCCAGCTCCAATTAGAATCTTCACTATCTGCTACAGTCCCTAGCTGATATCTTGCTACCTTTGCATGTATTTTCTTTCAAATTTCTAAAATTGTGTACAGCTTAACGACAAATGCAGCCTGAAAAAGGTAACTAAATAGGCAAACTAATGCTATAAAATTCAGACCTCTTTCAGGAAGAGGGAGATAATCCAGTGGTAGGACACCAGACTCCGGATCATCGGGTCTTGGTTCGAACCTCAGTTGGGTTGCAGCTAATTTCCTTGAGCAGGAAATTTATGTCATCTTGTTGCACTCCAATCAGATGTATAATTGGGTATCGGCTAGGGTTATTTGGATCATGCAGATGACTTCCTTACACCTTATGTTTGGCTGCTGATTGGATTTACGAATATACCCAATAACCAGGAGGTAAAACTGTGAAGTTGGCAGAATATGCATTGGCATAAAAGGAAATTACAGACCTTTACCTTTATAAAAGAGGAAAGTTCCTCACCTACCTGTTGTTCAGGCAGAGCAAAATTAATGTAATGTTGCTCCTCCAATTGAAGAGTATCAAAGTTATGGGTAAAATGCTACAAAACTGAGGGTTGAGGGTTCGAATCCCAGTATGGACACGAATGGTCAACATTTTCTTTCTTTCTACTTTTTCACTTTGACAATTATTTTTGCATCGCTCGACCTGATTAAGAAGGAAAGATGTATAGCTTTAAATTTTATTTTTTGTAAATGAATTTTAATTTATGAGTTCTGCTAAATTTGGTTACAAATACGTTACCTGGCATATTCAAAGTAAAAGAAAATAAAAACCATGTGGTGAAATTATTATTTTTTATTTTGCAGCAACAACCAAAATACTTTATAGAACATTTTCGGCAACTCTGATATAAATTGTGTGGCTATCAAAAGTTAGGTGCTTTTTGGAATAAAGTGCAATAAGCTGAAAATCAGGAAAGTCAGTCTTAAATTAGTAGGGTTTGTATAAAAAGTAAATTTCATATTTGGGATAGCTTCAGTCAAACAAATCAAGTAACATATTTGGTTGAATCGTCTAATGTTATATCTTGTTTCCAAATGATACTCACTGGCAATCACTGGCAAAACACTTCTCTCAAACAGATAAAACATAATATTTGTAGTTTTCTTATTTCTAAAATAGAGACACATTTAATACCAGTTTTAGAAGACAAAAATATCCATAAAAATATCCATAAATTCAAAACTGGCTGGAAAATTTTCTTAAAATTTGGCATACACGTATATGTGTACATCTCATCCATTGTGTCAATTTTCAAATTCCTTATATATTCTACTATACTTGCATTACCTTAATTTAAATCGATCATTTTAGGATCTAACCCAATACTGAGACGCTCATAAAATTCTTTTTGAGAAGGTTAAAAGCAAACCTGCCCTTTGGTACATCACTTAGATATAAGCAGGCTTAAAATAGCAAAATGAATGCAACACATACATATTTGATTTTACAAATAAAACTTTTATCAAGATGAATTTTGGGGAAAAATATCTTTTAACATGTTTGAATGACATTTTTAAACCTAAAAATTAAGTTTTGTTTTTGAAATACATAACAGCGACAGCATTTATGAGCATTATATCAACATCCAGCTTTTTGGTGGAGCAAGACCCCAGACACATGTCTGAGTAGAACCACCAAGTCAGCTGGAAGACCTCACATTAAGTCCTTCACCCTGAACAGGACTTGATCCCATGTGGAGAGAGGCGAAACAGTCAGAGGAGTTACAAACTGGCAAATCTAAAAATACTTAAAAATCTGTATCTAAATGATAATAAAAAGTCCCTTAATTTAAATAGATGCTATACAGTACTGATCCTCATTAATATAATAAATAATATAATTTAATTCCCAAGACCTAAAATAAATGTAGCATGGTAAATTTTCATTTGGCTAAAAGATTGTTGGTGAAATGCTAAATTCCAAGAAAGAATGAAATTTCTACTAAAAACAGAGCCAGCACTGAAAAGGATGTTTTCCTTCCTGCAATCGGGAAGATTGATTGGCAGACAGAGGACAACAGATAGATTTAATCTGTCACAATTATCTGGGCATTTGCGCAGACACCTAGTTAATGCTCTTAGTCAAAATGGGGTCCACATTCCTATAGAAAATGATGGAGGATGGTCATTCTCTCACGCCGCAGGACAAAAGTGCCTTAAAGGTGGTAGCTGACAGTAGGAACCAACATTTCTTTTCTCAAATAAGCAAATAAGTCATTGTTACCTGAAAAGGTCCTGTAAAATGCTGCTTATTGATGCCCTAGATCAGTGTGAACAGTGAAACATAAACCCCCATTCCTCATTGCAGACTGGTATTTCCTATCTGAGCCACACTGCAGAGATAGCTATTTTTAAACCTAGAAAACCACATGACCACTTAATTTTTGAGATCACTTTATATAGTCATTCGGTTATCCGCTCTTGATTTCGATACCTATTTTAAGCAGAGACCAATATCGAGCTTTTTTATAGTTGGAAAAAAAACACATTCAGAGTGATTTTTTTCGCAATTACTTCTGTCTAATAATTCAGTTATTGTTTAAAGTCATATTTATTAAGACAAAAGTAAGGGTTTATAAAAAAAAATATGCCCCAATTCCCTAAAGCAGTGGTTCAATATTGTTACATGTATTTGATATAGGCAAACCGTCGGATACTGCATTTAAACTGCCAAAATTAAAGACAAGTCTTCAGATAAAGGATTTATTCTAGGAGACTGAGATTGTACAAGCTTGTTCTGGTTTACTTACTGTCATTTAGCTTTTTTTTAAATTTTAAACTTGTTCATATTTTTTGTGTTTTTTTTAGTATTTAATTACCTACAGCTGTCTTAGTCACTGGATAAGGGCTATGTGTTTTATTAAAAGTCCAATTTAAGAAAACAATACAGAAATGTCACTGGAATTGATATAAACCCCCGAGGATGCAATGACCTTAAATGCTGCCTTTAATTTAAAGAATGAAAAGATTTTTCAATCCTTTGATTGGTCAATCACATTTGGCAGTGCAGGGCAATCAGGTTCCCTAGCTTGAGGTTAATATAACTTTGAGACAATTCATGATACATGTAAGGCATCTGATTGGTCAGATCTGAAGACAGTTGGATGCAATGTAGCCAATAGAATCCCAGCATTGCACCCTTGCATTTATTGCTAAGCTGTATTGACAACAACCATTTACACCACAAAGCAATGGATAATTTCAAGGTATATCCTTTAATGACTCATCAACAAAATTGTTGCCACTTAATAATTCAATAACTCAACACTATCACTTACTGCCTACCTTCCTGAGCTTGGGAAACTCTATCAAATCTTGTAACATTGCCATTACGGAGGCCCGGTGTCAAAGACGGGTTTCAGGTTCCGCAATCAAATGACGGACTTAAAAAACAATCAGCACTGGGCCTGCTGAGCACAAATTAATCAGGTTTAAGTAAAGAGTGTAGCTTCAAATCAGCCAGCTTCTACTGTCAGCTATCTGGATGGGATCTGCACTATTTGCTCTTATGTCTCAAGAAATATATTATCTACTTATACCCTTGCAATTCTTCAAAACATAGGTTGTATGGTCTTGGTACAAGAGTAGCAAGATGAGGACAATGACAATTGTGGCATGATGATAGGATCAAAAGTAACAGAAACGCCACTGACAGTATGATGATCTTGTCACACGGCTGATGGAACTTGAGTCTTATCTATCCCGCAATAAAATGGGCGTGGGAGAGAGTGTCAGGGGTATCGTTTTAATGGCGACTTTTTTATAGAGGGCTTAATGGTTTCTCATAAATAATTAAGAGCAGCTGTAAATATTCTTCTAGATCTATCTTGTGTAATGGTGATAGCTATGATGTTTGGTGATGGGCATGGGGAATGTTTGTTACTTATTGGTAAATGGACAATGGTCAAGTGAAATGACATGTACTATACATTTTTTCTTTAGTTAAATTATCTGAAATGAGATGAGATGAAACTTCTCCATTACAACCTTTTAGTTAAATGTAGATGGATTTCTAAATATATGTGGCATACATGTGATCTTTCTCTGAAGCCAAAGTGGGAGACTTTCACTTGATAAGTGGGAGAACTGTTATTTTCAGAGAAACAAAGATGGAAATTATCTGTTTCCAAGTAGGGAGATTTCTGAAAATGTGTTTAACACCCGTCATTTTCTAAGAATTTTGAACTCTAATAGTTGGAGTCTCCCTCCAAAAGTGGGAGAGTTCACATGTATGAATAGGCAAAAAAAAATTGCTACATTTTGAGTGATAGAATCATTTGTCAGGAGTCAGTGTCCACTTAAAGAAGATAAAGTGCTGCCTTCACTGTGATTGCTATATGTGAACAACTGGAATGATGCCACACCCACTCATATTATTCTGACAATGAGCAGACCAGTTGTGCAACTACCCTTATATTTGCTTCTGTGAATGCTAGGTACTTCTATGGTGGTGACTCTGCTAGTATGTGTTATTAGTGGATCAAGTTTGCATCAGCCAACATCCGGCATAAACCTTATATCTCTCTTAACCAACCTTAGTATAATGCTCTTGCAGGACTTACTGCACAAGCAAAGATTGCATAAATCTTTGTGAGATTCCTGTGAAATTGCTGGAGACTCATCATCTGTCAGGACTGACAGCATCTGTCCCCCTTCTCCCCTTCTCTGCAACATAATGGCAGCCAATCATCTACTGCCAATTATAGTCTGTGATTATAGTCAGGTTATATTCTGAAGCTGCCACTACAAAGCCTTAGTGTGTTACATTTAGTATTGACCCATACAAAATCCTTCATTATCTGCTGACAACTACAGTCATATACATATGAACTTTCCCACTTTTTGAGGAAGCCTCCCACTCTTAAGGTTCAAAATTATTTGAAAATGAGGGGTCTTTTGCACATTTTCAGAAATCTCCCTACAAGGAAACAGATAACTTCCTTCTTTGTTTATATGTAAATAACAAATCTCCCACTTTGCAGGTAAAAATCCCCTACTTTGGCCTCAGAGAAAGTTCACATGTACGCAGTCACGAGTATAATTATATATTCATAAAGACATGACAGCAAATAATGTTGATTCAGTTGAGACAACAATATTTACCTAAAGCCTAATCAATGCATGATAAGTGGGTAAACAGGGAAAATGCTGCACACCAGAGAATAAACTGTAGACATTTGTGTTTGAATCCCCATGCCAGCACCTCAAACTTGAGTGCCATCAAGATAGCTCATGGACCTCAATTTTGATGCTGCCTGTGTCATTATTTCAAAGTTTTTTTAGAAGTTTTAATAAAAATACAGCTTTGCCCAATTTGTAAATTTTGGCATCTCTAGGAATAATCAGCTTTGCCAATTACATGTTAAGTTAGTTATTCATAGCCAATTATGTCTACCCAATTATCTAGCTTGATGGCACTATGTCACCAATTTCAAGTTCAGCGTCTTCAAGAGGCTTCGTGGAAAATTGATCAGATCCCTAGAAGAAAAAGGTATCAGTCAAAGTGGGAAATTAACACAGCAAGTGCAGCGATAAATTGATTGGAAGTACGGAAAGAATGATGGGTAGACACCTTAAAATGTGTGACAGGTCAATATGTCCCAGAACAGCCCTTGAAAGCTCCACTTTAGCTAAGGACGATTGTCCATTATAATGGGTTAGAACCCATAACCCCTTTTGATTATCTACTTACAAAATAAATATGGCTGTAGCAACTTTTCTTCAGTTTGTTTAGTTTGAGAGATACAGCGCAGCTACAAAGTTATAGTAATTATAGTGACATTCAAGATATGTCAGGGTAGAATCACTGGCAGACGGCAGGTCAGCTGGAAGACCTTTCCACAGGAAATTTTAGTCCTGATTTGCAGAGAAATGGGGTCACAGGAGTCAGTGATTCTACCCACAAGGATGTTCGTATCTCTAAGTATTCCTAAGAAGTGGAAATGGTGTTCATTTATCTCACAGTGCTGCCTTCACTGTACTAGTATATTATTGACAAGTGTTATGATGCCTCTCCTAGTCACATTATCCTGCCACTGTACCAGCCAGACCAGTAACTGCCCTTAAGGGTTTTTGCAAAAACAAGGAAGCTGTAAAAAAGCCATTTTTATTGGTATTAGAACGAGACCAGGAGCCTGGTACCAATCCCCATTGTTTACAGCAGACTTGAGCCCAGTTCAATCACCAATCCCCATATTTACAGAGACATGTCAATAAAAGATGAGTCATTGTCAGCCGCACACTGTCAATCACAGATTCCAATACCTCCTGTGTCGCTAGGGATCGGTGGTCTATAGCAACGGACAACTAACCTACTTAACAGATACGAATTTAACTGTACATATTTGTACCTAATAGATATGCTTGATAAATTGTGTATCTTTTATATTTTTCTTAACTCTGAAGAAAAGTTTTAGATAGTTAAAATAATTTTCTTTATACATAATATTTTATTTGTAACACATGCATTGCTGTTTTATTTTTATTTTGGACAGTTTTTTATATGGACACATACAAAGAAATAGTGTCTTTTAAGAGTATGGCACCAAACCACTGTTTCCCCTGTTTACATCATTATACAAAAAAATATAATTTTCACCCAAAAAGAATGGATTTGCAAAATCTGGTTAAAAATAAGACTTAAAACAATGCAGCATCTTGTACACAACTAACATGTTACTCACCAAACACTTTTCTCCATCTCTCACATCATAACTTAAAGCAATTACTTAATTAACCATAGAAATTATAAAAAAACACACCAATACTGATACTATCATATAAAAAAGTAACCCTGTGAGCAATAAAACTAAGTGACTCATACATCATTGTAACTGGGACTAGCAATCACTCCGACTCACTCAATGTTCTGCTTTTCATCAAGAGGACATTTCTATAAATTGACGCCAGACGATCTGTAGGCGGACATGTAGGGCAGCAAATGTCCGTTAACTCTTAAAAAGCCTGCTACAGTCAGATTGAGCAGGTCTAGGTAAAATAGTTATGGTGTTTTTTATTTTGTTTTTTTTAGATACATGGCAGTAACCAATTTGATCATTATAGTGACGTCCGTTTGTTTTGTTGGAAGAATGCCCAAGACAAATCTCTGGGTAGAACCACCGGTGAACCACAGGTCAGCTGGAAGACCTTCCCACATTAAATTTTTCGCCTGGAACAGGACTCCAACCCATGCGTATGGAAGCTAAGCGGTCATTGGACTTACAAATCGCCGATTCTACCACTATGACATGGGAGCCCCATAAAAAAGTTGACAGCCAGATCAGCTAGTAGCAGCTGATAGTTATTTAAGATGGTATCAAACTGTTTGCCAACATCAAACACATATAACAATATCTTATTAATGCTTTAAGACTTTGGGCATAATTTCTGCCTAAACTTATACGTAATCTATCGTAAGAAGGTTTTTAACACTACCTATATAGGTAGACAATCACACAAAAACAAAAGCATGAAAAAATCATTCTGAATGTTCATTTGTTCCAAATCTATAAATGATCAAGATTCGGATTTCTGCTAAAAATAGGTATTGACATCAAGGCAGATTACCTGGATAACAATATAATAAAATCTCAAGAGAAAGTGGTATTGTGGTTTCCATAGTTTAAAAATAGCTAATTGTCTGGCAAGACTCAAATAGGAAATTCCATTGGAATGATGAGTGGAGATTTATGATTCACTGTTTACACAGATCTAGGGCATCAATGAACCACATTTCTGATAACTGTGCTATATATTATATTATTTCTGTTATCTGTGCTGTATATTCTATGATTTCTGAAAACTGTGCTGTATATTCTATGATTTCTGTTAACTGTGCTCTATATTCTATGATTTCTGAAAACTGTGCTGTACATTATATGATTTCTGTTAACTGTGCTGTATATTCTATGATTTCTGTTAACTGTGCTGTATATTCTATAATTTCTGAAAACTGTGCTGTATATGATTTCTGTTAACTGTGCTATATATTCTATGATTTCTGTTAACTGTGCTGTAAATTATATGATTTCTGTTGACTGTGCTGTATATTATATGATTTCCAATAACTGTGCTGTATATTCTATGATTTCTGTTAACCGTGTTGTATATTCTATGATTTCTGTTAACTGTGCTGTATATTATATGATTTCTGTTAACTGTGCTGTATATTCTATGATTTCTGAAAACTGTGCTATATATTATATGATTTCTGTTAACTGTGCTGTATATTCTATGATTTCTGTTAACTGTGCTATACATTATATGATTTCTGTTAACTGTGCTTTATATTATATGATTTCTGTTAACCGTGCTATATATTCTATGATTTCTGTTAACTGTGCTGTATATTCTATGATTTCTGAAAACTGTGCTGTACATTATATGATTTCTGTTAACTGTGCTGTATATTCTATGATTTCTGTTAACTGTGCTGTATATTCTATGATTTCTGAAAACTGTGCTGTATATGATTTCTGTTAACTGTGCTATATATTCTATGATTTCTGTTAACTGTGCTGTAAATTATATGATTTCTGTTGACTGTGCTGTATATTATATGATTTCTAATAACTGTGCTGTATATTCTATGATTTCTGTTAACCGTGTTGTATATTCTATGATTTCTGTTAACTGTGCAGTATATTATATGATTTCTGTTAACTGTGCTGTATATTCTATGATTTCTGAAAACTGTGCTATATATTATATGATTTCTGTTAACTGTGCTGTATATTCTATGATTTCTGTTAACTGTGCTATACATTATATGATTTCTGTTAACTGTGCTTTATATTATATGATTTCTGTTAACCGTGCTGTATATTATATGATTTCTGTTAACTGTGCTGTATATCCTATGATTTCTGTTAACTGTGCTGTACATTATATGATTTCTGTTAACTGTGCTGTATATTCTATGATTTCTGTTAACTGTGCTGTATATTCTATGATTTCTGAAAACTGTGCTGTATATGATTTCTGTTAACTGTGCTATATATTCTATGATTTCTGTTAACTGTGCTGTAAATTATATGATTTCTGTTAACTGTGCTGTATATTCTATGATTTCTGAAAACTGTGCTATATATTATATGATTTCTGTTAACTGTGCTGTATATTCTATGATTTCTGTTAACTGTGCTATACATTATATGATTTCTGTTAACTGTGCTTTATATTATATGATTTCTGTTAACCGTGCTATATATTCTATGATTTCTGTTAACTGTGCTGTATATTCTATGATTTCTGAAAACTGTGCTGTACATTATATGATTTCTGTTAACTGTGCTGTATATTCTATGATTTCTGTTAACTGTGCTGTATATTCTATGATTTCTGAAAACTGTGCTGTATATGATTTCTGTTAACTGTGCTATATATTCTATGATTTCTGTTAACTGTGCTGTAAATTATATGATTTCTGTTGACTGTGCTGTATATTATATGATTTCTAATAACTGTGCTGTATATTCTATGATTTCTGTTAACCGTGTTGTATATTCTATGATTTCTGTTAACTGTGCAGTATATTATATGATTTCTGTTAACTGTGCTGTATATTCTATGATTTCTGAAAACTGTGCTATATATTATATGATTTCTGTTAACTGTGCTGTATATTCTATGATTTCTGTTAACTGTGCTATACATTATATGATTTCTGTTAACTGTGCTTTATATTATATGATTTCTGTTAACCGTGCTGTATATTATATGATTTCTGTTAACTGTGCTGTATATCCTATGATTTCTGTTAACTGTGCTGTATATTCTATGACTTCTGTTAACCTGGTTGTATGTTCTATGATTTTTTGCTGCTTATAATTTTTTTGCTGCAATGTGATGCTGTTCCACTGTAGCATATATAGCTTTTGAATGAAAGATATCAAATGACATTAACTATCAAAGTAACTAAAGAAAACAAGAGACTGTCGAGGCTGAGTGATGCTCCCTAAATGGGTATTTTGTCACAAGAACATTTTTTATATAACTATGAAGGTGAATTTTGTAAATAGAGTTGTGCTATAAAATCAGACATCAAACCTGTACCTATAAAGGTTGAAGGGAATAGCTATTTCAATCAATGAGTTAACTTGGGAAACAATCGAACTCGTCATACTAACAATGGCAATGAATTCAAGAAATACCACTCATTGTATATTGTATTTAATAAGGTAGACTGATAGACTAAAATATGTATGGGCTGGACACGATTTTGCTTCAACGTCACACTGTGACCATGACCTTTAAGGTAGCAACCTAAATTTAGCCTGCAGCAATTTGTCTTGATATCACAATAATTTCTGTGCAATAATTGTAAAAAGTGAATGCAAATAACAAAGTTATGGGCTGGGCATAATTTTGCTTCAAGGTCACACTATGACCTTGACCTTCAAGGTAACAACCCCTCATTTTGCGTGCAATATTTCTTCTCCACATGGTGATCATTTATGTGAAATATGTATTTTGTATTTTGGGTTTTACGGCACACCGACACTTAACAGGTCAAACGGCGCCAAGTACAAAGTACTTTAATGTGGATAACTGAAATACTGTTGGTGGGACGATAAACCCAATAAACAAACAAACAAACTTTAATGTGGATATTTGTGAAATAATTTTAAACTCCAACAATAAATAACAAAGTTATGGAGTTTTTTTTACATTTGCTTCAAGGTCATGCTTTATGTAAATAATTTTACAATGTGACTTCAAATAACAAAGTTAAGTGCAGGACGGATGGACGGACAATGCGGCGACTATGTGCTCCCCTGAATTTTTTTTCTGGAATCCAAACAACCAAAATGAGATTTACCAACAGAAGCTGTAACCCACCTGACAACTACAGCAGTTGGGTGTGACAGTAACTAATATGAAAAGACACTGCAGATACTTTGTTCATTACTCTTTTCCTTTATGATTCATACTGTACTACAACAAGCAAGACTTATTATTCATTTGTTTTTGCCTAATTAAAAAACAACAACAACATGAATCTTCACTTTACAGAAATGTGATAATTAACAAGTCACTCTGTGAGTTTTTTGTGTTCACAGGTGCATAATACAGGTCTAACAATAGTAGCAAACAAAAAACAGTTATGTTAAAATATTATGTTTGCATGGATAAATTTCCTACCATCAATCTTGACATATCATACTGAAATGGCCACTGAAGGAGCGGGAGGATGCCTTCATTCAAACACCATGCCATTTTTTTCTTCTAGATTACTTCATACTACACAAGGTCATATTTCCTGAAATTGGGCTGACGCCAACCACTCCTTTAATCTATATTATAAGCTGACTAAGCCTGCTAAGCACAAATTGCTAAGGCTTACCAGCTAAGCACAAAGGGTGCTTAGCACAAAGTGCTTAGGCTCACCAGCTAAGCACAAATGGTGCTATAAATGGTGCTTAGCACAAATTGCTTAGGCTTACCAGCTAAGCACAAAGGGTGCTTAGCACACAGTGCTTAGGCTTACCAGCTAAGCACAAAATACTAAGGCTTACCAGCTAAGCACAAAGGGTGCTTAGCACACAGTGCTTAGGCTTACCAGCTAAGCACAAAATACTAAGGCTAACCTTACCAGATAAGCACAAACTGCTGAGGCTTACCAGCTAAGCACAAATTGCTAAGGATTACCAGCTAAGCACAAAGGGTGCTTAGCACAAAGTGCTTAGGCTTACCAGCTAAGCACAAACTGCTGAGGCTTACCAGCTAAGCATAAAGGGCGCTAAGCACAAAGGGCGCTAAGCACGAATGGCTAAGGCTTACCAGCTAAGCACAAACTGCTGAGGCTTACCAGCTAAGCATAAAGGGCGCTAAGCACGAATGGCTAAGGCTTACCAGCTAAGCACGAATGGCTAAGGCTTACCAGCTAAGCACAAACTGCTGAGGCTTACCAGCTAAGCATAAAGGGCGCTAAGCACAAAGGGCGCTAAGCACGAATGGCTAAGGCTTATCAGCTAAACACAAATTGCTAAGGCTTAGGCAGATAGTGTAGATCAATATCAGCCCTTTTTCATTTAGGGATGTGCAGGACCTGCATTTTTTGCTTCCGGAGTCTTTAGCATTAAAACTTGAAGTTTTTGGTTAAAAAAATACAAATTACTTAAATAGATTCTTAACAAATGTAGAATACTGAGGGTTAGGAAAGACTGTATATTTGAAATTATATTTTAATTTTCGATTTTTTAATAATTGCTTTTAAATGTCTTCAATAATACTTGACTTTCCCTTTTGATTTGTCTTAGTAATGACCCATGACACAAAAAATAGCATAAGATAACATAAGCTCTAAATGAGCTTTTTACAACCGACTATAAAAAAAACTGTAACACACATGACTCATACTTTAATGCATCACTCTCCTCTTACTTCAAAACCAAACAAACCCATTAAAATATCATCTTGACTATCTGGCTGTGATACCCCTTTTTTACATCAAATTACAGACCATTGCAAATCGATCCATTCTTAAAAATAAAACATCATGATCCACTATTTATGATAAAACATGAAAGTTACTTAAATAACAGAAGAAAATGAATACCAACACCACAAAATCTACTTCAATGGCAAGCGTTAAATGAGAATCTAATGACCAACTTCCAGGAAGTTACATTTTGAGATCGCCATCTCTCGATTCAAATGACAGCAAACGCACTTAGCACCGATGCTATATACAAGAAATCTTTTTTTTTCATCTTGACTTCAATCATCCTAATTATATTATGTGTCCACAGTTTGTCTTCAGTTTGATCAATGTGGCCCTATCATGCTACGTGTATAACTATGCAATACAAACTCTAAGATATTCCTCCCAAACATTATGCAAAGGTAACAAGATATATTGCTCAAAACACTGCAGCAAACAATGTAGAACCTGATCAAGCAACTCTCAGCATGAGCTGGCAGATCTGTACCTACTCTTCTTCTTTAAGCCTGATCAATTTATGTTTAGCAGGTTTGGAGTTGGGGCAATTGCTACCAAGATTGCCCATTTGGCTATATTAGTCAGATGAATTGCAGAATGCGGGCGGGGTAAGCACATCAAAGCACTGGGACCCTGCAATGATTCTAAGTGGATTACTCAGATACAGCTCCAAGAGAGAAGGAATTGAGCCGGGCTCTTGGTGAAAGCTGGGGTTTTGTTTTACTTACTTGGTGAAGAGTCTACATAATTCTATAATATGCTACAATCTTTTTCCTGTCAAATAACAACAAACTTGTCCCCTCTTGCCCATAATGTTGTCTACTGGCAGCAAAAACGGCTGCATTTGAGAGTTAAGACGGTGTATTAAGTTACACTTCTCTGAAACTGAGGAAATCTTGTGTAATAAAATCTTTGATATTCATGATCATAATGCTGATATGTTTACATACTTAATTTTAATTTTGAAACATACAAGTCTCAATAAGCCATCTATAACCTGCACAACTCTCATACTTATAATACTAGTACAACCCAATTCATTTCTCTTTTGATTCACCCTTCAATAGCAGCAAATGGGAATTGGTCCATACCATGGTTTGTTAGTTAATAACTTACACAATCTTTGAATTATTTTGGATGGACTCAAGCTTGCAAAGGTAAAAAAGCATTGCTCAACTCTCTACAGCCAATAGCGGAGACCCTGATCTGTCAGCCTCCAGCTGATGCAGGCTGATCTGGATCTATACTGTTTGCTAATGCTTCATTGATGAATGCTGGCTATACGTTAAGCCAAGGATCACATTCATTCATTCCCACACCAGAAGATGAAAACAAGTTGAAAGAGTCAAAATTCTCAGGCAACTTCAGTCTCACAATTCTCAGATGAGGTGATTCACAGCTGCATGATCATGTGACTGACTCATGTGGTCATGTGACTCGAGTCATGTGACCTTTGACTCAATCATGTGACTTCATTATAAGTCATGTGTGAGCTGGTGTTCAAGGCAATTTGACTCATACAATCTGCATTTTTGTGGTTTGGCAACATCATGTATCATGTCATGCATTTATACTATGCATAAGTTTTTCTTCATTTTTTTTCTTAGAATTTGCATATATTCAAAAAGAAAACATACAACATACATGACAAACCAATAACAACAAATATTAAATTAACAAATAGATAATTATTCCTCTTAATTAGCATCTCTAAAGAAGTAAGATTTAAGCCAACTTATAATAGAATTCATCATTTTGTGTTTTTGTTCTGTAATTATCAGAAAAGAACATATTATTTCGTCAAAATGCTTATTGCAAAAAATGAAGACAATGCACAATACACACTACCACAGTTTCTTTTTTTTTCTCTGTTCAACAACTAGAATGAGCAATATTTGTGAAAAAGTCAATACTATTTTTTTACTTAATGTTCTTTCAAATATCCATGCTGTGCCTTTTGGCATCTGACATAACAATCTTAATAAATTTAAAAATATATATATATATATATATATATATATATATATATATATAATGCATTTAGTATTCCTTACAGAACTTATCTATCCATCTCAATGACCAGGAAGCACTTGACTTATGAAACAATGACTTATTAACCTCCTTTTCAGAAGAATTCCAGTAATTTCAAATATGGCTGCCATGGGAATATTGAAGTAGGGTTGGAAGATAAATCTTTTCCTGCTAATTACAAAGTGATCTGGCCAAGACAGATAGTGCAGATCCAGATTAGCAAGGATTATCTGGAAACTGTTTAATCATAATCAACACTATTTGCTGCTAAAATGTCACTATGAATATAAGACGAGTTACAAAGGCATGGAGTTGCTGGCAGATAATTAAGAATTAATTATGGATTATTAATAAAATGTAGCCAGGGCTTCAGGGATACCAGCATGTGACAACAGACTGCCAGTGCAGTAAAGTTACATGCATTAATCATAGCCAAGGTACAAGGCTCATGGTTATTGGGCCTCCCAGCTCAATAGGAACAACTGAGCTACATTTGACTCACAGTCAATTTTTGTCAGTAAAACATGTATTTTTATTATCATAAAAGCTCGTTTTTAATACTTTTATGTGCAAGTGCTACCCAAGAAAAAATGTCTTTTTGAAGATTTGCACTTATTGGTTGTGGGAAAACCCTCAGAGAAATGTCTAGGTAGAACCACAGACCCAGGGCAGATAAGCTAGATGATCTCATTTGAAACTTTTTGTACCAAATGAATACTGACTAAGCTAAACTTGCTGCTCTATCATCAGAAAGATACAATTTGATCATAACAATGAATTTATGAAATATAACTTTGAACTTTGGACATATATAACTTACAACATACAAACTTTGAACTAATAAATTAAATATTTTCTATCCAAAAGTTGAGGGGGATGACTCACACTCTGGAAACACCAGCAATGATGCCAAAGATATGATCACTTAAATCAAATCACGAGCGGCACGTCCTGCTAAACAGCTTAGTTTGCTTGGTTTATTACAGATCACAGATTGGTTGACAACTGAAGCCAGGTCCAGTCTACAAGAAAATTGAAGAAGATGAATGTGATATGGAGAAAATTGGAAAACAAATCCCCTGGGCAGATAATCCTATCAAGGTTTGGATGGGGTTATTAAGAGTCTATTAGCAAACTGTGCCATTTGGTACATGAAAATTGGTCATCCCATTAGATTGGGGTTTGCTATGACAGCTAGGACAGATTTTGTATTTATGGAAGACCTGTTAAAACGTGTCATTTCTCTTTTTTGTATTGGTAGGATTTTGTTGTAGAAACTTAGAAATTTTATGGTAAATGTTCAAGAGAACAAAGTTACTATAAGGTTCGTCACAAAACCATGTATGGTGAACAATATATAACACAATGCTACTGCTTTTTTAACCTAATACTCTATTTTTTTTAATTGCAATGTACAATAAAAATAACAACAGCACACTGTTACAACACCATTTACAGATCCTTTGAATTTTTTTTTTTCCTTACATTTTCTAGTATTGAAAATGACTAATTACAGAAACATGCATAAAACCTTTGCCCCACTAACCCAGCAAGATTTTTTCATTAAATTTAGTAATATTCAAATGCCAAACGGTTATGTTGTGGGGTTCAAACTCATAACGTCCTAATGAATCTTAAATTTTTAATTACAAACTGGGAAATTTTATTGAATCTGACTTGAAAATCTCACCCAGGCGTGAGAATAAATAAATTGCTCAGATCAATGAATGGATTGAAATGAAGAGAAAAAAAAAGGCTGATCCCACACATGAGGAGGATGAACCTGACACAGTGCTCTAGATAAGAGTGGTGAATCTTGGTAGCAATATTATATATCCCAGAATTCTCCACCGAACTATATATTGTTGGTGTTCACTAAATTCGTCTCACTGAGAGGATTCGTATGAGTACCAGGTATATAGGGTTTGGAGTATATGACTTAGCACTAGCGACTATTCCATTTTATCTGCGGCTTTTATTTACAGCATTTCTTAGTGCCTGTAGATGACATGCTAGTGTACAATCAATCATGGCTTTCTTGATAGGGATCTATTCTCAGGAAATTGTTAATTTATACAGTGTTTAACCAGCACGGTACAAACAGGTGCTTTTTCTGAGATGTCGTCTGGAATAAATATTGGCAGTCAACCAAAGTTTAATCAAGCAAAAGTTGAGGCGATGATGCAGTGAATTGTTAGGTTAAGAGTTCTGGGGGCACTTTTAGGACAAATTACAGAAAAATCGGGTGTAAAAGGCCAGAGCATACTCCAAGATGTATGTATGGCTTGATACTTTATTTACAGTTATTGGTTAGCTTTGTATAGCTTACTTAATAAATAAATGACATGTTTAGATTCACTATCATAAAAAGAAAGGTTTACTATGCTTTTAGAATCAATGCTGAATTTGTACTTTACTTGAAAATTGTGCCGTAGAAAGGTAATTTAAGGAGTTTCACAGCACAGAGATTGTCAGTCAAAATATTATACCTGAGTAGATTCAGAGACACACATTAGGTCAGCTGGAAAATATTTTCACACAACTCATTTAATGCAATGCAATTGTTCTTTCCTATTATTTCATTACTACAGATATAACACTATTGCATAAATATTTTGTTATTTGTTACATGACACTTATACAACACAAAAATAGTCATATTTGCAATGTCTAGCTTTTAAATGGCTACAGGAAGACAACAAACACATATATGAAGAGAATCCTCCCAATACAGGTCAGCCAGAAAATCTTCCGCTCTTCCGATTGCGCTACCAGGTCCAGTCAAAGACTGATTATACTGTATAACCAGAACCAGGCAACCTTCATAATGACTGAGGGTGATAATATCTCTCATCATGCAACATTTAGTATTTCACTCATACTTATTCTTTGTCATCTTCTAACACCTACATATACACAAGAAACCTAGTATTTTGCTAGCGACTCATCGGCAAAAAGTGCATATCCTGAATAGTCAGCTTCCTGCTGAAATATATCTGCACTATTTGCCTCTGGCCTTACAAATTTGTGCTCAGCAGTCGAGGAGATAATGGCATGCAAATGATTGGACTCATCAACAGAAAAAATGCCAAACCTATTGGCTAATTGGTAGACACACTGCTTGCAGCAACATCAGTGTATGAATACTAATGACCCCAGTAAGTCTGTGTCAGATACAAAATAGTTCTGAGATAGTTCCCTGATACAGGCCCCGCAAATATATTAGTCATAGGACAGTTATTAGTACATACATTGTATTGTCTGAAAGGATCCAATTGTGTGGATATTATTTGAAATGTTAATGCCAACTTATATGTCTAAAGCTATTCTTAACTAAATAACCATTTAAATGGCTGAAAAAACAATGTTGTTCCTTTCAAAGATATTTGTATGTAATTAACAATTAGAACAATTTTGTAAAACATGGTTTAATCTGCTTATAATAATTATCAAAGAAGAATCATATTTTTTCACAACTGCAATATTAAAAAATTACCAATCTTAGAAACAATGCATTTAATTGTAACTAAAAAATTATTTGGACAACACAGCTACAGAATCTATAAACTAGTGTTTGCAGAAAAGCAATCTGGCCGCTCAGTATCCTATATTTAAAGGCCTGTGACCACGCTGTGGAACAATTGTCGCCATCAGCTGGGACCAGTCTCATCACCATACGGTACAATATCTGTGAGATGACTCATCCATTGTATTACTACGCCATTACTACAGCCACTGACAACAACCACCCAATACCGTGTCCAAATATCGTGGCTGCAAGGCATATTGGTAAGTGGAATGATCGACTGAAATCAAGGCCAACTCTTCGTCTGCTAAGCAAAGAATGATCTGGCATTGGCAAATAGTGTAGATAAAGAACAGCCATATCACTAATACAGTGAATACAAAAACCTATCGCAGCCAACTGGTTCAACAACTTCACAAAACCTAAAATGATGCTAAGTCATAAGCCATACCAAGGGAAAGTCACTCAACAACCAAGCCTTCAAGAGGAAAACAGGTAAATAAACAGGAGGAAACATAACCTTCCAAGACATCAATGTTGGATCCATGTAAACATGATATTTTTGCAAGCTCAAGAAATGTTGATATATTTTTCCTACACACCCAAATATTTTTACGAGCAGTCAACAAAGATGATTAACGCTTTCATAATTTATCTGGAATCTACAGGAAAGGTAATTTCACATTAGATTAAGGATAACTATGAACATTATAATCTTCTACCAGTTTAAATCTCCTTCTTCTCTTCATCATCATCACCATCACCATTATCTCCCATGACTGATACTTTCATTATCTTAATTTGTGATATTATACGTTACCTTTTCCACACAAATAAAACTGCATTTACTTAATTATACAGTAGACAAATCTGGATTTACATATTATACATAACATGTATTTTTCTTTAAACAATTTCAGGATTTATATAAAGAAATATACTGTAACTATTACTTTTTTACACAGCATTTATCATTAACCTTGCTGTTAGAATCAGAGGTATTCATTCACCTTTAAGACTGGCTGCCCATCAGCAGGCATTAAAATTTCATCCCCAGTCAAACCCTTGGAGCCTCAACCATAGTGACACATATTGCATGTTCCCTATCAACTCTAGCAATCTGCTATCCACATACCGCATGCACAATCACAACCCAATGTGACAAACAAATGTGACAGACAGCTTTCTATCGTCAATTTCGCTTCCTGTGGTCCCCCATGATAGATTTCTGAGCAATGTTTCTTCTACTGCATTTCTGTCTCCAGAGACTCGTGTTAATTTCCTCTCTCTGCCGATCGCATTGAGTCAGCGAGCCCCGATGATGATCGTTAAAATAGACAACTCTTCAGCCTCGCTATCAATGAAACAATGATCAATCTAGTCACTTCACTTTATGCATGGTTTTTCCCACATACATACTCTTGAGACCTAATTGCCCAAGCAGTTAATTACTTTGAATACAGTAAAGCTTCATATAAACACACTCCCTACATTGATCTAGGTAAATACAGTAGGTTCAAGCTTCTGCTTGGCACAGTCTCATCTTGCCCTGCAATGTTTGCTACAATGTCTCTTACTATATGTTAATTTACTGGTATAGCAAGAACAGCAAGAATGCGTACTGATTTCAAACAGATTATATAGCAAGAACAGCAAGAAAGAGTACTGATTTCAAACAGATTATGAAGCACGAACAGCAAGAATGCGTACTGATTTCAAACAGATTATATAGCAAGAACAGCAAGAATGAGTACTGATTTCAAACAGATTATATAGCAAGAACAGCAAGAATGAGTACTGATTTCAAACAGATTATATAGCAAGAACAGCAAGAATGAGTACCGACTGCATACACCAAGTTATATTTTTCCATCCACAACCAGCTAAGTTAACATAAGTAAGTTAAACATGTTTTCTGTTTTCATTTCAAGGACTTTGGCATATCTTGACATCCAACTACTGGGACACGCTCCAGTCAAGTCATATTAGAAATAGAAAATTCTATAGAATTCTGGGTGCAATATTTGTTATATGAAGACACACCATGAAACTGTTAAGTGTCATTCTGAATATTATTTAAAATTGAATAAATGTTGTGAGTTCAAGGCTAGATAAGAGTAATATTTTAGATTAAATAAAAGTGAGGTCGGTGAGTTATTATAGGAATCATTAGTTGAGTTATGAAAATGGGAATGGGAGTTCACAAAGAACTTGACAGAACTTAAGATGTTCTTTGTTGCCATGAGAACTTCGGATCACCAATGTTTATCCCACAACTAGGAAGGATTTCTCAAGTAGTTCCGAGACATTTCACTTCCATGGTGTGAAAACCTTAACCATAATCATCTTCATCATCATCATCATCATCATCACCACCACCACCATCTTCATCATCACCATCATCATCATCATCATCATCATCATCATCATCACCATTACAAGCATTATCATCATCAATGTGACCAACTCTCTTATCTTCTTCCTCCTCTTATTCTCATCATCACCAACACAATCATTATCAACAACATTAGTAGCACCAGTACCATTATATTAATGCTGGAACTGTACTATTTTCCTAAGGATTTTAATAGTCCACTTCCTAGATAGACAGTTTCCAGATTGTAACTTCCTTGAGCCATGTCTATGTTTATGTTTATTGAGTTTATCGACCCACCAACAGTATTTCAGTTATCTGGAGATGGTGTCCACTTGAAACAGATATAGTGCTGCCTCCACTGTGTATAGCATGCCATGAACACCTGGCATGATACCACACCCAGTCACATTATCCTGACACGGAATCAACCATTCGTGGAACAACCCTTACATTTGCTTGAGCATTATCAAGAGAGCTATACCACTACCATTTTTTTAACATCTTTGGTACGTTGCGACCCAGGATCGACCCAGGGCCCCAGGTTTGATGTGTCTAGTATATAGTATTGGTCAAGGACTAACATCTCGTCTATAATTTAAACTTAGGACCATCCAAGCATGAGTTTAATGCCTTCTACCACTCACCATGGACTGTACAGTTTTGACTTTGTTGATACACATACCAACTCTTCCAAGTCAATTCAAGGGATGATAATTGCCAATGTTCTAACTATTTATCATCCATCTGACCTCTTGATAGAATGTAATTTTTTTAAAAAGTGCAGAAATAAGCACATTTTGGTTACTGAATTTAGATATAAGAACTGCAAAACTAAATTAATTATTATTTTTACAAGGCTAATGGTCTTAAGTGTTTCAATTAATTGAAGAATTAGTTGTACATTTTATTTACCATAAATTTTAATTGTTTATGATATATGATATTATTTTATTGTTTATGATATATGATATTAAAATTACTAATTTAAGTTTTATGACAAAAGTTACGGCATTAAACAGTTTATGTGAAGTAATTGGACATGACATTCAACAAAGTGTTCTTACAGACTTTACCTCAGGAACTTTTTCCTTAAATTCAGATACTTAACGTTTTAAAAATAAATCCAAACTGATAATAATTCCTAAAACAGGAGATTGATCCAGACAATGGAAAGGATTGCATATTTGTATTGAGTCTGTCTTCTATATATAACCAATATTTTCCTGCATTTTATTTGTAAAACTACGGAATCGTGACTATTGAGATGCCTGGGAACTGTCACAGACCGGATCCTTTTCCTACTGTATTTAGTAACAACCCACACCGAACATTATTTATTTCTTAACGACTGTAAGTACAGAGGTAACAAGACACAACATCAGAGACTCCTCCACAAACTGTGGAGCGCCTGATCATACAGCACCAAGTCTGTTGCTAATCTGGATTTACATTATCTGCACAAACCTGATCAACTTGTGTTTAGTATGCAAGGCCTTAACGGTGGTATCCGACAGTTTGCCTACATCAAAAGAATGAATATTTTTTCCACTAGTTTAGTTTACTGAGGCATAATTTCTTCATAAACTCATTAAGTCTAAGTATATATGATGTTGAACACTACCTACATTGTAAGCTTCTATAGACTGCACCAAAACGCACTCGCACTCCATATATTCATTCTTTCCAAATCTATAAATAAGCTCAAACGGTCTCTGCTTAAGAGATATATCGACGTCAGAGCAGACTATAGGGATAACAAGTATAACTTGTTCCCAAAAGTAAGTTGTCACATGGTTTCGTAGTATAAAAATAGCTATCTCTGCAGCATGGCTAAGATAGGAAATACCTGTTTAGGGCTGGAAATACATGTTAGCCTTACAGACATCCCGACCAAGTCAAAATGCAGTTTTGGGCTACCTATCATTGATCTTTAAATTAGTCCCGGACAAGTCATAAATCAGTAGTCGGACAAGTGATAAATAAACAGTGGTTTCTTATTAGCCATGAAGACAATTTCATGCCAAGAGCATTTATCAACAACACGTACAGAAGGTACATAATTATATAATGCACGCACCTGTCCGAAACAGCCAATCACGATTTGCAATACATAAACGCCTCTGGACAAAATATAAAAGAAACAACTTGTTGTTATACCTTGTTTGTTAGTTGTAGATAAGACAAATGTGTTGCTGTGTTGGTTATTTTACAACAACGCACATTTTTGGGTAAGTCATTTTTGTCCAGGTTACTAGTCGGGGACTAGTCATTGAAAATAATTTTTTTCTAGCTTTGCTGTTTGCAAAGACGCAAGTAAATTTATGCTTTGCTGTTCACAAATATGTAGGGCATCAACGAACAGCATTTTGGGAGACCTTTTCAGGTAACAATGACAAATTTGGTTGAGAAAACAATCTTTGGTCCAAACTGTTGTACACCACATTTAAGCTGAATGTGATTACTGGCTGACTAAGGACCTAAGAATGGAAATAGTGGGTCAAACACGAGCCAGGAGGAACTAAAGGTGTTCTACAAACGAAGTCTAGACACTAACCATATCTAGTAAGTCTAGACTAGAACCATTCCACTGACACATCTTCCTCAGTTGCGATACAATTCCACATTAACTGTAATTTACTGTAAGCTTTCATGCAAGGCAAAATAGCCACTAAAATTATGTGGAGTAGAATTACTCATTTATTACCAATAAATTTTATGCAAGGCAAAATATTAACTTAAGCCCAACTGTTTCTGAGTTGTTTAATGTGATAAGCCAGCTGTTGCATTTTATTTAATAATAGAGTTAACTAGGACTGCAAGCCGAAGGCTAACAAATACGCCACACTCGTCTCCCTGTTTGTAACTATGAAATATTGTTAAGAGGCAATTTTCATCTGATTGTACTGGCAACCACCAAGTGCACAACTTCAGAGGTACTAAAAATAATTGTAAAGTTTCTTAAATATTAATGCAAAACTGTACAGGAATAGTAATAGGCAAAATTTTGTCCACAGGCCGACAAACAGAAGACTGACAGAGAGATGAGTGGACAGACAGACAAACAAACAAACTTCATTTAAAGGTGATACCTGACAGCTTGGACCAGAATATTTTTTCTCAAGTAACTAAATAGGTCATTGTTACCTGAAAAATGCTGCTTATTGATGCCGCAGATCAATGTGAACAGTGAAACATAAATCCTCATTCCTCATTGCAAACAGGTATTTCCTATCTAAGCCAAGCTGGAGAGATACCTATTTATAACTAGGAAAACCGCATGACCACTCATTTTTGAGATTACGTTACATGGTCATTCAGGTTATCTGCTCTGATGTTGATATCTATTTTTAGCAGAGATCACTATCGTGCTTATTTATAGATTTGCAATGAATGAACTTAAGAGTGTTAGATCACAATTTGTACTGTCTAACAATGAAGACAGTGTTTAAAACCGTTTTTACTTATATTTAAGTATGAGTTTATGGAGAAATTAAGCCCAAAGCCCCTAAAACAGTGATAAGGTATTGTTACATTAATTTAACATAGGCAAACTAACTGTCCAATACCACCTTTAATAGGCTAACCCAGAATGAAGTTGATCATTGTTCATGATACTGATATTATAAGCAAGTTAGCATGCAAAATGGTTTTAACAAAGTTGGTATAAACAACTGTTTTATGCAACTATTTTTTTTTCTGGATCCACTATATGTGTTCTGTCTTCTAACCTCAATAGCTTATGCTAACACATGAAACCTTACTGTTAAGCTTATCCTCTTTTCTTCTTGCTTCATCACTATATTTATGCTCATTTATTATATCAGTTAATGTCTTTATTCATCTAGGTGTTTATATTGATTTACTTATTTATTCATGCTCCTCTCTCTCTCTCTCTCTCTCTCTCTCTCTCTGTCCTGATGCATTTTCTCATTGTTTGTATTTGTTTCAGCACTGACAAGATCATTTGTATTTGAAAACTAAATGTTCATAAAGACGATGTACTATAAATGTATCTTCTGTTCTGCTGTTTACAAAACTACAAAATTGAAAAATAACCTTGGCTTGAATTTCAATATAATTTAAATTGTAACCACTTTTATACAGACTATCATGAAAAGCAGGAAAAAAGTTTATGCAAGAGATTAACTTCTCAGATAAATGCAATCTGCTCAATCATTACTGAACAAAAACATACTGCATTAATAAAAACAATGCTGAGTCATCTGCCTGCTTAATAACCCTTTTCTGCATGTATACGCCATTTTACATCTTTACAAACTATTCACAATCATTAGCTGTTTTGGCATGTCAAAGGGTTTGTGTATAGACTGGTTCAGCCTTAAGTCTATTATTTACAAGTTGAACATATATTTATTACAATCCTTTATTCTATTTTAAAGAAAAACAAAGTCAAGTGAATTTTCAAAATTATAGATGAACCATGAATGTAAGGGTTAAAACCACTGGTTTCAAAGGCTCAATAAGCAGAATTGTGAAAACCATGCCTCTTGCTACAAACTAAATGGCTATTATTTAATATGACCATTTTCTTAATGACAGACAAAACATACTGAATATAACTTGGGTTTTGTTTTATGATCATAACTTTAATATGACAGGTGTTTATATTCACTGCATCTGCAGCAGAACATAATCACCAGTTGTTTACGGTAATATGTCCAGCCTATTTAAATTAGATGCAAATATGATTATCTGTTCTGCATGAATAGCTAATAACTACTCGGTAAGGGAGCAACATCTCTAAGGTAAGAGCAAATCACTATACCCACTCTACTCATTGTTCTACTCCTCCTTGTATAACATCAATGTTGAAATATCATTACCAGGGGCAAAAACTTTTTTGTCCTTTGATCATAATGAAAAATACAGTCTACACACGTTTCCACTATTCTTAAAATAATTGTTCAGGCTCGTGAAAATTGAAATCAAACTGTACAAGAAACCCACACAAAATCTACAAAATGACACAAAATGAAGGGCAGACAGACAGACAACCCACTTCCTGTTACCCTCTCCTCCAAAAGCAACTTTGCATGTGAATGTATAACAATTATGTATATAACATTCTTGGTCCTTTAAAATCAATAGGAAACACATGAAATACATCACTAATTCAATATGGGCTGAAATAATGAGGCAATTAATATTGATAATCATGCAATTCTCATCTATCTTTCCCTTTAGTACCTATAATGCATGAGTGAATGAAAAGGGAGATTATTCTATTATCACAAACCCAGAGATATTTCAGTGTTGTAAATTGACCTTCAAGCAAATTAGTTTCCTATTAAAGGGCAAAAGTTCAGAACTCCAGGTATCATGGAATAAATTGGACTTGTTAAACAATATTTGCCTTAACTATCAATCTTTACTCTATAATAGCAGCAAATCATTGTTGGTCAAATTTTTATGTTTAATCTTTTGTTCTTAATTCAAAAGTTGGTCAAACTACAATCAAGAATAGATAATTTCCATGTGATGTCATAGGCACTGATAGGACAGTTTAAGGCAGCCATCTTTGAAGGCAGAAGCTAATGCAGGCCGAAATCTGGAAATATGTGCTGTAAACTCCACTGTGCTTTTATTTTTTAGTCTATTTTACTTAATTTTTTTATCAAATTTAACAGCTTTTATAGAGCATTTAAATATCAAAACTATACTTTGATAGGTTAAAAGGTAAAAAAATACAACCAAAAAGATACACTGATCATTTTGTTTAAGGATGAGCCAATAATTTTATTTATTTCTGAGTATTAATTCTTTGTGCATTTATGAATTTCAAAAATATTGCATTCTAAAATTCTGAATTTCAATAGCTTTCTAGAAGTGCAGTCTTTTTATTTTTAGACCACAAATGAAGAAACAAAAAGGAAATAAAATTTACGCTTCTATACAATTTATCTGAAAATCCCTTAAAGTTGCCATCAAAGATGGCTGCCAAGACAAGGGATCTTCACTGATGTGTAATCTATCTATAAATGAGAATATTAAGTTTGATCACTAGATTATACAGAAGAATAATAGTTGTGTTGTTTTCAGGTTAGGAGAATCAAAAGCCAATTGGCTTTTTTCAGTTTGTGATTGATAAATATCCTAGCAATCTGAAGCTCAATTAACAAGTATATACCTGAACTACGCATGAGGGAATAAACATCATATATTTAATTACATCAATCATCAACTAAAACAATTATTTTGCATAACTTGAACAATTATTTTACCTAACTTAAACAATTATTTTACATAACTTGAACAATTATTTTACCTAACTTAAACAATTATTTTACCTAACTTAAACAAGTTTTTTTATCTAACTTGAACAATTATTTTACCTAACTTAAACAAGTTTTTACATAACTTAAACAATTATTTTACCTAACTTAAACAAGTTTTTACCTAACTTGAACAATTATTTTACCTAACTTAAACAATTATTTTACCTAACTTAAACAATTATTTAACCTAACTTGAACAAGTATTTTACCTTCCTTGAACTAAGACATTTCTCAAACTAGAACTCCTTCTCATTAAAACTTTAAAGTTAAAAATGGTCATTTCATCTTTGACAACATTTTTTACCAGTATTTTAAGAAATTTCTTAGGTAAGTAAGAAAAGTAAGAAAATAAGAATATTTACAGACTAAACACCTCTGGAACCTATATTTATGATATAATTCTAATCATTTAACTTTATTGTACACTTTTGTCATAAATTAACATTTGTGCAAATGTGATATCCTCAAATAATTGCAAACAGACATGAAATAACCCAAAACTGATAAGCATACAGATCTGTTATTTACTACAATGTATTATTTTTCCTCCAACATTCATCAAGTGCTGCCCTGGCAAGGAATTGTTTGTATGGTACCAGTTTATAACCAAAAACAATTGTCATATAAAATAATAATGCAAAAGAAATGTCAAACATAACAGCAGGGTGTTTTGCCATTTACAAATATAGCAAATACAATATTATTAATTGAATATACTGAGTACCTGTTCCTTGCTCATGTACGAGGGACAAATAAAAGGTGCCTTAACTATGTGCATTCTTTCTCCATATTTCTTTTCCTCTCTTTTAAATGTGATTGTCATGAAATAAATTGTTTGTTTATTGTTTATAGGATTTATCGTCCACTGTATATTGCAGTTCTTCTCAATCAGACCTATAAGCCCATGAGATAGAATACCTGGACACCGTTTAACACAAAATATTCAATGACTCACCTTTAAGTAGCGCTACCCTCTTGTACGTAGTACAGAGTTTGGTAAGAAGAACGCACAGGAAGTTATCATCAGAGAGGAGAGACAGATTCTCGGTACATTGGTCGTACACGATCACCTCAACAAACTCTTCAATATCAATGTGACATGACTGCATCAATAGGTCATGGATCTGAACCTGAAATGGAAGAAATCAGAATTAGTAAAGTCAGCAACTTTACGAGCAAAAAGTAGAAGAGGAAGGTCAATGAACATGATTAACAGACCTGAATAAGGCTAGTAATAGATGAACCTAAAACAAAGAGCCCAGATAGAGGGAAAGCTGCTGTGGTCTCCCGATGCCCCAATAGGAAGCTGTGCATTTAAGGTGGTATCCGACAGTTTGCCTATATCTCATACATGTAACATTCAGTAAATAAGAATGATTGGGATTCCTGCTAAAAATAGACTTCGACGTCACAGCGGATGATGTGGATGAACTAAAACCTTAGAGATCACATGGTTTTCTTGGTTCAGAAATAGCAAAATGGGAAGTGTGGCTCAAACAGGAAAATTATACATGTTTGTAATGACGATTGTGGCATTAGGGTTCCCTTTTCCGACAGGTGTAGGATATCGATAAACAGCATTTTACGAGATGTGTTCATATAATAATGGTTTACTAAGATGTATATTGAAAATATTTTTCGTCCAAACTATCGAATACCACCTTTAAGTCTTACCTCAGAGTTGCCTTGGAATCATGGACATGACCGAGATACACAACTGCATCATGAAAGTGGGATTTGCCGGCACTTTTGCTGATACCGTGCAGTGACATTTCTATCATTATAGCACAGGGGCACTTATGAGGTGCCTAGGGACTGAACCTGGCCGATCCGAGTCAGGGGTAATGCTATCCCTTTAGCCTCGAGTGTTAGGAGGGAAGCCACTACTACCAACTTTAAAGTCTTTGGTTTGACCCTGCCGGGGTTTGAACAGCTGAGAGCAGACAAATCAGGATCTATACTATTTGCTGCTCAGTCTCTGTTTATAAGTGTATCAACCCTGACATGTAATATACATAATATTAAAGCAGAAAACACAAAGAATATGCCATGGGTTTTAACAAAAGCTAAGGCTTAATTTGTTCTGTACCTTTGAAAATCTCTTTATGTTACCTACATTTTTTTGTCTCATTTAGATGTCCTCCCCTGAGAAGCAAGCTGCTCTAGGTCCATTTCCATGACCATCCTTTTTCAAATATAATCAAGATAAGTTGTTTTGCTCCTCTTCATTATTACCTTCCCCGAAATATCCACTTAGAATTGGACTACACCATGTGACAGAGATTATATTCATTTATAACAGAAAGAAGTGATTGTATACTGATAGCATGCTTCAAGCAAATGATGTTATACCAATCCTAGACCAAGTACAGGGCATATAAGGTAAGTGTAAACAAGGACCAGTTTTAATCTTTGACATTTGGAGTTTAGAACACCACCTCCTTAAGGATCCACCTCAAATCTGATTGGTCAGATGTAAGACCTTATTCATGTCATTTTGTTACATCACAATGATACACTTCAAGCATCTGATTGGTCAGATTTAAGACCTTAGTTGCTTGTGTGTTTTTTTGTTGTTGCATAACACTGGCCCAACTCAAGCATCTGACTGGTCAGATTTAAGACCTTATTCTTAAGTTTTTCTTGTTACATCACACGGACACAATTATGGTCATGTTATTGAATATATATCGGGGTAGAGCCACTGGCAGACAGCAGGTGAGCTGAAAGACCTCCCTACATAAAATTTCTCTCCCAAACCATCACTTGAACTGACATTGGGGGGGGAGGGGGGGTTGATTTTAAAACCGTACTAAAATTGTTGACCAATCATATGCTTGAGAATGTAGCCAAGCTTAAAGCTCAACATTGTATTACCTTTACCATAAAGAACAGGTATCAAATGTTGTAGATTGTCATGCATAAATACACAGGGTAATTAAATCTGATAATAGAATTAGATAATCTTAAAAGTGTAAATAATCATCCAGTTTATGACACTCAGCACTGGCAACAGCTTTAAACATTGCCTGTCTGAGCTTATCCCAAAACTTGACTGAGACCATACTCAAAGATTTAACTATTGTTAATATATAAATGGTTTTAAAATGGTTTCCAGGTTAGGTTTTAAGTATAGACTTACCTCTAAGCCTTCTTTGCACTAATAAAAAAGACCTCTGCAAATAGCATAAATCCTGACCAGCCAGCTTCTTAAAGTCTTTGCTGCTAAATCTTTATCAACATATGTTGTAATTAACCTGTGAAATGACTACCCTCAAACATTTGTATTGGACTGTTTATAGCAACTACTGTTACAGAGTTGCAGGTTTGTTTTGGGTATTTTTAGTTGATTTGAATCAACACAATTATTGGCAACATCCAGCTAATTACTGGTGGAGAACCACCAGTGCACTGCAGGTCAGCTGGAATACCTCCCCACATAAAAGTTCTCTCCCCAAACCGGAACTCGAACCTTCACAGTGAAGGGATGAGGGGTTACAAGTCAGTGATGCTAACAGCTCTGCCATGGTTGCCTCTTGAGTCGTGGGTAAATAACTAAGCATTTATTATTGAAACAATACAGCAGTTGAAGAGTTTAACTTAAGTTGAAGTTGATAACATCTTAAGGTGGTGACTTCCTGAGCACTGGTTCTACACAGGAAGTACACAGTCAAGATAGTCTAAATTGAATCTGGGAAAAAATGTTATTAAAAGTACTTGTTTCCCAAACTTCTATAAACAAACAGGTTTAAAGAGCAACACATAAAATTGTCAGCAACAGTTAACAAGGGAGAACAATAGTTCGGATTGGTTGTGAAATAAACATCAACCAATCAGTTACTTGTCATTTCATCATGGAACCCATTAAGAGAGGATTGATTATCCTCCAATGTTTGACAGCTTTGTGTGTACCTCCAACACTTCTAGTTGAGCAACAATCAATAATCAATCATCATCCCCTGCCTGAACTTTTCCCGAACTAATCAATACTGCCATCCAGAACATATTTGTCAAAAGCACACAGGTGCAAAAACATTATCTACGTGCAGTGCAGTTGTAATTGCGGAATAAACAAGAGAGCGCTAGTACTTAGGAATAAATTAATAACCAGTGTTCTTTTCAGAGTTCAAGTATCAAAGAAGTTTATCTTAATGATAAGACAACCCCCCCTGAAGAGTTAACATGCTAACCCTTATTACGCTACATTATTACTAAGCACAGTAAACTTTTAGATTTTTTCTAAAAAAATACAAACAAAATACTTGTTGCTTGAAACTGTATAGTAGATAGTGCAGATCCTAATCAGACAGCTGTCAGCGGGGGAGCTGGTTGATCTGGATTTCACATTATTTGCCCAAGACTGATCTATGTGTGTTTAGCAGGCTAAGAGCTAATGTTTCAAGATTTACAGTCAATGCATACAAGTGGAGCTTGTTCTTGCAGGCTTGTGTCTCATTCTATAATTAATTTCTGAGTCTCACACTGCAACTGAGGTTGTTTGCAACAATGCATATGTACGGATTTAGCAAAGTAATTCACTTTGCATGAATTTGACAAACATCAGCATATTGGACTATTTTCAAAATAAAAATTGAAGAGTAGTTCTGATTGCTTGGTTCTATTCAGAGTGATTATTAATAGTAACATAGTAACATCCCAAACAAAAATCTATTTTTAGAAACAATGGTTTGGACCTTCTGCTCTCCATATGCCGCAAGGTGAAAGGCAGTTGTAAAAAAAACTGCAACCATAAAAATTAAAACAAAGGGCCATAACTCTTACTCATTTAAAATAAAGCAGGTCCTGACATTTCAAGGTTTGTTTCAGTGTTTACTAACAGATAATAAGCCATGTTTTCACTATACAATGTAGTCCTACCAGAACATCTCGATACAGCCATAAATAATAAAACTTGTATGTTGATCAACACATGATCCTGGAGATTGAGTACAGCTTTTAATCCAAAAATAACCAGACAATAACTAGCAACAACCAAAAAACTGCCAGCTTTCACAATTATGAGTCACATTGCTCAGAAGCCTGAAAGGTTGAATTAAAGGTATGTATCCTTGTTCATGTATTAGTTCTCTCTTTACATATAGTCACATTCAACTAGAACATCCGTGGTTGGTGTTCACATGGTTGTGCCCATGCAATTACATCAAAGAAACAAATTTAACATTTTTATGCACAAAAACAATAACTGCATTGGACACCTCTTTCTAAATCTGAACGAACAAAATTAAATCAGTGAACAAGCACTGAAACAGAAATTGAAACCAGTAAAGATGGATTGCCTGAGATTTATTTTACATTGAAAACCACCAAAAAAGTACAAGGTTTACACTATTATATGCATGGGGCTCCTTTCATTACATCAGATAAGAACAGACAATACAGGTGACAAACAATGGCAATAGAAGCTGAAGCAGTCTGGATCAACTTCCAAGAAAGTCTCCAACAGTGAAAACCATAAAAGAAATAACCAGGTTTAAATCTATTTATGCCATGTGACTGGGATACCTCCCTTTAAAGCTCAAAGGCTGAAAAACAAAGGACAAGGCAGATCAACCAGTGCTGAAGGCCATGGGGGTGAGGGAGGTTGTTTCCCCTAAGTTGGCCTGACTGGTCATAATTTCCTCCAGTTTATGAATCAGACTGGGCAACATAGCAAGGGACTCTTCCTGTCCTTTCATGTTGATGTACATTAAATGTGCCATAAGCACCATGACAATAAAAGCCCTCCCCCCATCCCACACACACACACACAATCCTCCCTTCTCCTGTCTCTCTTCAATATGTACTGGTAGACATGCAATTGGGCTCCTGAGGATGATTTTACTGAGAACAGGCCTCAAACTGGACAGATGACTTCAGAACCTCGATGTTGTTATGATGATGTTTGACTGGTTAAGATGATTTTCTTGGCGTTTAAGTAGAGGATGGTTGTGGATATAAAATACAGAAATGGAATGGCAAACATAGGATGGAAAGATTAAGAAGACAGAAATAAATAAAAAAATGAATTTGTTATCAGTATTCCATTCTTTGGGGCTAATTGTGGAAGTTTTCAAGCTGATTTCGTTGTTAAAAATTCTGTCTGCTCAGGTTCAGCTTCCAATAAATTAATGCATTTTATTTGTTAATTTTAATTAAGTAAAGGGTTAAATAACCTGTTTTTGCTTATTTCTTAATTAGGTAATAGAAGAAGCTTTTTGTGAAAATGCATTTTATGGTTTGAGGCAACCAGAAGCCAGAATACCTCAAACATAATTTAATTTTCAATTCTGAAATGGGTAGACAATGATCCAATTATTATATTGTTTTTGTGAATGACCAATGTTCTAGTACTTTAATTGAAATGCTTCTAAGATCATATAGTAGTCACATGACCATAAACAGGTCCATGAACAGTGATAAAACAGCCTCATGATCCCTTACATAGCTAAGGTGGTAAAAACTGCGGCTGTTAATCTTCATCACTACAAAGTCCAGACACAATATTATCAGCTGCTGAGGGCATGCCTTCATGACATCAGCAGACGACATAAAACCACACAAGTCATTTTGTGGTTAAAGCCATCTCTCACCACCTCCCAGCACTTAAGAGATAGGATACTGATCACAAGATAACATACCTCAACTAGCTTGATGTATTAATAGGTTATATCAACGGTACCTAGATAATTTTTTTAAAATTTACTTTTTACCGTTTCTTCTTGTTTATGCCTTGTTATGATTTTGATAAACAGTGAAATGCCCACAAAACTTTCTTCTTGTTTGTTTATTGGGTTTATCGTCCCACCAACAATATTTCAGTTATCTGTAGACAGTGTCCACTTGAAGCAGAAATAGTGCTGCCTTCACTGTGTATAGCAATGCCGTAAACACCTTGGCATGAAACCACACCCAGTCACACTATCCTGACACTATGCCAACCAGTCGTGGAACTACCTTTATATTTGTTTGAGCATTAGCAAGGGAGCTACACCACAACCACTTTTAATGACTTTGGTATGGAGCCGATGCTCTACCTATTGTGCTACCAGGTCCGGCCCCTTTCTTTTTGGATCTTTTTTAATTTATGTATTGATCTGATAAATATATTGCGCCAAGACAACTATGGTCATAAAAGTGATGCACAGATGTGTCAGAGTAGCAAGAGCCAAAACAGATCTGGATAGAACCACAAGGTTTAACCAATGTCCAAAAGTAACATTATTGTCATGCAAAGGTAGGGTATTTGATGAATCAGCTTAGACCAACTTTCAACTAATATTGTCAATGAACAAGTACTTGAAAAGGTAGCAGCACAAGTGCTGGCAAGCTTCATTACAAAAAGTGACCAATCAGTGACCACAACCTGTCAAAACTATTCTCCAGGATTTGACCAATCACACAATGATTTTTTGTGCACTCTGCCATTTGTTAATGCAGGTATTTCTCTATAATGGACAAATGATTACAGCTGGTATTTATCATCAATTTCACATCATCTTTTACTATTATTCATGTCCAAAAATTGCTGATTTTGTATTTGGCAATTACAAGCATCAAAATGATGATTATCTGAAAAGTCCATCAAGTCTAAGAGAAACAATTGCCTAGTTCATTTTCAGATAACTGTAGCATCATGTTATTGTTTGTTTGTTTGTTTACTGGGTTTATCATCCAACCTACAGAATTTCAATTATCTAGAGATGGCGTCCACTTGAAGCAGATATAGTGCTGCCTTCACCGTGTATAGCATGCCATGAACTCCTGGCATGATACTACACCCAGTCACATTTTCCTGACACCGCACCAACCAGTAGTGGAACTACCCTTATATTGCTTGAGCATTAGCAAGGGAGCTATACCAGTACCATTTTAATAACTTTGGTAAGTTGCTGTCCAGGATTGAACCCAGAGCCTCCTGTACTTGGAGCTGACACTCTACCAACTGCGCCACTAGATCCAGTCATGTTATAAAGTTTCCTTACTGCTTTATATTTATGTCCTTAAAGTACTATACATCAATAAGACTGCACCTGATGGTCAATATTTAAATTTTCATGCATTTGACAGTTCACTAATTGGTGTTGACCCTTGACCTGTCATTCGATATTCCTACTTTTTACAGACCTGGAAAACTGCAATAAAAACTACACTTAAACTAAACTTAAACTGGTTCCAAATTGATTGTGGATAATAACATGTGTAGTATGAAGACTCCATTCACAAAACAAGGAGGCAGTGTGCTGATGTATGAGAGTGGGGGTGATTGTGTGGTAAAGGTATGACCTCTGTGACTGTATTAGTAAAAATACACATTCCTGTGGTTAGTCTGTCATTCAGATCAGCTGACATCAGCCAGGTAATACCACATGCCTAATGGACTTCCTCCTACAAGACTCAAATTACCTCCTCACTTCCAGAAGAGTCATATGCTAGCTAGAGTTCACCCCCTTGCACATTTTTTTCCAAGGATAAAACAAAAGACAATCTGCAGTTGCATTGTGATTCTTTAACCACTTTCTGGGTAGAATCAGAACTCATGTAAGTAACTGGAGACTTAGTAGTCTCTCTCATGACCCTAACATGCATTGTCAAATGTGGGTTTGAACCTTGACCCTCTGACCACTGACATACCATTATCCACTAGATTGAAGACTTAACTATATTAGTACATTAAATACAAGTATTGACAAAAGTATTTTATATTTAAAGTTTTGATTTTTGGAAGTTAGCAAGCATTTGTCTTAAAATACATAGCAGTGGCAAAGTTATAGTCCTTTCAGTGATGTCCAGCTAATCAGGTGGTGGCAGAACCCTGACAAATGTCTTGGTAGAACCACCAGCCCAGCATAGGTCAGAACCCTGACAAATGTCTGGGTAGAACCACCAGCCCAGCATAGGTCAGAACCCTGACAAATGTCTGGGTAGAACCACCAGCCCAGCATAGGTCAGAACCCTGACAAATGTCTGGGTAGAACCACCAGCCCAGCATAGGTCAGAACCCTGACAAATGTCTGGGTAGAACCACCAGTTCACCATAGGTCAGAACCCTGACAAATGTCTGGGTAGAACCACCAGCCCACCATAGGTCAGAACCCTGACAAATGTCTGGGTAGAACCACCAGTCCACCATAGGTCAGAACCCTGACAAATGTCTGGGTAGAACAACCAGCCCACCATAGGTCAGCTGAAAGACCTTCCAAGACAAAGTCCTCCACTGACTGGGTAACAAACCTACACAAAGAGAGGCTAAGAAGTCAGAGAGGTAAAAATTCTGTGGATTACTTTGGGTCTTGGTTATATAACATATTCAGCACTTTGGCCTTACAAAAAGTTCACATGTATGGGTAATTATATTAAAAAAAAAAGATAAAAATAGAAAAACAATCTTTCCTCACCTTATCTTTCTGCAAACGTCTTTTGACCAGCTTGGAGCAGCAGACATTTGTCGACTGCTGTATATGACTGGTGTTGTACTCAAGGAATGATCGACAATCTATCAGCAGATACTGGAATAATATACACACATATTATCCATTCCTACAGAATATATATCCAGAATACAATGAACAGAATATTTATGACAATTATAATAACAATATGTTAATTGTTAGTTCTAAAGGAAGTCATTAGTTTAGACATAACTTGAAATTAGAGCGTTATCTTTATTATTTTTTTAATTACTGATGACTAACTAGTGTCGAACTGGTTACAGTGAAATTCTTTGTACTGGCTGAACATAATTACTCAATTGGAAAGCCTTGTTCAATTCAACTTACTTCGCAATAAATAATCTACAGAATAATACATATTTTTCTTAGATGTAGACAATAATAACAAATGTAGATTTTTGTTGTTGTTTTTTTCAGTTTTAAATATTTTTATTTCAGGCAATTTTTTTTATCTAAAGACTGTGTTGTAAATGGATCTTATATGACTTAAATATACTCAATATATGCAATGAGCTATAAATTACCTTTTCCATCCCAGACCGAAGCAATTTTGACAGTCCCTGTGGCTTGATTGAGACAACGCCATAGCCAACAGTTCTAAAATGACTAGGTACTGATACCGGAGAATAATAACTGTTGCTTCCAAGTTCTGCCAATTCTTCATAATGACTGCTCCCTACTCCTGAATCTGCATCATCAAAATTACTGCTCCCCATGCCTGAATCCAGATCATCAAATGCTCCCTGAGACCAATAATCTACTTCCTGTGCTGGTGTGATGTCATTTCCCGTGATGTCACTTCCTGCCCCTGTGACATCACTTCCTGTGGGTGACAAGACAGAATCTCGACTAGAATATGAAGGGTTTCTCTTTATTGACTGCATGTCTGACTCCACAGAAGTTGATGTTCGTGTGTAGTGGTAGCTGTGCTGTGAGAATGACCTTGACACTGACGACGAAGAGGAAACTGAGGCCCAGCGTCGTAAAGGCTGTTGGAAGTCATCCCAGCTCTGTCCTGAGTCTACATCATCCATGGTTATGTCACTAAGGTATGTCACGAGGCAGAAGCTAATTCAATGGTAACTTCCATTTCGTTATCACTTATTCAGTAGTATTAAAATCATAGTGCAGCTATGGTCTGTCTGAGTTCATAGTCTGTGAACTAAGCATGTTGCACATCTTAGCAGGGCATGTAGCTCTGAACTGTCCGTTGTAACTTCTCAGTCTGAAAGTATAAATGATAAGCCATGTATCAGTATTATAACCCATAACCTGCCAACTTTAAATAATAAGCAAAGCACTTCCTTTGTTTTATGCTAAAACCTACAAGCACAGGTTACAAGACATTGTTAGAAACTCAGCCGCATAAAGTGCAACTCCAGATCAGACAGCACCCAGCAAGAGTGGGCTGCTCTGGATCTACACTATCTGCCTGATCAATTGTTGCATGGCAAAGAGATAATAAGCCATGTGGTTATTTTGAAAACCACATCGTTAGGATGATGAAACACAGAAATGTAATAATCAAGTAATTCAGACAGTCATAATGAAATGCTGAATGGCAATTTATGTAATATATCAGATGAAAAACTGAATATCCAGTTTACAGAATAAGCATGTGTTTGTCTGCAATGGCCTTTCTAAAGTGAGCAGACTACATAACTTTGTCAAAAAAAGTCAAAGAAACCCAACCTTCACTTAATTTATCACGGAGAAGCTTTCAAAATGCTGTTTTATTTTTAAACTGCATACTTTTCATTTCTCTGGAAACTTTCAAGACATTTTCTTAACATTTCATACACCGAACAATAAACTATGCAACATTCCACTAAAGGTCTAGTCCACTTTGTAACAGTTTCTCCAAAATCACAAAGTGGCAAGTTAATATATGTATTATTTTTGTATAATAAGTAGAATTAGGCCATATCTTACAAACAGAATCATTTTTTAACTTAATAATAAAAACATACAAAATAAACTTTTGCAACAAGTGCTATGTTCAAACCATGGGCCTGAAATATCTGAACCTGGTAGCATCCAAACCACTAGAGCAGCTATACAGATACGACATCACAATGCTTCAAACATATTTGTGATTTAGCATGAATCAGAGTATTCAACCATTTAAAAAAGAACTATCCAAGAAGGTACTTTTTCAAATATGGCAGTTTACACAAAAACTACACCATGTTTTGGGGAAATTAAAAAAAAACAAACACAAATTAAAAGAATTTTAATAAAAAAAAAATTCTTGTGAACTTCAGACACCAACAATGGTAATACAAGCCTTCTTTTCTTTAATTTTGAAAGTCTGACCTAAGACAGGACATATAAACAATGTTTGTGACCAACAAGCACAAACATTAGGGAGAATACTGGTACATCTATTGTAAAACTCTTTATTTCTAGGAAAATCCTTTTTTTCTTTCTTTTTTTTTCATAATCTGTTACTTCTTTATTTTCACAAAATCTGCCCTTTATTGGCAAAATCTTATATCCTTTATTCTTTTTCAGAATGTTTTTGTTGTTGTTGTTTTTATTTCCGTGAAGCGAAGCTCCACCTAGGTAACCTGGGTATCATAAGAAAGGCAGAAAAGTCAACATACACTCCAAGAGCACAATCATAAAAACGGAGTAAAACAAATGAAAAGGCCTACTTGCATTCAGGGATTATTCAGGGGAGACTATTCAATAAGGTCTCTCATTATTATTAATTATTACTAAAGTAACTTTTTTATGTAAATATATGCATTTGTAAGCAAAAAAGTATCAATGAGTGAGGGTGACTAACTCTTAGCTTGCTATTTATGTATTAATAAGGTTTAGACAGTAAGTGTATATCATCTTCAAAAAACATCCAGCTGGGAGCTGTCTGATCAGTATAAACACTACCTACTGGGAGCTGTCTGATCAGTATATACACTACCTACTGGGAGCTGTCTGATCAGTATATACACTACCTACTGGGAGCTGTCTGATCAGTATATACACTACCTACTGGGAGCTGTCTGATCAGTATATACACTACCTACTGGGAGCTGTCTGATCAGTATATACACTACCTACTGGGAGCTGTCTGATCAGTATATACACTACCTACTGGGAGCTGTCTGATCAGTATATACACTACCTACTGGGAGCTGTCTGATCAGTATATACACTACCTACTGGGAGCTGTCTGATCAGTTTATACACTACCTACTGGGAGCTGTCTGATCAGTATATACACTACCTACTGGGAGCTGACTGATCAGTATAAACACTACCTACTGGGAGCTGTCTGATCAGTATATACACAACCTACTGGGAGCTGACTGATCAGTATAAACACTACCTACTGGGAGCTGTCTGATCAGTATATACACTACCTACTAAGAGCTGTCTGATCAGTATATACACTACCTATTGGGAGCTGTCTGATCAGTATATACACTACCTACTGGGAGCTGTCTGATCAGTATAAACACTACCTACTGGGAGCTGTCTGATCAGTATATACACTACCTACTGGGAGCTGTCTGATCAGTATATACACTACCTACTGGGAGCTGTCTGATCAGTATATACACTACCTACTGGGAGCTGTCTGATCAGTATATACACTACCTACTGGGAGCTGTCTGATCAGTATATACACTACCTACTGGGAGCTGTCTGATCAGTATATACACTACCTACTGGGAGCTGTCTGATCAGTATATACACTACCTACTGGGAGCTGTCTGATCAGTTTATACACTACCTACTGGGAGCTGTCTGATCAGTATATACACTACCTACTGGGAGCTGACTGATCAGTATAAACACTACCTACTGGGAGCTGTCTGATCAGTATATACACAACCTACTGGGAGCTGACTGATCAGTATAAACACTACCTACTGGGAGCTGTCTGATCAGTATATACACTACCTACTAAGAGCTGTCTGATCAGTATATACACTACCTATTGGGAGCTGTCTGATCAGTATATACACTACCTACTGGGAGCTGTCTGATCAGTATAAACACTACCTACTGGGAGCTGTCTGATCAGTATAAACACTACCTACTGGTAGCTGTCTGATCAGTATATACACTACCTACTGGGAGCTGTCTGATCAGTATATACACTACCTACTGGGAGCTGTCTATCAGTATATACACTACCTACTGGGAGCTGTCTGGTCAGTATATACACTACCTACTGGGATCTGACTGATCAGTATATACACTACCTACTGGGAGCTGTCTGATCAGTATATACATTAGCTGATGATCAGTCTATTACTAGGTATATTAGCAGTCACATGTGGTTTATAAAAAGATTAATTAAAAAACAAGAGAATTTAAGGCTTTTTAACAAAATGTAGCAAGCAAAGGCTTAACAACATGCGGGCGGAGGTTAAGGCTTAATTAAGAGGATCTAGATTGAAAAGCTGTGAAGTTGTTTGTCAGAGGGTGTTGAATGACTCACACAACGGAGAGCACATGTATAGCACCTGAAGCAATGTTCATGTAAATGACAGTTGTATGTCAATATCTCCCAAAGCAGACAGCTTCCAAAGAAACAGACTAAAAGAATTCTGAACACGTAAGTTAGACAACCAGAAAAAGAACTGCAAAAGCCTAGACAATTTCAGGCAACCTCCTATATGTTTTGTTTTGTGTTGAAATTCTCTTCAAAAGACAAAAATAAATTTTGCGAACTTAATACTCAGCTGGAAAGGCATACTAATGTGCCTAAATTTGGACCTTTTATGGTTTCACAAGCTTTCAACACTCCTTAATGTATTGGGTGTTCTTGCACATAATGCATATTGCATAATAATGTCATCCTTAATAGAGTCAAGTTGAGATATTGTTTGGCACTAAATCTAGAAAATTGTTTTCAAGTTAAGGAAGAGATTCACTTATTTAAGGCTCCAGATAAGTGGATTTTGTGTCACCCTATATCCGATACAGAGTTTACCTTTATTGTGCTACATTTATTATAAACCACAAAATTAAATCTTAGTTATTTGCTTACAATATCAAACTACGGACAGAGATGAAGGTGGAAATCGGGTACATTCTAATCGGACAGCACCCAGCTGAAATAGATCTACATCATTTTCCTAAAGTTTGTCTGCATTATTTGCCCAAGCCTCGTCTTTATTACTTGCCTAAGCTTGTCTACATTATTTGCCTAAAGCTTGTCTTCATTATTTGCCTAAGCCTTGTCTACATTATTTGCCTAAAGCTTGTCTTCATTATGTGCCTCAGCCTTGTCTACATTATTTGCCTAAAGCTTGTCTTCATTACTTGCCTAAGCTTGTGTACATTATTTGCCTAAAGCTTGTCTTCATTATTTGCCTAAGACTTGTCTTCATTATTTGCCTAAGACTTGTCTTCATTATCTGCCTAAAGGTTGTCTACATTATTCACCTATGCCATGCCTACATTATTTGTCTGAGCCATCTCTATATAATTTACCTAGCAGGCTAAGAATTAAACAGAGTTAAATATGTTTTGCCTTGCAATCAAGTTTGAATTTTACGATATTTCTTGATCTCTGTATTTGCATGTCATTGTTTATCTCCGCAGGACGATAAATGGATGTAAACAGGCCTGAAAACATTGTTAGATCTTTCTGACAGATTGAATTAAACCTAGAAGAAGTTTTATTTTGACAGACATTTTGAGATGGGGGAAATTTATGACAACAGAGTGAGTCAGAGCTTCAGAACAGTTTCAATGCGTTTTATTACCAATTTTGTCTGCAGGATGATTTTGCAACTTTAAATGCAATTTAATTATTCTGATACAGCAATCAATTAATTGCAACAGCTCCTATAAAGTGATTGATAACATTTCTTACATAATGTATTACAAAGATTTGGCAATGATTTTGTTAAGAAGCAATTGAGATCTGAATAATTGTTTGAAAAGACATTGACTTTAAGGAAAAAATAAAGTAAGAAGAAAGCTTGATACATGAAGGTTACAGTCTGATGCAATGGCTAATTACACAAAGATTTGCCTGGGAAGTTTTATTAACCATTACAGTTTTACATATCGGCAAGAATAAAAAGGAAAAAAGACAACACTTAAAGTCAAAATGATTAAAAAGTTCTCTGTTTCACAATGTAGGGTTATGAAGTCAAATGTTAGCTGTTTTTTTAGTTGTGGTCTTGCTCATTCATTGATATACTTTTGATAAGTGCCATAAATCCCACAAGGACCCCACCCCCCCTTAAAAAAAGTGTAGGAAAGAAATGCATTAATCAAAACATAGCACCTATAGTCACACACACACACACACTTCAAAAAACAATAAAAAAAAGAGTAAGCAGCAATCAAGAATGTACAGGTTAATCCCTCATTAGTGATTGACTGATTGTTCAATTTGGTCCAAAATAATCCATCAATGCTGTACATGGTTGCTTAAGAAAATCTGAATCTTCACAGTTTGCTTCCAGCAGTATGTCTAGTTACTGTAAAGGTGACGGATGCTTGGTATGCAAACAAACTACTATGGCTAACAACAACCATAGCAGTTTAGGACTATTATATATGAGAACAAACTGCCTGATGAGTCATGTAAGCCTGATGGCTGACATTTAAACTTTTCCTACAGGGATGTAGAACATAAACAAGGTCAAAACTATACAACAACCATGACAAAATGGCCTTTGTTTACCAATCAGAAATATTGGGCAGAAATTGTATATTTAATTATAATGTTGTTAAATCAGATACACAGCTGCCCTCACTGTAGTAGCACGCAATGAACACATGATATTGAGCTAACTAGTAGAACTTCCAGAATCCTGTATGAGTGGCTTGTTAGCACAGGAGACTTACAGAATCCTGTACAAGAGAATTGTTAGTACAGGAGACTTCCAGAATCCTGTACAAGAGGCATGTTAGCACAGGAGACTTACAGAATCCTGTACAAGAGGCATGTTAGCACGGGAGACTTACAGAATCCTGTACAAGAGAATTGTTAGTACAGGAGACTTCCAGAATCCTGTACAAGAGGCATGTTAGCACAGGAGACTTACAGAATCCTGTACAAGAGGCTTGTTAGTACAGGAGACTTCCAGAATCCTGTACAAGAGGCATGTTAGTACAGGAGACTTCCAGAATCCTGTACAAGAGGCATGTTAGTACAGGAGACTTACAGAATCCTGTACAAGAAGCTTGTTAGCACAGGAGACTTACAGAATCCTATACAAGAGGCTTGTTAGCACAGGAGACTTACAGAATCCTGTACAAGAGCATTGTTAGCACAGGAGACTTACAGAATCTTATACAAGCAGCTTGTTAGCACAGGAGACTTACAGAATTCTATACAAGAGGCTTGTTAGCACAGGAGACTTACAGAATCCTATACAAGAGGCTTGTTAGCACAGAAGATTTACAGAATCCTGTGCAAGAGGCATGCTAGCAAAGGAGACTTACAGAATCCTATACAAGAGGCTTGTTAGCACAGGAGACTCACATAATCCTGTACAAGAGGCATGCTAGCAAAGGAGACTTACAGAATCCTGTACAAGAGGCTTGTTAGCACAGAAGATTTACAGAATCCTGTGCAAGAGGCATGCTAGCACAGGAGACTTACAGAATCCTATACAAGCAGCTTGTTAGCACAGGAGTCTTACAGAATCCTATACAAGAGGCTTGTTAGCACAGGAGACTTACAGAATCCTATAAAAGAGGCTTGTTAGCACAGGAGACTTACAGAATCCTGTATGAGTGGCATGTTAGCACAGGAGACTTACAGAATCCTGTACAAGAGGCATGTTAGCATGGAGACTTACAGAATCCTATACAAGAGGCTTGTTAGCACAGGAGACTTACAGAATCCTGTACAAGAGGCATGCTAGCACAGAAGACTTACAGAATCCTATACAAGAGGCATGTTAGCACAGAAGACTTACAGAATCCTGTATGAGTGGCATGTTAGCACAGGAGACTTACAGAATCCTATACAAGAGGCTTGTTAGCACAGGAGACTTACAGAATCCTGTACAAGAGGCATGTTAGCACAGGAGACTTACAGAATCCTGTACGAGTGGCATGTTAGCATGGAGACTTACAGAATCCTGTACAAGAGGCATGTTAGCACAGGAGACTTACAGAATCCTATACAAGAGGCTTGTTAGCACAGGAGACTTACAGAATCCTGTATGAGTGGCTTGTTAGCACAGGAGTCTTACAGAATCCTATACAAGAGGCTTGTTAGCACAGGAGACTTACAGAATCCTGTACAAGAGGCATGTTAGCATGGAGACTTACAGAATCCTGTATGAGTGGCTTGTTAGCACAGGAGACTTACAGAATCCTGTACAAGAGGCATGTTAGCACAGGAGACTTACAGAATCCTGTACAAGAGGCATGTTATCACAGGAGACTTACAGAATCCTGTACAAGAGGCTTGTTAGTACAGGAGACTTACAGAATCCAGTACAAGAGGCATGTCAGCATGGAGACTTACAGAATCCTGTACGAGAGGCATGTTAGCACAGGAGACTTACAGAATCCTGTACAAGAGGCTTGTTAGTACAGGAGACTTACAGAATCCAGTACAAGAGGCATGTCAGCATGGAGTCTTACAGAATCCTATACAAGAGGCTTGTTAGCACAGAAGACTTACAGAATCCAGTACAAGAGGCATGTCAGCATGGAGACTTACAGAATCCTGTACGAGAGGCATGTTAGCACAGGAGACTTAGAGAATCCTGTACAAGAGGCTAGTAGTATTTCAGACAAGTATCTCGTCAACAAATTAAACCCAGGGCCTTGCATACCTGACTGGGCACTGTAGATTAGAAATTGTGCTTACAGGTTTTACAGATAATTTCTGTACAGTGACTGACATTTAATTCAGCACCTTAGCATGTACTATCCTAATAAATGAACCATCGTCAAGCCTCTCCCATCTCCAAACCACTGCTTATGACAAAAAAAAAACATGTATATAAAAAAACTTTTAGTTAAGATTATTCTATGTCAGGGGAAAAAACAAATACAAAAATGACAACATTTCACACACAATAAACAATAAATAATATAATAAAGGGGAAGGAAAAACACATGTTAAACTAAGATACATAAAATGAAGAGATTAAAGTACCCTTTAAGTTATATGCCAACCTTAAATCATTTCTGCATGTTTTTGCCATTTTACTCCTTTACAAACCATTCACAATCATTGGCAGAATCTGCATGACTAAGGGATTATGTGTAGACTGGTACAGCCTTAAATCTGTTATTACAAGTTGAACATACATTCATTAAAATCCTTTGATCTCTTTTAAAGAGAAACAACAAGGTCAAGTGAATTTTCAAAAATTTAGATGAATTTTGAAGAAAAGGGTTAAGGAAAATAAAAAGAGGATGTTTTAAAAGCAAAGCCAATTAACAAAAACGAAAAACAAAATCGTCCATACTAAATATTTTAATTAGAATTCACCAAGACACTTACAAATTCATATATTCCCTGAAAAGCTCACAAATAGTATTTCCCTAAAAACTGGAAGGCACTGTTGAGCTATGAACAAGCATACCCACCTGTGAAACTACTTTGGTCAAGAGCACTGTCAGTGCTATTGTACCCATCTCAAGCACTCTACCTTGAAGTAAGTGTTATACACCTTCCATAGTTTCCATCCATAAGAAAGATAAAATCCAAGTGTCCAGAATATGTATAAAAATACTCACCTCTTACAATTATCCTTTATGGTCATATAAGAGTCAACGTTTGTCAAGAAAAATGTTTGTCAACAACTACCAGGTATTTCCCATTTACAGATACAGGACAACTGGGGTTTTCATAACAGTATTCTTGATTAACACTTATCCTGCTACTCTTGTGAATAACCCATACCAATTCTTTATTTATTTGCTTATGAATCCATGAAATACATACAAAACTTAAGTGACATCACCAGATCAACTGGAGCAAATAGTGCAGATCCTTATGTGAGGTGTTGGGACTGGATCTACACTATTTGTCTCTCACCAATGTGTGCTTATCTGGCTCAGAGCTAATATAGCTGGCCTAATCAAGCTGGCAGAGAAAGGGTGACAACCCTAGGCAGGCTGGGTAAGGGCTCAGCTGGCCAATAATGAAACTACTGTATGACTCATGCTCCATATATCTATACAGGCAAACCCATAGCCAGCCATTACTTAAGCCTGGACTGCCCAGAAATATAGACAAGTGTGCAGTCTGTATACAAATGTAGACACAGACATTGTATGTACATAGTTACATGGCCCATTTCTTATAACTAGTATAATCAAGGATCAAAGTCTAAATGAACAAAAATACGTATTATAATTTTTTTATCAAAACCCTTCCATTAGATTCAGTCAGAGACATGATTTGACAAATAATGCCTTAACTGTGCTAGTAAATTATAACTGCTTGACAAAAAAATAGAATCAAACTATTTCTACACCCATCCAAGAAGCCCTGAAACATATCCTGTACTCTAATTAAAATCAAGAAAGTCTACATGATTACCTTTAATAAAGACCTCAGGGACTGATTCTGCCACCTCTCTTTAATGACTGATTACTAAGCCATTTGGGCTGGCTAAATATATTTGCTAAGCCAGCTAAAATCGTGGTCTTTTAGGGAACTTGAACCTGTGACTTCCAGATTTTGCTGGTCCACTTTGTTAGCAACCGCATCATTGGGGGCTAACTTACTACTGGTAGCCAGTTTAGCTATAGTAAAACATCTTGATGTAAACATTAGCAAGAAAGCAACAAGGGAGTTGTACAACTGAGACACATTTTATCTGGGTGACTCAGCAAAGTGGACTTTGCTCCAAGTTTTTCCACCCTCCCATCTCGTGGTCTGCACATACAATTGAAGTACCAGTTGTCTATAATCAACAGTTCAACACATAGGATTTCATGGAAATGGGAAATGTGAAACCTTATGTTTAACCTGTTAAGACCAAATGGATCAGGTCTATGCACATAAGGTTCCTCCAGACCAGCTAACTGTGACTCTAAGCTGTCTGATCAGGATCTGCAAACTTTGCATCCAAGTCTTAAGCAATATGTCTTGTTACCTGCACATGTAGTTGTTAGAGCATAAGTACGAATCAATATGCGCTACTATCAACATGCAGCAGGCAAAGGGCTTATGAGCCAGAAAGAATGTGTTTTGAGCTTGTTTTTTTGTGTGTGCCTAATATTTCTAAGATTTCTATTGACAGTTTTTATATCCATGTGTGGATTTAATGGTTTATTATAAAAGATCCATAGGTCAGTTGAGTGTCTCTGTTCTGCCTGCCAATCATTGTCTTTCCTTCTAACCCTGTCTTATGGGGGCCTATGGCGTAGTGGCAAGAGCTGATTTGTAACTCCTCTGACTGCTTAGCCTCCCGCTGGATGGGTTCCAGTCATGATGGGGTTGAGGGACTAAATGTAGGAAGGGATGGGATGGGATTTGCCAGCATTTTGTGAATTCTGTGCAGCGACATTTCTATCATTATAGCACAGGTGGCACTTATGAGGAGCCCAGGGACTGAACCTGGCCAGTCCATAATACTGACACCGACGAGTCAGGCGTAATGCTGTCCCCTTAGCCCCGAGCGTTAGGAGGGAAGCCACTACTACCAACTTTAAAGTCTTTGGTTTGACCCAGCCGGGGTTTGAACCCACGACCTTCCAACTCACAAGCCGACGTTCTACATCTGAGCTATTGTGGCTGGTAATGTGGGAAGGTCTTCCAGCTGACTTGCTTGCACCAGTGGTTCTACCCAGATGTTTGGGGTCTTCCTCCATCAAAACAGCTTGACGTCGCTATAATGATCATAAGTGGTTGCTGTGATGATTCTCAAAAACAAAACACAGAACAATAACCCTGTATTGCTGCTATTCAGTATACCACAGAAATATCCCGTAACACCATAATGTAAAGTTGGTGTTAAAGGTAGTATCTGACAGTTTGCCTAGTAACTGACAGTTTGCCTAGTATCTAACAGTTTGCCTACTATCTGACAGTTTGCCTAGTATCTGACAGTTTGCCTACTATCTGACAGTTTGCCTACTATCTGACAGTTTGACTATAACCAATACACATAAAACAGAATCTTTATAACCCTGTTTGGTGGAATTACGATAAACTATTCATAAACTTTTATCATAGTAAAGATGATTCTGATGCTTAATCATTTGTTAAACCGCACAAATCATGAAGAAAGTCACTTTTAATGTTCATTTTATCCAAATCTATAAATAAACACAATGGAGATTTCTGCTAAAAATAAGTATTGATGTCAGAGCAGATTACCTGAATGGTGAAATAATTTCATCTTAAAAGAAAGTGGTTACATTCTTTTCTTAGTTTGAAAATAGCTTATTGTACAGTGTGTTTCAGATAGGAAATACAGAAATATGATGATGAGTTGGATGTTATGCTTCGATGTAGAGCACCAATAAACAACATTTCACGGGACATATTTAGGGTAACAATAATCTATTTGCTCATTTGAGAAACAAAACTTTGGTCCAAATTGTTGGATATCACATTTAACAAAGATTTTAAAAGTGTTTTTCGATTATGTACCTTATTAAAATACAGAAATGTCATGCATAAATATTCTTTAAAAAAAAATTTTTTTATTTTAAACCTTTAAACAAACATTCAGAACAAGTTGTTAACAGGTTCTGCAAGTACAGTTATAAAAGATTTGGTTATGAATAAAAAAAAAAAAAGAAGATTCATATTGTTCTTTAAATGTCCTGTTTATTTAGGGTTCTCTTATGTTTGTCTTGCAATAATGAAAAATAAATTCGACCTTGCTATCATTTTCACCTAAGATGACATTCCAGCTAGCCTGGAAGCATGTTGGTGGTTCTACCCAGACATCCATTCAGGGTGTTCCACCTCCAGCCTGAAGTTGGTACACAGTTTTACATACAGAGTCAATCCAAATCATGCTGCAGTTTGGTGATAGGTTATTCAGACTTACCATATTTTCTCACTTATAAGACGGGGATTTTTCCTCAAAATTTCTTACTCTTATATACGACAATGGATGCTGTCTGATCAAGATCTGCACTATTTGCTGCTGAATCTCTCGCAGTATGTCTCAGGCACCTTTACATGTCAATGTAAGAAGATGTATTTGAGTATGAACTATATGGGTTATTAACAAATGTAGCAAGCTAAGGGTTAATGTTATATTTATATATCCACATGTTTAAGGTGCTCTCTGGCAGTTTTGCTATATCATGTAACACAATGTTATCCTTGTTTAGGGTATTTGTGCATTATTTCTGCAGAACATGAAACTTCAGTCTAAGTGAAGACAATTTTAAGATGGTACAACTCGTTAAAAAAAACACTCATAATGTATATTCTTTTCAAATCTATACATTAGCACGATTGAGATTTCTGCTAAAAAAAGACATCAACATCAGAGCAAATGACCCAGATAATGGTATAAATTGACCTCAAATATTAGTAGTCACATGGTTTTTTTAGTTTCAAAAAAGCTATCTATATGCAGCATAGCTCAGACAGAAAATACATGGTTGTATTGACAATTGAGGTGTTATGCTTCACTTTTGTCATAGGAGTAGGAAATCAATAAACATGTAACATATCGCAGAGATTGTTCAGGTAACAAACATTTTTTGATAAATTTCTGCTCCAAACTGATGGATAGCACCTTTAAGATACAGACATTACTACTAGACTTAACAGGAAATAGTTCAGTTCCTGATTGAACAGCTCTGTGCAGTACCGGTATTTGCCAAAGTTTGATTAATTTGTGTTTGGCAGGCTAAGAGTTGAACCAAATACAGAAGAAATAAACCATAATTACCAAGCAATGTCTGTGTGAGCATTTCCATTTCACACACAAAGGACTTCAGCATTATTCCTTAATCAATATAATTTCTTCTGAGAGAAGTTCATGCCCTTTATGATATATTACCATATATTGTTATATGGTAATATATCATAATTATTTTGAACAATGGCTCTGAACAATGGAATTCTTTGAAGATGTAATAAACAAGAGAATCATGAAAATTAATCTATAATACATGTACACAGTTTTTCATAAAAGAAAGACAGAAATACACACACAGAATTTTAGTTTTAAACCCTTATTCATTGAAATATTAAGCTATAATAAAACAAGGGCTTTTTTTCCTTCTTTTGTAAGAGCTGTTTACAGGTGCCTATCCATCAGAAAATTTCTTTAAAATCATGCAGTTTTCCCCCAAAAGTAATTTTACATCAGTTTTTTTCATTCCCTTTAAGAAAGAAATCACGCATTTTGCCCCAAAATTATAGGGCATGGGCCCCTTCCCCTGGCAGGAAAAAAAAAGCCTTGGAAAAAAATAACAAGAACTGTTTGTTTTTTATACATGTGTGTTGTTGTTTTTAAATCTTGCAATATTGCAATATTGTCAATAATCAAGAAGGTCATCATTTTAACAGTGAACTGAAACTAGAATACAGATGATATAGAAGGAGCCCAGAAAAAGATCTAACATTGGCCTTTTTATCATTGTGGCTACAATGTGAAATATGGATAATAGATTACTTTGACATTTAAACAGATTCTGCATACAGCCCGCCCAGATTTCTGTCTTATAACCCTGCATGTGCAGTCACGGAGACGAGATGTGATTGTTTTATATTTTAATGGGGTCAGTGTCCGACCAACAATCATCCTGATTGAACGGAGATGGTATTTCATTTCAAAGAAGCAGTGATACCTTGACTTTTTATCGACAAAAAAGCTTTTTCTGATATTTCAGTCTGTTTTGAACTCCTCTATACTCTGCAAACTAATTTTGCTAAGTTGTTAATAAGACTTAAGACATGAACACCTGGCATGATACCACACCCAGTCACATAATTCTGACACTGGGCCAACCAGATGTGAAACTACCCTTATATTTGCTTGAGTATTAGCAAGGCAGCGATACAACTACCATTTTTTACGACTTTGGTATGTCGGGGAGTTTTGAACCAGGGGCCTCTCATACCTGGAGCCGACACTCTACCGAATGTGCTACCAGGCCCAGTGTGGTTAATGTAAAAGTTGTAACCTCAGTAAGAATATTTACAAAACTAAAGTTATACCCACATCAGTGTTTTTATGCAATTTTCTAACTCAAAGATAGAAATATTTTCTAAATGGAATGTTCTCAAATTTAATCAATCTATTCTTTGTTTGAGTGCAATACAAATCATGACATGCTTAAAATTAGAGGCAAAACTGTGTATCTACAAAAAGATGCAATAAAAATACATCCTTCTGACAAATATTAAACAACTTTATAATACAGAAAGAAAACATTGTTAAATTACAACATAAAGAGAGAAAATATATTCATATCACTAACAAATAAAAGAATCAATTTTTACACTCGCCTATAAAAAATAAAACCTGGTCGGAATAGTGTTACACTGACCCTTCTAGACATATATATATTGTACATTCAGTTACAGTTATGACTAGACTATGACATCCAGCTACTAAGGATGAGGAAAGCTGGGTAGAACCAAAGCTTAACCAGTTTTAATATTTTCCAAAATCTACAGGACATCAAACCTGATGCCTCCTTCAAAAGAATCTGACAACACTCTTTCTCCACCAGCCCTTCTTAGACCTGTTTCATTCATGAAATAAAGGGAGTTAAATCATCTCAGATCAAGATAAAGAACCGTCAAAATATATCATGAATCTCGAAGCCTTTCCCCGCAATCTAGGTTGATGAAGGGTAAAACACAGCAGGTCTGTGAGTTTGTGCACTATCTTGCACTCAGCTTACCAGATATAGCCACCTGACTGCTGCTGATGAATGCTGATAAAGAAAACTGCAGTTTCTATGGGTTACGCCTACCGCCTCATCTATGTACAGATATCCTCGGTCATTTGCCGAATTTCAGTTTTCAGTAACTAAAGTATTTTTTTTAAACCTTTTAGGATTGGATTTCTATAGTGGTTTGGTTAGAATCTGGGTAAAATTGTCTGTGTTTTATAGTATTATAAAACGAAACTTGCTTAAGTTTCACCTGCTTTTCAAACATTTAAAAAATAATAATTTTCACACCCTTTAAATGAACATGTTAAGAGATTAATATGTCCTATATCATTATATGAAAATATTATACAAGTGAGTAGAATTTTATCAATTTAAAAAAAAAGACTTTGGAGACTTATAAACAAAATAAAAAACTGCTCTTTGATACTGATACCAAAGCATGAGTTCTAAAAACTGAAGTGCAAGCATACTGTGTCATGTTGACATCCCAAGTTTTGTCTGACATTGCAAAATTTACTTCTGAAGGAGCCAACATTGTGTCAGCAAATTAAAACTTGCCTTGGTCAAACAGGTTTGTTTGAAAACTTCAGGTCGGAAAGATGTACAAGAAAGCATCAGGCTGAATGTAATTGCTGTATCAAAGTACAATGTTAGATTTGCCTGCACCAGACTTATAACAGTTACAACGGACAACTGTGTCTACATGAGGTAAGTGTAGGAAGACTCTGGACCTTCCTTGTTGCATACAAACTCAGTTAAGTTTTTTTTAGATGTGTCGGTCATAACAATGCTGTCATCACTAAACAATGTATAAGACTAAGGCATACTTTGCACTTTTCAGGCTTTTAAGTGCAATACTAAGATTTTAACATTTTAGAATTGTTTGTTTATAGGGTTTATCATCCCACAGGCAGTATTTCAGTTATCTGGAGACAATGTTCACTAGAAGCAGAAATAGTGCTACCTTCACTGTCTATAGCATGCTGTGAACACCTGGCATGATACCACACCCAGTCACATTATCCTAAACCTGGGCCCATCAGTTGTGGAACTACCCTTATATTTCTTGAGCGTAAGCAAGGGAGCTATACCACTACCATTATTTATGACTTTGGTATGTCGCGTCCCGGGATCAAGCCCGGGGCCTCCCATACCTGGAGCCGATACTCTACTGATTGCGCTACCAGGTCCATTTTTTAGAATTGAAATGCTCTCACACAATCATGTTGTTGATAGACTTCGGGCCTTAATCTTGGCATAAAAGCTTAATAAAAAATGTTCACTAGACATTGCATTTTTTTGTTTTTTTCCTCAAATTAATCCAGTTGTGTTGTTGTTTGGGGGGCTTTAATGCTAATATTTAGGGTTAAAATGCAGTTTAAACAAGGGATTGAATCTGACTTCCAATTGGGCAGAAAAGATATTAAAGTACAAATGAGATGAGACATGCTTGAAAGTCCACAAAATGTAAATCTCTGCTTAAATTTCCGCTTTTTAACTTAAAACTGATCATTTTGATTAATTAATTTCATTAAAAAGGGAAAAAGAAACTCCAAAACTGAAAAACAAATACACCCACCGGCAAAAGTAAAACACATTTCAGAAAGTATAAACACTTATTTTAAAGGCAACATCAATACAGCATGTTCTTAAACCATGTTGAACATGTCAAAACTAGACAGAACAAATTGAGCAACAACATTAAAAAGCTTTCAAAATTGGAAAATTCTGCAAGCAAAAATAACACTTTTGCACCTTATTGTGACTGTTGTCTTTCTTTAGATGTGTGGACAGGGGTTAATAGCATTCTCGTGTATAGAAACAGGGCTTGAGTCTTAATGTCACAGTGTTACTTGCAAAACAGCCGACAAAGAACAAAGCACATGGCAAGATAACACCTTTCCATATCATTTTAGGTGGCTGTTTTTGAGAGGTGCAGATAAGGGTCCATAAATAAGATTTTATCCAGCAATATATCCCATATTTCTGCCTAATAAACCTTATTTGTGAGAACTCTCCCAATGACAAATGTTACAAGTACCAGCACTGTAAGTGCTCTTGAAAAAAATAAATATTTTGTTGTTTTTTTGTTTTGTTTTTGAGATACATAGCAGCGAAGAATTATGATCATTATAGCAACATCCAGCTTTTGTGTGGAGGAAGGTCCCAGACAAATTTCTTTGTTTTTGAAATACATTGCAGTGACCATTATAGCAATGTCCAGCTTTTTGGAGGAGGAAGATCCCAGACACCTGTCTGGGTAGAACCACTGGTGCACTGAAAGTCAGTTGGAAAACCTTCCCACATTAAGTCCTTCACCCTGAATGCGACTCGCAACCATGTGATGAGACGCCAAAATAAATGTTTAAACTCCTTAGCTTTAAAGGTAAATAGTGTAGATCCAGGAAATCCCACTTAACTCTGGGTGATGTCTGATCTTGATTTATACTATTTGCTATTGGAAACCTCAAACCTCCATATCACAAGAGACATTGCACTGAATAATGCAGCAAATAGTCGAGATAAAATTAATGTAATTAATTGGTATTTAATTTGGGCTGCTACAAACAGGTGTGTTTCTGCTTTCAAGGATATAAATACAGAATGATTAAGAATCAAACTTTAAAGGATTTTGACAGATTGGTGGGGGAAATATATGTATAAATCACTGCTGTGAAACACCACAATGTTAAAAATGAATTAATGATTATTTAAACCAACCTGCATGACTTGCACAACTGGCTTGCACAACAAACAACTATATGTTTAGAATTTCGTTCAAGCATTGAACTAAAACTCACAGAAGACCTGCTGAAGTCTGGTTTCAATCTGTGCTGGTAAAAAAGAGAACAATGCAATTGTATAAATTCTTTAACAATAATAATCATATTTGTTTGTTTTTTGCTACATTGCACTGACACAATTATGGTCATATTGACAACGTCAAGCTTATTATTGGTGGAGGAAGACCACAGACTTACATATGGGTAGAACCATTGGCGCACCGCAGGTTAGCTGGAAAACCTCCCCACATGAAAGTTCTTGCCCCGATCGGGTCAGCAACTCCAACCGCTCGGCCACGGGCGCCAACTTATAATAAAAATAATAATAGTAGTATTATCATTATAATAAACATAACTACTTTAAGCACTATTTTCTTTTCTTGCGAAATGAGTGGTATTTTTTTTCTCTGCATTATTACCACAAAGCGAGTAGAAAATTACTAAAAAACAAGTTCCATAGTATTAACAATAAATTTCCCCTTTCTTCTTTTTTTAATCTCTTTAGTTTATCTTATGTACTTAATTATCAATAAATTTCCTCATTTGGATCTTCAACACCACTTTAAGTTCCCTCTTTCAAACTGATTGGGAACCTATTTATACATTTGTTCATGATGTTTTTACATACACCATCAATTCATCGAATGGTCACTTCCCATCCAACTTCCCTATGAAACTCCAACACATGTCATGAGTTAAGTCATGATTGATTTTTTTCATAACGGTCAACCCGGTGCATTTTAAGTGCAGGGTCATCGAAAAAGTTAGTCACTGAGTTGTAACACTCTATCCCCTCATTGCGTGGGTTCGAGTCCCGGTTGTGGCAAAAACTTTCATGTGAGGTTTCCCAGCTAACCTGCAGTGCCTCACAGGTTCTACTCAAACATAAGTCTTGATCTTCCTCCACCATTAATTAGCCAATATGATCATAATTTTGTTGATGTGATGTAAACACAAAAATAATTAAGTGTGTGTCCATGGTTCTGTTTACAGTTTAACTATTCCACAAATCATTCATTTAGTAAACTAATGACTATGTTCCCACAGAATTCCTTCATGGCAATATCTCAACATGAACAACAATTTGAAATAAAAATGAGATGCATTTACCTTTCTAATAATTTTGTAAAATGAATTGTATGTGGCCTTAGTTTGTTTTTGTTATTCTCTTTCGTTTGGACTTAACAAACTCATATTACCTTTCTAAGACTTTTGAAAACTAAATGTATGTGACCTGATCATTTTTTTTTTTATTCTATTCTATTTGGACTTCACAAAGTTATACAACACTTCTGTGAACAGACATCTAAGCTATATTAGAAAAAAAATTTGTTCCCAAGCAAAAAACTAAGTTAAAAAATGGGTGATAAACAATAGAATAAAATATAACATATAGTTTAATGACAGAGGTATGGCTGATAAACAGATGGAAGGAAATGCACACAATTTGACAGACAGGAGCAGGCTAAGGAAAGCTGACAAGAAAGAAAAGGAGATATTATAAAGTGAAAACATTGGGGGCAAATTATGACATAATAAGATAAAAGCACACATGTAAACTAACACTAAAAATCATACACACATAGTTAGGGAACAAAAAGACAAAAGATGAAAGACAAACAAAAACAAAGTAAAAGACAAAAACAAAAGATAATTTCTGTTTTTTTAGAATAAACAAATTAATTATACATTTTTAGCATTTCCCTTTAATTAAAGTGTATTATTATCAACCAATTATTGATGAAAACTTACGTTTTCCCATGGGAACCTTATTCCATCAACACATCCTAGGAAGGAGGTCCTAGCATAAACTGTTAAGATGTCAATTATGACTCAGTTTCTTGATAAGCCAGCACTTCAAATCCACACAATCTTTAAAAAAAAAAGATCAACAAAACCTAAAAAAGAGAATTTAACTTCACAAGTGTTCACTGTACATCCCTTCTGGGGTTCAAGCTTGGGTCCAATAGAATACCTTATAATCCTTTCACCTATACCATTAACCTTTGACTAGCTGATGACTCAGCCTTTAATTGGTTTACTGACACAGATTTTAAAATAATAAAAATTTCCCCAACTGCAAATCAGCTGTAACTGTAGCTTTATCACTGCTACATCAATACATGTAGTCCTGAGATAAAGTGGCAAACCATCTGCAAAGCTACCAAGCTACCAGTCACCAACAGGGTGTTAACTCCAGCTCACAGAAAAATCTGCTGTCCTGAACAAGTCCTTAGAATTAAGCCCTCATTTGAAGATCAATCACAAACTTTCCTGCCAGGTAAAAAAAAAAGTCCAGCACACATGAAGACAAGCTATTTTGAGTCACTGTTCACCACCCCCAGTTTCTCTCTAGTAGACTACAAGTCAATTCTTCCCATGCTAGCATAGTATTTACAGAGCAACACATAACCCAATAAAAACTTACATTATATGATTCATGCAGGAGGAATCTACCTTCAGCTGCGCTGTATAGCTGTATACAGGCAACCTATTTGTACGGATTAAACATACTACAGTTGTGTTGTCTCCCTTGAAACTTGAAAAAAAGGACATACAATCTAATTGTTCTAAGTTGGCTTCACAAGTGTCGGGTTCTATAATGGGGTTTCAGATTATGTCGGACAATATGGTTTTTACTTCATTTCTTTATGTATTAACTGCACTTCCATGAGTATTATTTCAAAGACAATATCCATTTTTATTGTTCTAGAAAGACCTCAAGACAAATATTAATCGAACCACTGGCATGATTCATGTATGTTGGAAGACCTCCCATCAAGAAAATGGTCCTACCAGACTTCATACCTATAATGAGGTATTAATGAGGTATTACATAGCATCCACTAAAGTGGAGTAAAATTTGTTTATTTTTATGTTTATTGGGTTTATTGTCCCATCAACAGTATGTCAATTATCTGGAGACATTTTTAACAACCTTTTTATGGGGTCTGGGTTCAATCCCGGGTCCTCCCATGCAGGGAGCAGATGCTCTACAGATTGAGCTACATGGTCCGGTAGTAAAATTTGATTTGGCTAGGAATATACTCCATAATTCTCAGCCAACATTCGAATTGAATTAAATTAAGTGCTCACATGAAGAAAATGTTTTAAGAGGAAGTATAAGATGAAATAAAGGATTTTTAATGGAAAATACCTCCTTAAGCTGGGGGCAGAAAGTATAGTTTCTGCTTTGTAGCTCCTCAATCACCGCATGTGTTTATGAGACCCAGTTGTGGCAAGGCATTTTATGTGCGGTCTTAATGCTGACTTGCAAGGTGGGTTCTATCCAGATATTTGTTTCTCTAGCAATAATGGAAGATTTGTTGTTGTTATTGTTGTTGTTTTTCTTAAATACATCGCAGCGACCAGTTATGATCATTATAACAAGACCCCACACAAATGTCAGGGTAAAACGGCAGCGCACCGCTGGTCACCTGGAAGACCTTCCCACATTAAGTCCTTTGCCCTGACAGAGACTCGAACCCAAGCAGTGAGAGGCTAAGCAGACAGAGCAGTTACAAATCGGCAATTCTACCACTACGCCACAGGCGCCCCTATTAGTGGAAGAATGTCACCAAAAATGACCATAATGGTGTCAAAGCTGGATATCTAAAAAAATTGACAAACTTATCTGAACCGTGACAAATAGACCAGGGCCATTTTTAAATAGTATAAGAGTATAAGAAGGCTTAGTCTTTTTTTAAAGAAAAATTTCATCAATATTTCATACAAGGATCCCCTGGTTACTAATATATTTTAGGGAAAGGTATCATTTCAAAGAAAATGTTAATATTGGAAGGAGACTGTATTATGTCCTCTATTGCATAATACACCTATTCTAAGACTTGTATAAGTGGACTCTTTTCATGCAGCATCATGCTACATGATTATTAATAGGGATGTCAAAGGATACTAAATTTGGTATCCGGATATCCATCGAACAATCCGAACGGATATCCGGATATCCGGATATAAATCTTAGTTAATTCTGATGTTGCAGTCGGATGTGTGCTGGGTTACTAACGTTTCCATTGACATAATTAAATTGTCAGTTCAATGGAAATAATTAAATCAACATTTTCATAGGCATAGGCACTTCATCATTTTAATAATTAATGAAATACGAACAATAAAAAACATTTGGTAATTTTAATTCACAATAAAATGATTAAAATTATTCTTCAAGTGATTGCGGAGGTTGGATGTGCCGCCGCCATACGCTAGCTCTACGCTGCAGTAATTACATTTTGCGTTGGATTTGTCTACGGACCTCACAAAATGTCGCCAAACATCGGACTGAAGATTGAAAAGGCATAACTAATGATTTGTTTAGGAAGTGGATGTGAAAAAGTCAAGATCACCGTGATCGAATGAAAACATAATAAATTCATCAATTCATTTATACAATCCAAACGGACTTAATTAAACATGAGTAACTGATCTTTGCCGACAAACCTGTTAATTGTCTACATAATTGTAGCTCTATCTCTTCTTAATACAGCCGAACAAACGAAATTAAAGATAATAATCCTTAATCAAAATAGCTTCAAACAATGGCTGTTAATTGGCAAATTATTTTACATAAGCTTTAGCACATTACTAAAACTGTGAAGTTCATCAACAAAATTAAAGATACTATTCGCTAAACAAAATGTATCAGTAGAAGCTTCAAACGTTGGCAGTTAATAAGCATGTTATTATACATACCATCATGCTTTAGCAAATTTCTAAAACTGTGAAGCCAAATATATGATACTGCTTTTCACCACCTGTCACCACCTGTCGATAATCTGTTACACCTGCGTATGTGTGAATGCACACTGACATGACAGCAGAAAGATAACTTAGCAAAATGGCCAAAACATTTAATTAAACGTTTAAAATTTTACATTTTTTAAGCGAATATCCGGATACCAAAGTCGATTCGGATATCCGATGATTCGAACAGATATCCGGATATCCGTTGACATTCCTAATTATTAAACAATACAACATCTTGCTTATTTACTAATAACTATATGTGTGGTAAACATATTGCTAAAGATGCTAGAACAAAAAGTGTAGCTTCTAATTAGTCCCCAGCCAGGTCTTGTCGATCTGAATCTTTACCTTTAGCCTATAGGACTTAGGACTTACCAGCATTTTTGCCGATACTGTGCAGCGACCTTTCTATCATTATAGCACAGGGGCACTTATGAGGTGTCCAGGGGCTGAACCCAGCAGGTCCATTATACTGACACCGACGAGTCAGGCGTAATGCTGTCTCCTAAGCCCCAAGCATTAGGAGGGGAGCCATTACTACCAACTTTAAAGTCTTTGGTTTGACCCGGCCGGGGTTTGAACCCTCGATATCCCGATCTGCAAGCCGACGCTCTACCACTTGAGCTATTGCCGCAAGTCTTTTAGCCTATAAGCCTTGTCAAATCATGCTTAGGAGGCTAAGTGAAATTTGCATGTATTCAAGGACAGTCAGATCATCTCATTTGATGAACTTTTTTCCTTATTTCAAATACAGCATTTTTCAATGCATTTTAAACAAACATTACTTAAACCACATGTCGTAGTAAAGCACCAATCCAAGATATGGGAGATGTTGGGTTTGGAATAACATGGAGCTTCTGACATGGTATTAAATTGGGAATAACTGGGATCTTTAGAATAGTTTAATCATGGGAATAACAGGGAACATTTAGACATGGTATTATGATGGTATTAAAAGGGATGGTTTTATATTGGGCATAACAGAGATCTTCAAACATGGTTTTATATTGGGAATAAAGGAGATCTTTAGACATGGTTTTATAATAGGAATAATGGAGAGCTTTAGACATGGTATATAATGAGAGTAACAGGGATTTTTAGACATGATATATAATGAGAGTAACTGGAATCTTTAGATATGATATATTATGACAGTAACAGGGATCTTTAGACATGGTATATAATGACAGTAACAGGGATCTTTAGACATGGTATATAGTGACAGTAACAGGGATCTTTAGACATGGTATATAATGACAGTAACAGGGCTCTTTAGACATGGAATATAATGACAGTAACACAGATCTTTAGACATGATATATAATGACAGTAACAGGGATCTTTAGACATGGTATATAATGACAGTAACAGGGATCTTTAGACATGGTATATAATGACAGTAACAGGGATCTTTAGACATGGTATATAGTGACAGTAACAGGGATCTTTAGACATGGTATATAATGACAGTAACAGGGATCTTTAGACATGATATATAATGACAGTAACAGGGATCTTTAGACATAGTATATAATGACAGTAACAGGGATCTTTAGACATGGAATATAGTGACAGTAACAGGGATCTTTAGACAAGGTCTATAATGACAGTAACAGGGATTTTTAGAAATGATATATAATGACAGTAACAGGGATTTTTAGACATGATATATAATGAGAGTAACAGGGATCTTTAGACATGGTATAAAGGGGATCTGAAGACCTGGTATTAATATAACTGTAGTAATGGGGTATCATAATTGTAATAATGGGGATCTCTTACTTTTACTTTACTTATAAAGGTTAAGGACTCTAGAAATTGTTGGCCATGGCACAGACTTGATCATGATAGAAAAACTAAATGCTGAATTATAGACAATCATTTACCAGTATTTATGGCATGCTAGTACAGTAATGGCAGAACTGAATCATATATATATGTTACAAAGGGCGATCACACAAGCTGATCATGTTGTTAGTGAACAAAAATTCATTTATCCTATACTGTCATTAATTATCATTAAAGGATGTTACTCGCTAGTTTGATATAAATCCCTGCAAAACTTTGGCAGAGTATCAAGCCCACAACTACCTGCTTCAGGGGTTGACGCTACCTACTGTGCCAGGAGGGCAGGAAGGTCTCATCAGAGGACAGGTAAAGGGTAAAAATACCTGTCTTCTGACTGTTTCCATAAATCATGTTTGTCCATGATAACAGAACAAACATTTGCTGGGTTAACCCTTACCTTACCTTGCTTTATTTGTTAATAACATCAATGTTGTTGTTATTTTGTTGTTGTAACAGTTGCATACATAGGTAACAACAAAGAAACACACTCATAGAGACTAATAGTGTAGATACAGATCCGACAGATCCCAGTAAAAGATGGCTGATCTGGATCTATACTGTTTGCCTAAACCAGCTTGAACCTGTTCAAGCAGATTAAGAACTTGCCAGAGTTTTTACCCCACTTCAAACTTATCCAATGAGATGAGCCCCATAACAGGAAGTAATGCACAATAGCCAATAACTGGCCAGGTAAAATAATTTACAAGTCCCTACCCCGGGTATAAACATTCTCTAATGCAATGTCATATGATGATTTGCAATATGTCTATTTATAGGCATGACACACAAATGATTAAATTCAATAGGCAAAAGTGAATTGCTGGTATTTTGTGGAGGTAATTTTTACTACAGTGAAGGCGCAATTTGCCGTTCCAGTGACCTGTGCAATTTTTACAACTATAGGTGGGCATAAAAAATTAATGAAAAGAAGATCTGGGGAAGAAATAGACAGAAGTATATGTATGGTACTAGAATATCTATTTAAATAATTTTTGTTCTTCTTAGAAGAACAATAATGAAAATCAGAATAAACATCAGCAACATACTACTTTATTTAAAATTTTAGCTCCAGTTTGGACAACTTTGTACATTTTAAAGCATAACATGCTTGTTTTTAAATAATAACAATTGTCTGTACATGCTTTCAGAACTTACAATCATAATTTACTTTAGATCATTATGTTTAACTTACTGGTAATTGATTTTGAACGAACAATCAATTATCAGGTACATGTATCTAACTGTGTGAACACAAAATATGCAGTTGCATACACCCAAAAATAAACACACAAAAAGATTAAATCTGCAATAAATATTTTATCCTTGTCAGGATTATCTATCTCTCTAGCGAGATCAACTAGAAACCCTATTTGCACTATAAAAAATTATAAAAAATCCTAAATTGATTTGGTGACTTTTGTGTTACTTCACTTATCAGGAATAAGACTAATTTTGTACTCTTCTGTTCCAAATCAGAACTTCTTGTATCATTTACACCTTGGGACAATCACACCTTGATAGTATCTGTTGGAGGGATATGTACATAATTGCAACTTTTTTGTTCATCTTTTACCACTTTACTTTTCATGTTTCGTTACATTAATAATTGCATTTAATTGACAGACAAAACACTTATCTTCTGTTGTTAGGAAGACGCTCTAGTCACTATGTCATAGGCACTGACTTTTGTTAAGTCACGGTGCCGAATTATATAAATCAGAGACAATCTGTGACTAAATTATCCTTGGTTTTCCAATTACTTTATCAATTCAACTTCTTCCACTTGAACCATATGTCTGTTGCGTTTACTCAAAATGACTTAAATCTTCATTTTCTCTTAGGGATTAAATCTTATTTTGCTGACAAAACTCCCATGAGACAGTTCTGTTGTTGGCATGAATGGTTCAGAACATCTTTAAAACTTCTGCTACCTCTACTATAGCTGATGATGTAATCATAAAGATGATTGCAGATTATGATTTTTAGGTAGATTAAAATGAGGAAAATGATGGTGGCAATGATGATAGAGATGATGAAATTCAGGACCAACTGCCATATAAGGAGAGAGGAATTACAGCTGACCTGTCAACAACCGTGACCAACTGTCGTGTGCAGTTCTGCCTAAATATATACACATACATCTGGGGTCAAAATTTTTTGCAATCAGTACTCATCCTGCAGGATGGGTGACCTATGACAATTACTTATCCTGCAATGATATTACTCGTCCTTAAATTTATTTGGTATAAATATTAGAGTAATATTATAATAATAAGATGGGTCCAGAAAGCTTATTTTAAAAAAATGTCCTAACATAAACAGTTAACATCATCATGTAAAGTACACTTTACCATTACTCAGATTCTGAATCTCTATTGCCTTTTAGAAATGTTCGTATATCCATTTGCTTTTATACATGTAGCAAAATGGAAAACAGATGAAACAATGATGAATTAGGCGCTACAGACTGGTTTATGTGACTTTTAATAGATAGTGGACATGGAATCAACTCGATAATTTTTTATATGCAGATAACCAGTCTTTAGTGTGAAACAATATTCACCGATGCCTAGACACGGTTTTATTTCATGTAATTCTTGTTGCCGGACGGTATTAAAGTGAAACTAAATTAAGTTTATTACTTCGACAAATATTTGATCTTAATGACTGACCATATCACTGGAGTAATGCTTTTATACTTTTATCATCAATTTAATTTATTTTTAATTGACAGAAATATGTACGATTTTTATATCTTGAAAACTTTTTAAAGATATATCTAGTATGTAGTTCAAATCAGTTTCGTTTTAAATTTGAAATGCCTTGGATATGTCCATTTTGTTAAAAACTTAACAACAAGTGCCGTGCAATTTATCCTTGAACAATAAATGATCCCAGTTTAGTGGTACCAGGGTAGACATAGGTGACGTGATATTCTGCCGTATTTTAGCTCATTGGTTGCATTTCGATTTACACTGAACTCAGTGGTTAATTAAATACATTTTTGACCATGGACAAACTGCAATGTGATAGAAAAATTTTCCAACTTCCTCAAGAAAAATCTACTCATTCTGCAGGACGACTTAATTGGAAAACTTGCTCGTCCTGCCAAACATCTGGTCGTAAATATGAGCGGACAAGTGGAGTTTCTGACCCTGTACATATAAACTCTCACACTTTTGGAGAGTGACTCTCACTTTTAAGGTTCCAAACTACTTGAAAATGAGGAGTGTTTTACATATTTTAAGAAATCTCCCTACTTGGAAACAGATAACTTCCTTGTTTAAATGAAAATAACAAGTCTCCCACTTTGCAGGAGAAAATCTCCCACTTTGGCCACAGAAAAAGTTCACATATATGTACACATAATATTCATTCAGCTATAATTTTTAGAAGATGTTTATTTGTTGAGTTTATCATCACACCAACAATCTCTCATTTATTTTAAGACAGTATTCGTTTAAAGCATGTAGTGCTGCCTTCACTGTGTATAACATGCAGTGAACATCTGTCATGATACCACACCAAGTCACATTATCATGACTGGATGGCATGTTATGGAATAAAATACATTTTCTTGGGAATAAGGGAAAATGCTATGCAATTACCTGTTTTTCCTACTTTAGTCTACATATTGCAGCCCGGGGTTTGAGCCAAAGTCTCCCATACACATAGCTGACACTCTACTTAATGTGCATCCTGGTCTGGTCCACTGTAAGACACCATAATGACCATTATTATGTCCATGTAAAATATATATCACAATTACCAAAATAACAACAACAACAACTTAGGAGCATTTGATGTAGCCCTTGTCAAATCCTGCCAAAAGTTAAGTGTTGCCTATTTTGTTATAGGCCTATATGCGTGAAACAGAACAATCTATATGGTTATTTTAACAGAACAATCTATATGGTTATTTTAGACTCATTCTCAAATGGCACAAACAAAACGAGAACAGAAAAAAAAACTTGGAATTTTCATCATATAATTTTTATAATCACTTCAACATGATTCATGCATGATAAACTCAAGGTCTTGGGTACTTAAATTTGTGTAATAAATCAGTAGTCTTTGAATTAGGTTAACTACTTGCAAATAGCGCTACTTTGCTTTAACAATGTCTTATTTCTTCTAAACCATGTTTATATTATCCGCGCCAATGTTTATAGAGAAGATAAGGACTCACCATGGTAAAAATCCTTGCTTGTTTGTGGTCAGAACTGTGTCAATGATGAGAAAATTAAACGAGGTCAAAATGATAGCTCCAAGTTTCTAAAAATAGACCTGCCTCTCCCGTCTCCCAATTGAAGAACAAGAAAACGAAAATGGCGGGAAATAATATACATTATCAAAATGGTCGTGTATCGTACATTTATTTAGACGAGATGTTTTTCAGACTTTTTTAGCACTGTGCGTAACTTTTTTTTTAACTCACTGTGTACTGTATTTAATCAAAGCCAGGCAAATATTTATAGAATAGTAATCAGATGAGCATGATACTCTCCTGTGTTTAGAAACTCCATTTATTCCGCGAAATCACACAAATACTTGAGTAAGATGGCAATGTTTTTCTTCAAATTTCTTACTGTATTTCTGACCTTTCTTTGAGTGAATTGGGTGACATTATTTGATTTAAGCAAATAAAACATTGCAGTTTTATTTTTGTGTCAGTGTGCCTCAAAACATCTCTTTCGATTTCAGATAAATTCTTCGTGAACTTCCAAGTTCAAGCCTTGGTTTAAATTAATAATGTACATATAATTTGTAATGTCAATGTTTTGTGGGTTGGTATAATTTTCTGACCATACAAACAATCTGAAAGTTCAAGGATAAAAATTACGTATGGTTAAACAAATTACGATTACCATAAGAGCGATAAGGTCAGGATATCGCAATTTTATTTTCATTTCAAACTCCGTGACGAATTTTCTCTGACGTAACATTTGTTGACAAACACATATTTTTACAGCTCAGCCAGAACGATATGGCAAATCCGAGATTCCAAGGTAAGGATATCTCAAATTCAAATGAACTCCTATTATTTCACCGATTTTTCTTATTTCCATAATAAGTGAAAGTTTGCATGTAGTTATCAATGATATTTAATATCATTAATTGAAACAGACATTATTTAGGAGGATGAAGAAAATCAAACTGAATTTTGTTGTGTTTGTGGGTTATTTACACCAGAGGTTGTATGCTTGAGTACGCCTCTTGTGTTTGTTAAAAGAGTTTGCATTTGATACATGTAAACACTGGGTATATTTGACCTCATGTATCTGCTGTGAAAGTTGTCAGAAGGGTAAATGTAGTCAAATGGGTTTATGGAGGTTTCGGTAAATGACAGTTTCGGTAAAATGATGTTTCTGCACAAAATGTTTGGAGGTTTCGGTAAATTTGAGAGAGGTTTCGGTAAATTTGTGAGAGGTTTTGGTAACGATGTAAATCGATATAAATAACTGAAAGATAATAATAAATAGATATGTATTTGATATTTATAAGATAATAAATATAAAAAAAAATGATACATTATCGCCGTAAAATATATTTGCCGTGTGTATTTTGCGGGTTCTTTATTTAAGTATATACGGATTATAAGTCTAAATATATTTAATTGGATATTAAGAACTTACTAATGTTAAAACGTATATAATATATTATATAATATAATAATCAATATTTATAACATAATAATTATGTAGAAATGATACTTTGTCGACGTGTTATGATAATGTATTTGCATTATAAAGCTATGTCTGTAATTTGTATATATTGGATTAATGTATTTTTATTTTTTTGTTCATAAACTTTTTGAAATTAAATAGAAATGTAATAAAAGTATTGTTATTTGTATATATTTATTTATTTATATGTGTGTGTGTGTTTGTGTAATATACTATCCAAACACATAGTAACCTTAATTGATTGACTTGATTAGTTATGTTGATTGAAAGCGTGTGTTCCTTTAATTGTTTGCAAGTTAATTGAGAGCGTGGAAACGTACTAATTGGAATGTTAATTACGTTGGCGTGTGTGTTTGACAAGCTTTAATCCAATTAAGACTTTTGTGTTTGTTTGAGTGAATAATCTCAGGATAGTTCAATGTATAAATGTCCTCTGAACTGTCCACTCAGCATTCGGTTTGATCTCTAACCATGGAGCAACATCCGTGCATCTTGTGCAACAAGAACGTAACAGGTCGTTCACAAGCTATAGCCTGCGACAGTTGTGGTCGATGGAACCATCGTAAATGTGGAACCGGCATCTCACCAAGCCAGTACAGGTTGATGCAGAAGGGAGAATTGTCTATATTTTGGCGATGCGTCAATTGTGAGCAGTCTGCTATGGAAGTTGAGCGTCACAATTCCACAGCCTACCAGGAGATACCACCACCGTTGAGATTAGATGTTAGTCCAATGAGGAATCTGGACACCACCTACGTCATTACTGGTGGAGATTGCACACAGCCTCCTCTGCATCTCGAGCTATCGCTGCCACACAGAAGTCCCCCCATTAATGATAGGATACCTGATGTATCATTCAACGTGACTGGGCGAGACTTTGCACAGCCTCTTGCGCATCTGGAGATGTCACTGCCAGACAGGGAACTGACGGATGACATCCCAGAAGACGAACCAGTATCATTCGAAGTAGTAGACGCTGGTACCAAGCGGGGAGCACAGAAGCTAGTCAGCAGTGACGGTTTTACCTATACTAAAGGGGTAAGTGTATTTAACGATTTAAATGACTAATAGATTTGTATTGAATTAAATATTGTGTTATTTATCAATAATACTTCCATTATTCAAATAATAACATTAACCTGATGAATATGTTTCAGGTTAAGTCAGGCGATCGACAGTATTGGCGTTGCGCAATCCGGAGCAAGAAGATGGTCTGTCCAGCCTCTGTCAAAGAGTTCAAGGAGGAATTTGTCTGCGGCATCAGTGGACATATACACCCAGCCGACCCCGGAGCTGCTAAACAAGTCAAAATCGCAAAGAAAGTCAAGACTGAAGCAAAGGAGAGGATATTTGAACCAGCAGCATCAATCGTCGAACGGGTCTATCGACAGATGGTGACACCCAACGACGTCAACATGCCGAAACCTGCAAACCTCGTACGGGCAGCGAACCACCACCGAAGGTTGAGGCCAAATGAGCCCATTGATTTGGACTTCGAGGTAACTATATATAAAAATATATAAAAAGTAAAATTGATATATTAAAAATATATAATTATATTAATTATATATATTATATATAAATATATTATTTCATAATATATGACATTACATGCTATACACAAATCTGAGTATAAATGCAATATATTACAGCTGGACTACGAGTTCTTTGGCGATTTCTTGCTGGCCGATATCAAGATGGATGGAGCTAGACACATCATGTGCGGATCGAGAAGTCGGCTCCAGATCCTTGGACAGGCCAAGAAGTGGTTCTTAGACGGAACATTCAAAGTCACCCGAGCCCCCTTCTACCAGCTGCTCACAGTGAATGTGTTTGTGAAGAGCGGAGAAGACGAAAAACAGGTGCCTCTCGTGAACATCATCATGTCACGGCGATCGACTGCAGATTATGTTCAGGTATTTCAATTTAGTAGCATTATATTTTTTAAAAGTAAAATACTTAAAAGTAAATATTTTACGTTATTTTGTTTTATTTAATGAAAATGAAGAATTTTTTTATATTATATAGCTGAACTTATATTTCTGTCTTATTTTATAGGTCCTAAAGAGACTGAAGGAAGAATTGGGAGAACTGAACGTGGAGTGGTTTATGGTCGATTTTGAAGCCGGTAAGCAAGACTACCATATAACTATACCTTCAGTAAACAACTAAGTAATATTGTGTGCAAATAATTAAATAAACGACAAACGAGATTGTTGGCATGTTTTAATGTTTTTTCTTTCTTAATTTTAGCTATCTGGCAAGCACTCAGAAACGTGTTCCCCACTTCCACCATCAAGGGATGTGTCTTTCACTTGACGCAACGGTTCTACAGAAAGATACAGGCAGAAGGCTTGGCGACGGCATATCTACAGCGAGGAGACAAGTACGACTACTTGAGGAAGATAATGTCTCTGCCATACATCCCCCTTGAACAGATTGTCACCGCCTTCAATCGGCTCAAAGTTGTTGCCGAGGAAATAGGCGGACCTGTTCAGAAGGTTATCGAGTACGTCGAACGGACCTGGATCAACGGCGGTGTATGGTCGCCAGCTGACTGGTGCGTCTACAGGGAGGTCATCAGGACTAACAACGACCTGGAAGGTAAATATTTAATTTTTAGTAATATTGATTATAATAAAAAGAAATATGAATCAATCAACAAATTTCCGCTTTAATGTCATCACAACTCATAATTTTAATTTATGTTTCTGTTATCAGGATGGCACAGACGAATCAACACAAGAGCAGCTCACCCAAACTTAGGATTGTACAAGTTGGTGACTCTGCTCAAGGAAGAATCCAGCACAGTGGATGTGCAAGTCCAGCTCGTTGCCGACAATCTGCTGAGCAAGATAAGAAGGAAAAAGTACGCGGACATTCACGGCCGTCTGCAAGAGGCATGGGACAAATACGAAGATGACGAGATGACAACGACACAGCTTCTGAGGACCATCAGCCACATCATCGGACTAGGACCAACTATGGGAGGACAACATCTGGTGGATGACGACGAATAAAGTGATTTGTGATGAAATAAACAGTACGTCATCATTTGTGTTTTCATGCGTTTGGCTTTTTTGTTGAGTAGCTCATTATCTAAATAAATCTAAAAATCTGTGTTGCTTGTTTTTTTACCTCTACAAATATTACTACTTTGTTTGTGTTTGTGTTCGCCACTATTTGCTATTTGCGTGTTTCTTCATATTTATACAATTGTTATCCAACTTTTGTAATTTTATGCATGTTTATGTATTCACATTCATTATCAAATAAATCTTTGAATCTGTGTTGCTTCTTTAACTCCACAAAGGTGTAAATATTTAATATTTATTATTTTTCTGTACATGTATAGATATTGTTTTGTGTATTCGTCACTATTGGCTTTTTATTGTATCAAATATTTGCTTTTATTTTCGTGTATTATTCTGAACTGAATTCTGAATGTACTTAATTCTATTTGTTTTGGAATAATCGTAAATAAAATCAAAGTTTCATGTTATTGTGTGTTTTCTTCAATTAACTACATCAATATAAACCCTTAACGCTATGACAATAGTGACATCGATACCACTTCAAACACATAATCACCATCGGCACATGTTTGCAGCAGGTGTTAATTGCATTCATACACATTTACCGAAACCTCTCTAAAATTTACCGAAACCTCCAAACATTTTGTGCAGAAACATCATTTTACCAAAACTGTCATTTACCGAAACCTCCAGTACCCGTCAAATGTTCACATTGTGTTCTTGAAATGATTTTACATGAATGAAAGCTGAACATTTATTTGTAAAATGTAAATAAAAATATGAAATATTTCTTTTCTTTTGTTTTCCAACATTTATATATTGCTATTCCATACACGGAACAACTAAGACTAAATGTACACTGCGTTACTTCTTCCCAAGTGTTAAATTACTAAAAACGAGAACAGCCAATCCAAGGCGTCATTTCTAGTGTCTCTCAAAACGTAATGGCGGCTGGCTGCTATTTGTAAACAATCGGAATCGTGAACAAAAACATTAAAAACAAGTATTAAAAAGAGATACTTCTTGATAAATAAGGGCTAACTTTACATGTTTATTACAGTTAGTTTCTAATTCAATAAAGTTCACCTCGCAAGAAAATATACAAATGGCTTAAGAGCGTCAAAACTAGTGACGAAAGGATATCATATTTTGCTTAACTTTTTGTATAAGTTCTTATGATTATACCAACGATTTGATCATTGTTTGACTACATAAAATGTTGATTTGTTGATCTTAACTTGGATTTTAATAAAAATTGTCCAAATAAATGCAAAAAAGATCTCCATTTGTATATAGGCCTTGGTGGCAAAAGCTGCCCTACATGCCACTTTAATCCAAATGAACTGAAAAGTTTATGTAAGTTATTTTGTCACAAGCACAAAACTTATTCCTACCTCAGAATTTTCGTCTGCACAGCTGTAGACTTCTTCAGTGAGTGACATCACGTGGTTGGTCACGCGGGAATCGTGATGTCAAGATCTGGTCGTAGGTGTGAGAAAGCTGCAGGCCCCCGTCCCTGTTCATTGCTGGTGACTGTGTCCTTATGTGGATGGCTTCTCTCCACTTGCAGCGCCAATCGTTGCTTTCAACTGTGATTATCTTATAGTCGTCTATGTTGACGTTATGGTCTTTACTCATAGAGAAGCTATGAGCTGACTTCAGAGATTTTTCTCTTACGGACTTGCGATGTTCTTATCTTGAGCTGTCGACCAGATTCTCCTATGTAAGTATCTTTGCAGTTATGGCAACCAATCTGATACACCACACCACACCACACTGCAGTTCTCTGGGTGTCTTGTCTTTTGGTGCCACTAGAATGTTCCTCAGAGTGCAGCCGGGTTTTGAGGCCAACTGGATACCATGTTTGTTGTAAATACGGCTTAGTTTTTCACTAACACCTTGTGCATAGGGTATTACAAGTCCTTTTCTGTCCATTTTGGTGTTTTGACTCCTAGATGTCGCTCGTTGTTCTCGTTGCTGTTCATGGTTGAACGCCCAACTCAGGTAGCCACAGTTCTTAAGAGCTGATATGATGCGGTCTCTCTCTTCTTCCTTCGCTGCCTCCGTGTTTACTATCGTATTGCATCGATGTAACAAGGTCCTGACCAGTTTTTGATTGAGGGGGTGGTGCGAATGGAAGTTGAGGTACTGGTCTGTATGGGTGGGTTTTCTGTACACACTCAGCTCCAGATGGCCGTCATCACACCTTTTAATGTCTGAGTCCAAGAACCCAATTTTCCCATGATCTTCCTCCCTGGTAAACTTGATGTTGTGGTTCACCTGATTAAGATGGTCACTGAACAGTTCTACGTAAGTCTTCTTCATGATGGTAAATGTATCATCCACATATCGGAACCAAACCTTGGGTAGGTGCGTGCTAGAAGCCAATGCCTTGTCTTCAAAATCTTCCATAAACAGATTCGCGACAATGGGGGATATAGGCGAACCCATGGCTGCCCCTTCCTTCTGCCTATAGATGGAGCCTGTAAACTGGAAATAAGTTGTTTCTAACACAAACCGTAAGAGTTCTGTGATATCCGAAGGAGTCAGACTTGTTCTGTCCTTTAACGTAGGGTCACAGATCAGATAACTTACATAGATTTAGTCAAACCAAGCTGATGAATCTGTTTGGATCTAACTGAAAAGTTACCTGACACCCCTTAAAATGATAACATTGGTTATGTTGAAAGTTCTCTTTTTTTTCAAGGGCTTGCAAATTTACAAAATCCGAAATTTATCAACAATTTTGTGAATTATCTTTATTTCTAAACCCCAAACCATTTAAAACTGTAATGGTGATAGTGAATATAAATAAGATAACGTGTAACAGGAGTAGAAAAAAAGATTCTCCACCGGGATTCAACTACAGACCTCCCCAATATTAGCAGTTTGCTCTACCAACTGAGTAATAGAGGCTGTATGAAAGAACTACCAGTGAAACTCCTACCTCCTTTCACAGTGAGATTCTCGTCCCTGATTCTACTCTTCAATACTGTTACATATCACAATACAAACAGGCTACTGCAGTAGGTCATGGCACCAAATGTGACAGGAGCAGAAAAAGTGAATGTTCACCAGGATTCGAACCACGGACCTCCCCAGTACTAGCAGGTCGCTCTACCAGCTATAGAGGCTTTATGAATAAACTACCAGTGAAACTGCTACAAAAGCCCAGTAAAACATAAGACAGGACTAAATGGGTCACAAAGAATGCTTTTTTTATGGCATAGAAGGTTGTTGTTTTTTAATTTGTTTTTCACTTCTAAATACGTGATTGTAACAGCCTCTTTTATCAATGCATCAACATCTGTCTGAACGACTTCATTCGTGAGAAGTAGAGTATTTGAGCAGGAATACGTACTTGTTCTGCTAACACATTGACTAAATTGTCTAAATTTAGTGAGAACTTTTGCTCTTTCTTATAACTATATATGTCCAGCTTACTTCTAACCACAAATGAGAATGAAACTAAAATGGAATTCACAGTTTGTAAACTTTATATACATATGAATGTACAACACACCAAATGTAATAAAAAGAAGATAAAAAACTATGCAGAAAAAGTAAATAAAATTAAAATATACTTTTACTACATAATTTGAGTATAAGGAAACTAGATTGATGGCAGAAAGTTGGAATAAATAGTCTATTTCCAAAACAAAAGGAGATGGCTTCCATACAAGATAAGAGTAACAAGGGGCAGTTATCCTGACTCGGATTGAGGTCTGCAATCAAACAACTCTATTTCTGACAATACAACCAAACATAAAAATAAATATAACTGATTACACTGGTTTTATTCCTACGAGAAACTATGTAAAAAAATAAAATACAATTAAAATAACAAATAATGACAAAGACCAGAATAAGCAGTAATAAATTACCTTCAGACTCAAGAGAAGAGGTCCGAATATAAACAGCGGAACATAATATTATTTTGACTTGTACATGTACATTACTGTAGCAAGTGGAATTCAAAAGGTTCATAAACAATTGATAGATGAGGATGTTGCTACATTTGAAACTAAAATCTAATTTAATTCTGAATCTCACTAAACTTTAATAATGATCAAAATTTCAATGCATGAAAGCATAAAATTGATTTGCTTACAGAACAACAAGGCATCATCCACTGGGCTTTTCCAGGAATGGTTACCCCTTGCATGTGCATGTGAGGTGGCAATATTTTTTTTGTGTGTTGTACACATACTACCGAGCTTACATCAAACTAAAAGGCTCTGTCACTGCTCTTAATCAACTAAACAAAACAAAACAAGAAAAATTTGGCTTTATTGCAATTTTTAAAACAAAATAGAAACAATCAAAAGATTAATATACCTTCTCATCATAATTTGTGTTTTCTTTTTATTTCAGAGCCTGTGAAATGACAAGTTTGTTTTACTGTCTGCCTTTGACATCACCTTGGTTGCAGGCCGCAGACAAGAATCAGCCTGCCTTGTCACAATGTTTGAACAAGCTGAATGAAGAGACCAGTCCACTGGTCCTTTATGGTGATGCCTTTTGGTGAGAATAGAAATATGTGAGCACCTTTAGTATGAGATAGGAATATGTGAGCACCTTTAATATGATAGGAATGTGTGAGCACCTTTACTATGAGACCGAAATATATTACGACCTTTAGTATGTTACAAAAATGTAGGGACAATGTAAATATAAGAAATAAATTGGAGAGTATTTCAAGTATGAGAAATGAAGTATGTAAGTAACTTTAATATGAGATTGAAATATTTGAGCACCTTCAGTATGATCATAATGATACATGGGCTCTTTGCTGATGATGATAGAAAATCAGTCCTGTCAAGTGGTTGTGGCTTTAATCTTAGAAGCGGGGTTTGAGGCTCGACTCAGAAACTTCAAGACTGGACCTGATGGGGCAGACAGTAGTGCATCACTTAAAATCATGCCTGTGTATCAGCTCCGGGTATAAGAGGCCCTGGGTTCAATCATGTCATGCCAAAGTCATTAAAAATGATAGTGGTATAGCTGCCATGCTAACGGTCAAGCAAACATAAGAGTAGTTCGGCGACTGGTCAACCCAGTGTCAGGGTGTGGTATCATTCCAGATGTTCATGGCTTTCTGTACACAGTGAAGGCAACACTATACCTACTTTAAATGAACGCTGTGTGCAAATAACTGATTTACTGTTGATGTGATGATCAAAATCAACTCAATGAACAAACTTTAAGTTGCAATAATGATCATAATTTCTTGCTGCGATATATACTGATGGAAAAAAGTTTAGCAAGTTGGGAGAAACTTGATCCCCAGATAAAAAGTCTATAAGAATCCCTTAAATACTGAACTGATCTTGAATGTACATTCAAATTGCTGTTGATACCTGTCAAATTTACTCCATAGCTCTGGGGCATTAAACAACTGTGCTGCCTTAAATGATATAGGGGTCAGAAGTAAAAAATCACGAAAACTTCAATATCGCGTGTGCCCGCCATTAGCGGATAGAACAGCCATACAACGTCGTCTCATGCTGCCAACAAGCTTCCTGATGGTACGCAGAGGAATTCTGGTCCATTCATATTGGAGGGCACGTTCAAGGTCACGGACGTTATCGACATCATGGTTTTCTCTAACCTGCCTACCTAAATGGTCCCAAAGGTGCTCGATAGGTGAAAGATCAGGTGATCTTGCAGGCCAAGGCAGCACACGTACGTTGTTGAGACGGAGAACATGCTGTGTGTGTCGTGCCGTATGTGGGCGGGCATTATCCTGCTGAAAGATCCCAACATTGTGCTGCTGCATGAACGGCATAACTACTGGCTGGATAATTTCGTTGCAGTATCTTTGCGATGTTAGATTGCCTGCAACTGTAACAAGGTCTGTTTTCCCATCATGGTAAATCCCTGCCCACACCATTACGCTACCACCACCGTAACGGTCTCGTTGGATGACGTTATTTGGATCGAGCCTTTCGCCCCTCCGTCTCCAAACACGAAACCTGCCGTCAGCAAATGACACATTAAAACGGGATTCATCCGTAAACAGGACGTCATTCCATTGCCTGCGAGTCCATTGACGATGTGTCCGAACCCACTGGAACCGTGCCTGTCGGTGTCTCAACGTCAACGGAATTCCTACGTAAGGCCGACGGGCCCTAAGCCGAGCGGCTCGGAGCCTGTTCCTGACAGTCCGGTCACTCACTATAGTCCCTGTGGCATTCCGAAGGAGCCGTCGTAATTTCCGGCTTGACAGAAATCGGTTACGTCTAGATGACGTAACGATAAAACGGTCCTCTCGGAGCGTCGTTTTACGAGGTCTACCAGATCTAGGTCTGTCATTGACGGCCCCAGTCACTTGAAATCTGCTCCGTAGGCGACTAATCGTAGATTCATGGCGATTGAAATGACGAGCGACGTCTCTTGCTGGCATACCAGCTTGGAGCATACCAATAGCTCTTTGACGTTCTTCTAACGTCATACCCGGTCGTCTTCCCATTATTAATTTTCAATGTGTTTTATCAGTTAATTAAAGTACACTTACAGAGCTGTGTAATCGTGTGTTTTGCGGCTTGCAAAAGAATATCGATTTCAATGTGCACAACCTGCACGTGATTTTCGAAAATCTTGATTTTCTCCGATCTACCCACTCGTGAGTTTACACACTGAGTTTATGTATGATGATTATCGCTCGGGACAACTTTACAACATAACCTAAGTTTATTTCCCTCATGTATACGAAAATACTGAGTGTGTAAAAAACTTGCTAAACTTTTTTCCATCAGTATATTTAAAAAAATTAAAAAAAAAAATCTTGATCTTTGAAAGTTAGCAGCAACCTGACAGAGGTTTGGAGCATAAAGCCTATGGCCTGGAATTGTGCTTCCTACCACTGGACTAGCCTTCTTCTACCAAAACATTGGTTCTACCAAATAAATTGACCGTTAAGAAGGATTTCTTTAAGCTAAAGGAACTTGTTTCCTTATTAACTTTTAGACAAGTTACTTGAAACTTATCTGAACCATTTTCTATTTTCAGTGGAAAGACAGTGTTGTTGTTCCAGGCAGCAGTGGCCTATGCCAGTCAAGACTATCATGTGACCTTCATCAGTCGTCAACCTTTGTCACGCATGCCTTATTCTGTGCACGGCATGATACGGCCAGAGACAGCAGGTCTACTCTCTACCCTGACTTTCTTGTAAGTAAACAATTATTAATGTTAAGGAAGACACGATCTTTTTTATTTACTTTGAAAGGCCAGCTGTCTGTTTGTTCAGTTTTTAGCTCACCTGAGCACAACATGCTCAAGGGGAGCTTTTGTGATACCACTTCATCCGCCGTTCATCATCTGCAATTCTGCGTCCATTTTAGCTTGTGAACACACTAGAGGTCACAGCTTTTATCCAATCGTCATCAAACTTGGTCAGAATGTTTGTCTGCATAAAATCTTTGATGAGTTCATTATTGGGTCACCTGGGGTCAAAAAATAGGTCACTAGGTCGAATTTTAGGAAAAACTTGTAAACACACTAGAGACCACATTTATAGCCCAATCTTCTCCAAACTTAGTCAGAATGTTTGTTTGCACGAAATCTTTGATGAGTTCATTATTGGGTCACCTGGGGTCAAAAAATAGGTCACTAGGTCAAATCTAAGAAAAAGCCCGTGAACACACTAGAGACCACATTTATTGCCCAATCTTCTCCAAACTTGGTCAGAATGTAAAACTTTGTTTTCATGAAATCTTGGATGAGTTCATAACTGAGGCATGTGGTGTCAAAACGTAGGCCATTAGGTCAAATCTTAGAAAAAGCTTGTGAACACACTAGAGGCCACATTCATAGCCTAATATTCACCAAACTTGATCAGATTGTTTATCGGCATCAAATCTTAGATGAATATATTATTGGGTCACGTGGGGTCAAAAAGTAGGTCACTAGGTCACATTTTAGAAAAAACTTAAGAGGCCACATTGATAGCCCAATCTTCACCAAACTTGGCCAGCATGTTTGCCAGGAAGAAACCTTACATATGTTTTGAAGTGAGTCCTGTGGATTCAGTAGGTTACTTGGTAAAATTCTAGAAAATGTTAGTAACCCGGTGGCCACACTAATGGTCCAATCTTCACCAAAGGTTTCTAAAGTAAATAACTCTTAATTACTTGATGCCAGATTTGAGCCTTCTTAAAGCCTGTGTCATCAGGTAAGCAATTTAGTGCCATAATGGCCCTCTTGTTGTTTAATTTTATCTTTACATATTGATACAATATTGTACATTGTTATAATTATACAGTAAAGTTAAATTTTTGCCACTGCTATTCAGGAACATTTTTTAAATCAGATTTTAGTCTTTGATAAGTTGGTAGTTTGGTTGTACAATATTTTTTATTGCTCTATGTTTTCCTACAGAGAGAATTCAGCAGCTATTACCTTTAAGTAAGTAAATTATGCTAGTGTGAAAAAATGCAATATATTTGTTAACTAGCCTTTCATGAGGTCAAGAAATGTATCAGGCTGATGATGATGATGACACAAACAAGGTCATTATAGCAATGCTGAGCCATTATTAATGGAGGAAGACCCCAGACAAGTGTCTGGATAGAACCACTGGCACACCACAGTCCAATTGGAAGTCCTTCCCAGATGAAAATTCTGACCCTAACCAGAACATGAACCTATATGGTGAGGGACAAGGAGTCTGAAGAGTTCCAAATTAGCCACAGGAAAGATTGGGAAGATGTTGAGATAATAGCATTAATGATGAAGATATTAAAGGTGGTATCCAACAGTTTAGACCAAAATTTATTTTCTCAAAAGACCAGATAAGTCAATGTTATATGAAAAGTTCCTGCAAAATGCTATTCCTTGATGTCTTAGATCAGTGTGAACAGTCAAGCTTAAATCATCACTAGACACTAGACATTGCTTATTGGTGCATTTTTTTAATCAAAAGAAAATAATACTGCTAAAAGTAAAGTCTAATAAAACTGGACCTGGTAGCGCACTAAAGCAGCACTATATCGGATTCAAGTGGACACCGTCTCCAGATAACTGAAACTGTTGGTGGGATGGTAAACCCAATAAACAAACAAAATCGTATTTATTAAGACTTAAGTATAAATTGATACAAACATTATGCCCACATTTCCCAAAGCAGTGGTTCAATATTGTTACATGTATTTTATAAAGGCAAACTGTAAGATACCACCTTTAATAGTTATTTCATGTAACTAGATGATAGTTACACAACTACTGTTACTGTCAAGAATATTGTTCAGTACAGTAAATACCAGAATCAAGTGCACACTTGTGTATTGTACACACAACTAGCTTGATATTGGTCATGGCTCTGTTGCAGGTACATGAAAGATGTAAAGGACCTGATAAGCTACCTAAGTGAGATTCATACCCGCACCCTGTTACCAGACGTACTTATTGTAGATGACCTGGAACATTACCTTAGGCAGCTTCATGTAGGTGTAAAGAGACAATAAAGAGTGATAAATGGATAGTTGGATGCATGAAAGAATGAATAGATGAATGTTGGCTAAGAAAAAAATTACAATAAAAAATAATTATAACATAAAATTATGGACATATGTCACTACTTAAGAACCATGAATTGCGGTCTGTCCTAAAATCTAGTCCCTTGTTGGTAAATGAATAATATCTACACTTTATACTTTGATCTAATTAAACGTACATGATATTGCCACAAGCTGGGTCTAGCCTAATGTGAATGTGGAAGATTTGTATGCATGTTCTAAAAGTAAGTAACATAAATGGTCTCGTGTAAACCTTTTGTGATAACAAGTTCATGTATGGAGTTTACTCTTCAAACATAGATGTTGTATACTGTCTGTTTCTAACTATTGAAAGTTGTATATCAGCAAATGTATTGCATTACTGGGGGTTCGATCCTGGGAGCGACATACCAGAGTTGTTTAAAATGGTAGTGGTAGCTCCCATGACCGGTTGGCCCAGTGTCAGGATAATGTGACTGGTTGTAGTATCATGCCAGGTGTTCACAGTATGCTATGCACAGTGTAGGAATGTCACTGGTTGTAGTATCATGCCATTTGTTCACAGTATGCTATACACAGTGTAGGCAGCACTATGTCTGCTTCAAGTGGACATTGTCTCCAGCTAACTAAAATACTGTTTCTGGGACGATAAACCAAATAACAAACAAAACATAGCAATTTTATTTATGAAAAATACCCTTCATAATAGAAATTTGTTTCACCTGATGCAAAAAGAAAACTTGTTTCTTCTACAGAATTTATCTCCAGAGGCAGGGAGTGCCAAACTGTGTGCCTTATTGGTCGATGCACTGGCCTTTATACGCAGCAAGAGGTTCGTTTATGTTTTTTTAACTCTAAGATGTGGATTTTTCGACCCACTAGTCAAATATTGTGATTATGTTAACTTCAAGCTGATGTTCTTCGTGGAGGACAAGGGATGGAGCCCACAAATCAGCTGAAATACCTTGCCACATAAAAATAGCAGTGTTTAGGCTAGAACTTCAAAGCAGTGGGCCAGTTTGACCCATCACTTCTGAAAACAGTTGGCCAACTTTATAATCAGGGGGTCATTTAAGAATATGGACAAAAAAAAATCAACAAAGTGAGTTTTTTAGTAGCAGACATCGCCAAAAACGTCAGGAGGTTTCGGTTCACCCAAGCGCTAAACTTATATACCAAATCATTAAATGTGAAGCGTCTATAAATTATGATCCACAGAGTTGTGGTTCATACTGGAAATCGCTAGTGCATATAAAGTCAATCCAATACAGCCATTTTTAGGTCAACAAGCCATGCTGGATCAGTCTATTTTTTAGCAGAAACTAGTTTGTGTACAAACTAGGCTTAGAATTACGATTGCTACAGAAATAGAAGTATTTCTTTTTGTTCTATTTATTCTTTACTTTTATAAGCATGTGCCAAAATGACCCATTCAGTTAAGAAATGTGCGCCAACTCTAATAATTCTGCACCAATCACACAAAAGCATGCTCTAGCCTAAACACTGAAATAGAGTTTTTGCCTGACTGGCATGTGAACCCCACATCATGAGGCGCCTCTAGGAATATTAGAACGGATAAATTTATATCTAAAGTCTTTGTGAGACTATATCTAGCTATTGTTGGGGGTATGGTTCCCTTTGTACCTTAGGTCTCAAACTATTTACAGAAACTGACTTTCATTGTTTTAGGTGGGGGGGTGGAGGGGGGACAGGCATATGGTGTTACCAAATTTGTGTTGCTTGGTATGTTGATTTTTTTATATTTATTATGTGTTTGCTGAATGTCTTTGTTTTCTTTTTATTACATGTTTATTTCATTCATAAACTTTATGTTAATCAGCTGTTTTCCCTAGTCCTATAAAAATACCTCCCTTGCGACCCAGAGTGAAAATGATAACACTGTCATTTTACTGTGGGCTAGAGTGAAAGGATAAAGTTTTTTTTGTGGTATTTTTCATACAATTTATATCATTATTTGCTGTGTTTGTATTTATTGTAATTCATCTCAGGTCAAGGGCCAGCTATGAAAACTTTTTTTGCTTCTAGATAATGGACCTATTCGAATTACGTTAAAGTCAAATCTACACATATTAATTCATTGTTTTGCTGTTGAAAAGAAGTGGCAGACAGTGCCCATGTTTGGAGATTTAAGCTGCACAAGATAGGTACCAGTATATTTCTCAAAGTTAGACTATGTGATGTCATGATCATGTCGCTAAGTGTTTTATTATGGTATATTCCAGGACATACATTTTTGTGAAGCCAGCTCAAGCTCTGATCCACATTGATACTAAAAATGTTATTGTGAGGCCATTAAAACAAGTTAAAAAAACTCACACACATTGCATTGCACTATACTTTTAATGAAAAACATGCACATTTGTTCAATAAATCTGTGTTAATACCATGTCCTTATTTCAGAAGTTCAGGATTCCCTACTCTGTTGCTTGGTTGTCAAAAAGAGAAGACAAATATTCAAACTGTGTTTAGACAGTTTGGTTTTCTACTGGCCAATATTAAATGTAAGTACATTTTTTACCTGGTGCAGGTGTCTGTTGAGATTTGAACATACTTAAGTTTAAAGTGATCCTGACTTGTATTTCTATACACATTATTTTTAGCTCACCTGAGCTTGTGTTCAATGTGAACTGTTGTGTTCACCCACTGTCAGGCGTCCAGCGTCATGTGTCTGTAAATTTTTTCCAATGACATCTCCTCTGAAGCCGCCGAGCCAGATTCAGCCAAACTTTCTAAGAAGCTTAAGTGGGCAGGTGGAACAAAAAGTTGTTCAAATAATTTTGATCCGTCAAAAAAACATGGCCCCCAGAGGCTTGGCCATTTTCCATATATGGCTATATAGAAAAACTTAGAAAATCTTCTTGTCGGAAACTGCTAGAGCCTTGATATTTGGTATACATGTTTCTTTGGGTGGCTCTGAATCAAGATTGTCGAAATAATTCTGATCTGTCAAAAAAACATGACCACCAGGTGTGTGGCTATTTTCCATTTACGACTATGTAGGAAAGCTTTGAAAATCTTATTGTCAGAAACTGCAAGAGCTAGAGCCTTGGTATTTGGTATACATGTTTCTTGGCTGATCCTGTATCAAGATTGTTCAAAACATTTTGATGGGTCAAATAACCTGGCTGTGAAGGGGGTAGTCATTTTTCCTATATGCCTATATAGCAGTAACTATGGATTTATTCTCTGTATATGCAAGGAAAATAAGTAAATGTACCCAATATCGGTGTAGTTTTAAAACATGCATTTAAACTCAAGTACACATTGATTGATTGATAAATAAACATTTAATTAAACAATTTGGAAATGCATCTTCATCCCATTTATTGTTCTCTACCTTAGTCTAGCCAAATTGAAACTTTTGTTTATATTGCTTATCAATGTTTAACCTGACGTCATAGTATGTCATGTATCCTAAAGGACAGTGAGCCTGTGACATGTAAATGGAGACGGAAAGTGTACGAGAGTGAGCAAGTGGCCATTTTGATGCTCCCTTTAAGGAGATGCACGTAACTGCCTCTTGTTTGATCAGTTGTAAATCTGGCAGGAGCCTATCTATTAAGTGATGTATTACACCAAAATTAGGTTCAAGAAAAAGACAGCAATATTGAAAAAAATGAAAGTTTAAATTGAAGTTTTTTAAAGCAACTTGAACAAGGTTAAATGTATATACTTGGCACAGAAAAAAAACCCTGAATAAACATTATATATATTTATGTGAATACCAGGCGCGTTTCTGCCATTACGCACTTTATGCAAGTGCGCAACCTCAGTTCGAAAAGTCGAAAATCTAAAAGTACCAAAAACACCTAAAAAGTCGATGCGGGACCCGGGTTAGGAATAATATATTTTATTTGCATTGTTTCTATGTTATAAAATCTTATTGCCACACCAATCAAGTTCAAAAGGTTTTAAAATGATTAAACTTAAACACGTCAGGATTTTAGTCGTTCATATTTTTCGTCAAGTTCCTCGCATGTCCGCATTTTACATGTTATTCATTAGAAAAAGAACTGGATATATTCAAAAGTATTTATGCAAAGGTTACCCTTGCAATTGTGCGTAACAAAAACCGCCCAGATACGCGCCTGTGAATACACCATTGTCGAGCCAGTCGTTCAACTGTTTATAACTGAAGAACATATATATACATGAAGTGAATGAGATCAACCCCACTTTGAATTAGGTTTAGATTAGATGGAGTTTCCAACTAAATAAGCTTGATTCTCCCAACTTAAACATAACAATCTTGTAAATGATGGCATGTCACATAAAAACACTGGATCACGGGTGATGTTTTCAAGTAATTGTAATTTTTGGAGCAAAATTAAACAAATATGCAAACAAGACCTGCTGTGTCCTGGTCATTTTAATATCTATGCAACAACATTCAACCTTTTTAGTATTCAAATTTTGCAATTCTAGGTTGTTAAAGACAAATTTTGTATATGAAATCAAATATCTTTATACAACAAGCATAACAAAGTGTTACAATATGGACCATACCTTTGAATACTAGAAAGGATTGGCAAGATTAAAAAACTATATTTCAGCCTGTTCCAGCCAAGACCAGCACTATCAGCTAGACCTCCATACATCACATGTGACCTTGACATTGTCATACACCATACAGCCAACTGGACTCATCCTGCAGACAGTTTCAATGGGAACCTGAATGTGACCTTGCCTGGAGGTCATCACAAGTAAATGCTGCTCAGAGTAAAGCATGAAAGTTAATGGGTTGTTTTGGTTGTTGCTCTAAATAAGGAGAGTTAATTCTGACTTTGTGAAGCTGTAGACCCTTATGAAATGGTACATTTTACTTTTCAAAACTGTCACACTGAGTTTGTTTTTTGGTAAAATCACGCTGACATTATCATGTCAAAGGAAGATCTCCAGCAAATATTGGCAGAGGAAGACCCCAGACACAAGACTGTGCAGAACCACCAGTACATGGCAGGTCAGCTGGAAAATTATTATGAGAGTTCTTATCCAGACCATGATTGGAATCTATGTAGTTAGGGGCTGAAGTGTTTGGAAGGACATTCTAATGGCTTAGCCACCCTTGCGACACTGAATTGATTTTAATGAGTACAAACTACTATTAGTATGGTAAAGAAATAAAAATTGTAGTGTAATAAAGAAAATTTAACCAAAATCAATGTCTGTCATTAGCCCTTTGAAGTTGATTAATCAATTAGTACTTTCTAAAACCATTATTGATGAGACAAGTCTATATTCTAAAGATATACTTTTTTGTAACTAAATGTTTCTTAGTTTTAGAACAAGTCCATGATTAGTATGCAAATCATGTTAGCTCGCTTGATGATTTTGATTTTAGAATCTATTTTTAGTTTTTAGGATAATTTATTTGCAAATTATTTTTCCTTTTTCACCCACTGTGCTTGTTATATCTTAACATAAAATAAAAATAAATACTTCACAGCAGAACCCCGAAACTCTTAATACACACATAACATAGAAACCTGTTTCCTAAATTCTGCATTGGTTATCTGTAATGGTGTTTTCTTTAATTATCCAACTTGCTGCATCTTTATGTCAGCTTTTACAACTGTGATATCTATAATTTCCATAATTTTTTTTGTAATTTTCATGAAGAAGTTACAACTTCACTGCTGCATCAGGTGAATTTCTTTTTCCCAGACAATGTTGACAAAGTACTATCATAACACTGTATTGAAACTTAAAAGGATATGTAAGCCAAATGCAGACTGTTTTTATAAGATTGTTGTTACATTTGATAGCGCACCAAAAACAAGGCAAAGAATGAGGAAATAGATTTGCGTGATCTATTGTCCAATGTATCATTGTTTCGAGTTCTGATGCGTATTTGTTTAATCAAGAAGGCCGTTGACCTGAGTGATAAAATATGTATGCATCTGAATGAGAAACCGTGATATATTGGGCATTAGAAGACGCAAACATAAAGTATATTCTCATTCTAACACGTCCTACAAGAAACTTTGACTTAAAAGGGACACAAATGTGATTTACAATGCAAGCTACAATTTACGCAATGTTGTTAGGCTGTTTACCTTGTTAGGCTGTTCTTTTTCACTGTTGCATACTTCCTGTTTTTGTTATATTTTAAGAATATCAACAACCCCCAAAATTGCCTATTTTATTTATTTTTAATCATTATTTTAATACACATACTTAGTATACTTAGTAATTAATACAACAAAACCGTTGCTTTCCAAGGTATCAGGAGAAGGCTATGTGAACAAAAAGAACAGTATGTCAGTTTAGTCAACAATGTGACAATGGGCAGGGAAAGTAAAAGGAACAGCAATTCTACTGCAGTAAAATAGTCCCGATTTATATCGTGATATATCGTTTATCATGGCAGAATGCTTCTTTGTTTATTGAGGTAAAATATTGATAGTGTTAGAATGTTTGTTTTGTAATCTTTTAGAAGGACTTTGTTATTGAGTTTCTCAGGTATATTGATGAAGTTTATTGAATATTCATTGATAACATTATTGTCGGACAATGTCATTTCATGTTGCTTAATTAAAAGCCATAGAAGCTGCATGTATCTGCAGCAAATCTGTTAACAGATCCCTCTGCAGAAAGCTCATATACCATCTGTTAACAAACAGAGGCCTCTGCAGGAAGCTAATATGCCATCTGTTAACAGAGGTCTCTGCAGAAAGCTTATATACCATCTGTTAACAAACAGAGGCCTCTGCAGGAAGCTAATATACCATCTGTTAACAGAGGTCTCTGCAGAAAGCTCATATACAATCTGTTAACAGAGGCCTTTGCAGGAAGCTAATATACCATCTGTTAACAGAGGTCTCTGCAGAAAGCTTATATACCATCTGTTAACAGAGGCCTCTGCAGGAAGCTAATATACCATCTGTTAACAGAGGTCTCTGCAGAAAGCTTATATACCATCTGTTAACAGAGGCCTCTGCAGGAAGCTTATATACCATCTGTTAACAGATGCCTCTGCAGAAAGCTTATATACCATCTGTTAACAGAGGCCTCTGCAGAAAGCTTGTATACCATCTGTTAACAGAGGCGTCTGCAGAAAGCTTGTATACCATCTGTTAACAGATGCGTCTGCAGAAAGCTTGTATACCAATGACTTGTAGTCATCTTACTGGTATTCTTACTCGGGTAAATTCAGCTCATTATGTACAAGTTATGTCTGCATTTTATGTCGATTCCTTGAATTTTAAGTTTGGATTTTACATTATTCTAACAAAAGTAGTGAACACTGTTTTGGCCTTGTTACTTGTTTCGAAGTATTTGTTATGAAAATAAAAGTTAAAACATTTTACATTTGTTTTCTTTTTTTCTCCATGGTGTATTTAATATTTTTTTGTGAGAAAAATATTTGTGGCATGTATTTAAAGATGGTGTCTGACAGTTTGCCTCTATCAAATATATATAACACTATCAAACCACTGCTTTTAGGAATTTGGGCATAATTTTTGTACAAACCCATATTTAGTCTTAATAAAAATGATTTTAAACACTAACTAAATCATTAGAAAGAACTAATTGCGAAAAAAAAATGAATGTATATTCTTCCCAGCTGTATAAAAAGCTTGATAGTGGTCTCTGCTAAGAATAAATTTTGACGTCAGAGCGGATGACCTAAGGACTATATGACTTGTTCTCAAAAGTAAGTGGTCATGTGGTTTTCTAAGTTTATAAATAGCTATCTCTGCAGCGGATAAGAAATACCTGTTTGCAATGATGAGTGGTGATTTCTGCTTGACTGTTCACACAGAACTAGGACATCAATAAACAGCATTTTGCAGGACATTTTCAAGTAACATTGATTTCTTCGATATTTTAAGAAATTGTTTAGCCCAAACTGTCAATTATCACCTTTAAATCAAATGGAGATGGTTTCCACGCGATGTGGATACAGTGTTGCTATAAACATTGACCACAAACCACTTTAATCAACAGTCCTGGTACAGCTGTAAAATTGTAAGCAATGATACCTCAACCTTAAAACTATACTGAGTCCTGTTAACATGTTTCATTTTCTTCTGTTCCTTGACAGTTAAAATAGCTTACTAATCCTGTGAAACTTTTTGGTCAGTAAAGATTCAGAGTTGTCACTTTGCTAGCCAGAGAAATAGAAAAAGCCAAATGTTGATCAGCACAATGATTACATACAGACTTCATACTAACCTATGTTAGGTTCTTGACAAGTTCAAAATTCAAAAAGGCAGGGGTCAATCTATTACTTTGGTCAGTCTTTTATGCCATATTGGGTACAAGGAAGGGGTCAATCAATAGTTTGGGTCAATCTTTCATGCCATATTTGGCACAAGGCAGTGGTCAATCTCTATTTTTTTGGTCAATCTTTCATGCCATATTTGGCACAAGGCAGGGGTCAATTTCTTTTGTTTTGGTCAGTCTTTCCTTATGCCATATTGGGCACAAGCAGGGGTCATTCTCTATTTTTTTGGTCAATCTTTCATGCCATATTGGGCACAAGGCAGGGGTCAATCTCTGTTATTTTGGTCAGTCTTTCATGCCATATTGGGCACAAGGCAAGGTCATTCTATTGTTTTGGTCAATCTTTCATGCCATATTGGGAACAAGGCAGGGGTCAGTTCCTATTATTTTGGCCAGTCTTTCATGCCATATACCAGTAGAGTTTTAATCAAACAACTTGTTCACTTACAAGTTTTAAACACTCGTTCTACAAATGAATGTGACATTTGGAAATATTTTAAAGTGCTTAATGTTAATTTGAAATTAATGGTGTCCTAACTAAAAGTACAGTATTCAAAAGATTTAAGTCTACACAATTGTTTAAAAGGACCTGCCTGCAGAATCATTCCTCCATTGAAATTTTGCTAAGTCTCAAGTTTTGACTGCTTTGTATATGATTATAAAGTATTATTAAAACTTCACTTCAGTATGACAATGCTTTATTGTAGCCAGGTATACAAGAGATCCCAAATGGAACACTAATGAGATATTAGTCTCTCCTGAATAATCCCTAAAGTAGGTCCTTCAATTGTTTTACTTGGTTTTTAAGCTTGTGCTCTATGGAGTGTATGTTGACTTTTCTGCCTTTCTTGTGATACCCACCTTAAATATCATCAACAAACACTTCTCAAGCACTTTTTAATGTTAAATAACATATCTCAAGTATTTAAATGAATTTTAAGCTTATACATACATCAATCTCATTCAAATCACATCCTAACTTTTGCTTCATTACTTTCCGCTGGTTAGGATCTGATGACATCGCATTAGGTGTCACCTCAATTTGACCTTTGATTAGCCAATGAAATCGTCGGCTGCAAAATGTTGGGGTATAACTTCATGAATATTTGCTAGATTAACTATTTACGGAAATTCATATTGAGCTGCAATGTCCAAGGTATTCCGATTAAAGGTGCGTCACATTTTCAAGATGGCAGCCCCCATTGACATTTGCGATCCAGTAAAACAAACGCCAAGGAAATTACATCTGTTAGTTGATCGGTGCTGTTTTTGCGGGATTTCTCCAGGTTCTGATAACGGGTAGTGGGAGCAAACACACTCAAAAAACAGTTCAAACAAAAAATTAGAATCAATGAAGAACGCCTTCAGAATATGAAAAAGGTGAAGTGTTTGTCGCTGTCTGACAACGATACTGCGGTGTAACAAGGTTTCTGATTGGTCAAGTTTGGTGTCATCGGCTCATTTATATGTATAACTTAAAGGTCACTTCGAGGCGACCTTTGTCGGGATGTTATCAGATCCTAACCAGCGGAAAGTAATGAAGCGAAAGTTAGGATGTGATTTTAATGAGATTGATACATACATGTGAACTTTTTCCGAGGTTAAAGTGGGAGATTTTCACTTGCAAAGTGGCAGATTTGTTATTTTCACATATGCTAAGCAGGACGTTATCTGTTCCCAAGTAGGGAGATTTCTGAAAATGCGTTAAATAACCCTGATTGTCAAATAATTTTAAACCTTAAAAGAGGGGTTCTCCCTTCAAAAGCAGGAGAGTTCACATGTGTGCTTATATTTATGCAAAAGTAAGAAATTTCACTTTAATTGCAAATATCTACAAAAGAACATGCGATTGAAGTACAAGAATTCCAACTTATAGGATCTACCTACTGTTTGGAATACCGTATTAACTAACAAGGGAGACAATTTCCATTTCACCAATGTACCTCATTATATTGCATATACTGTATATATTCTCAAATCTTGAGAAAAAATCTCAGCCAAGAAATGTTAAGGCCTTGAACAGCTTTAAAAAGGAAATTGAATTGAAGCTCATACTGATCACTTAAAATAAAAAAGAATCATTAATTTTCTAATTTTGGAAATAATGGCAGACCAGTTTTAATTTTTCAACAACAAGAACAAATATGTGTATTTTTTCTGTTTAATATTTTAAAAAGCAGCAAGAAAGAAATACAGTGTTTAATATGATGTAAAACATTGCAATTATTCCTATTCATCACTAAATAACAAGAAAGCACCAAAGAAATACTATATAGTAACTAAGCTCTGACAGTTTCAAACATTTTTTTTTAAATTTTAAGATCAATTAAGAAGTACACAAGCACCCATGTTTTTGAATGTTTTAGTTGCTTGTACATTTTCAGTTTTAAAAAATCCATTCCATAAGCAGAAGATTAATATTACAGTTACTTTTAAAAATTCAAAGGCTTTAATATAAAACAAAAGATGATTTATGTTATACGCATGACAGCTTAATACATTACTGCTACAAAGACATTAAATAACAACAAATATTAAACAAAGCATAAACATGTATAACAGAAATGTCTTTCTACTTATACAAATCTGTACTGTAACAAAAACCCAAAAAAACGTTGAAATGCCAAACTATGAATAAAATAACATATCACAAATAAATGTCAAGCATTTTATTACTTTCTGTGTATGCTGAAAAACAAACACATTGTTATAAACCAAAGCAATTGACTATGATGACTAGCTTTTATCATAAGAGCACTTTTTTGTCTGAAATTGGCTTTAAAGGTATGTATTATATGATATACACTTTTCTAAAAATACATGCAGACATTTCTCTGAAAGCTAACCAGCAACTTACACAAGCAAAGAAGAAAATATGCTCACAAGTCTAGAATTATGTTTTTTTAAGAAGGTAAATGTTGACTAGCTTATTTAAAATAAGTAAAACAGAAGACCATGCATGTGATATAAAATTGAGATTTAGGAAAAAATTTGGAAATAAATTTGGGTAGAAGGAAAAACATTAAAATTAAGAACCATACAGAACACCTAAAGTTTAAAATAAACTTCAGCAGACCTGACACATGTTTGAATAAAACAAAAATGCATTTTCTTGTTGTTGTCCCCTTTAATGTTGGCTGTTTTTTCGCACAGCAAGGTGCTGACAGCAAAGAGTCCAATCACTGGCGCCATTGCTGTCTTTCCAGAGTGACAGTTGTGATACACGGTTTAGCAATGTCCTGTTTTCATGCAGTCCAGCCATCTGATTTTGGGACATCCACAAGGTTGGTTACCATCAATGACCGTGTCAAAAGCGATTTCATCAAGTACAAATAAGTCATATTACAAAAGTGACTTTGTCAACCCTGTCTATTTTTCACTGGAGAATACTGACAGTGCTAAAATCTAGCATTGTATAAATATAAGTTAAAGGTACAGGTCAGGTATACAAGTACAATATTATTTATCCCATATAATCGTTTCAGTCCTTGTCTACAAAGATACTAAACGAAATCTTAACTCTCTGCATTAAAGTAAATACATCTGGTTTTCTATATATCATTGCTTATGTCTTAGTTCATTTCATCCTTGTTTGCATAGATACAAATAGTTGGATAAAATCTATTTATAAGTATAAAAATTAAGTTAAATGTATATTACTATTTTTGACTTCAGTTGGTTCTGTTCTCATTGCTCTATTAAGCTAAAATCTATGTATGCATTGAAGTATATAAATTCAGTCATATATAAAACAACATTTCTCAGTAGTTCAGACTTAGTCTGTCCGATCCTTGTTATTTCTCCAAATACTAAATGTAAGATAGCTCGCAAAACTGACCCATCCCAGGTACGGAATCAGCATGTAGGCAGCAGTTGGGTTAACTTTATGGAACGTCACCATCGTAGCTACGATGCCTCCCCAGACTGTTCCAATAGTAATGGTGGCCTGAAAATATAAGACAAAGTTTTATAATTAATAAAAAAGTAATATTATAACAACTGATTTAATGAAGAGTGAAAAGCACTGCACAAATTGACTTGCTTTTTATAATCTGGATGACAATAATCCTTAAGTATTTTGTAAATATCAAAAAACAGCAAGAAGGCATTTTCTTGAGGTGTTGTTGTCTCGGAAACTGTTTAATTCAAAACAAAAAGCAAATCCATGAAGTAATCTGCCCAGCAGATTAAAGTCATTTTCTTACATTAAAATGCAAATGTGCCTATACACATATTGTTAGATTCAGCAGCAAATAGTGTAGATCCTGATCAGACTGCTCCCAGCAGGGAGCTGGCTAAACTGGATCTACTTTTTGCAAAAGTAATATATATTATGTGTTCAGGAAGCTAAGGGTTAAAACGCAATTACAAAAATTCAAATATGATTTCAAAAAAATATACATAGTTATATTTCATATTATTAAAAAAAGTGTGCAAACCATTTCCACTAGAGATTGAATGGCTTGTGGGATAGCAATTTCTCAACAACTGATATTTTTATGATAAAGGAAGATATCAATTTAAACATAAAATGTCAAAATAGTTTAGTGCCTGCTATTTCATAAAAGATTTTCTATGTTTGGGATATTTTGAAAACATTTGACAGAATTGGTAGTTTGGTGTCTCTTGTGTGCTGCCATTACCAGAAGCATTTGTTTAGTAAAAAATCACAACTCTTGAAACTCTACTGGCCACAGTCCATAAAATTAACTATTTAAATGGAGACTTTTTTAGTTAAGATTTACGTAATGATAAACAAAGTGTAAAACTCATACAAAAAATCTGTTTTTGGTTTGTCACATCTGCTAAATTGTTTTTACATAAATTTAACCTCTAAGCAGCCGCTACCTCTTAGCAGCAGCAGTTAAATTTCCCCCCAGTATTTTTCAGCGCATTTTAACCTCTAAGCAGCAACTCCTCCGCGAAGCGGTAAGCGGCCGCGTAAATCTCTTCCCTGAGGCTAGTTTAACCTCTGCGTAGCAACACCAGTGCAGCTATTTTTAGAACAGTCTGTTGCCTACACCAGAAATGTCACGCGGTCGACTGATCACTGCTTGTACCCTGTTAAGAAGGTGTTAATTAAAATCAAGTTGCAGTTGGACGGGCAACCAGCTGCATGCTACAAACATGCCGTTGTGAAAGAACGTGTGAAAGAAGTGTCAACTATTGATGATGTTAACGAGTTGGTTTGTTTTCTTTAATTGATCGAAAGATTAAAAGATATCACTGTATTGATTGCTTACTTAAAAAGATGTTTACGCTAAGTGCTAACTGCAAACTGTCATTGTTTTAGGATGTCTGACTTAGTATAAATTCGATTTTTTTAATGGTAAATCAGTCTTTGCATGACTCAATACTGGAATACTGGTCATTTTGTCTTGAAATGTCTTATAAAAATGATTACCTTACGTTAGAACAGAGTGTTACTGCAATTAAGTTGTTAGAACAAGGAAGGTCAGCACAGTCTATTGCTACTGAGTTGGGCTGCGGCAGAACACAGATTCAGTTCCTTAATGACGATATTGTTTTTGTAATAGACAATCAAATGCTGATTGCCTAAGGTACACATTTTTTCTCGTCTCATTGAAACCTCTAAGCAGCAACACCTCTCAGCAGCAACACTTTTTCGTGCCTCCGCCAGATGTTGCTGTGGAGAGGTTTTACTGTATATATATTTAATATAATTTAATATATTATCTATTTAAATAAGTCAATAAGAAACATCTGAAAATCTTTGAAAAGTTGACTGGCCTGCGACAGTTTCATAAAACTACCGACACATCTCTCATGGGTATGCCAGATGTCCTTATGTAATATTTAAATCCGTGTGAAGGAGATTGTCACTTGTCAGGCAATTATTATTACTTGTATAATAAAAGGATGACTTATACTTATTGAATTGTTTACTTGTTGGGTTTATTGTCCCACCAACAGTATTTCAGTTATCTGGAGACGGTGTCCACTTGAAGAAGATATAGTGCTGCCTTCACTGTGTATAGCAAACCTTGAACACCTGGCATGATACCACACCCAGTCACATTATCCTGACACCGGGCCGATCAGTTGTGGAACTACCCTTATATTTACTTGAGCGTTAGCAAGGGAGCTATACCACTACCATTTTTTTAACCACTTTGGTATGCCGCAGACTGGGACCAAACCCAGGGCCTCCCGTACCTGGAGCACTCTACCGATTGCGCTACCAGGTCCGGTACTTATTGAATTGATATTTTTAAAGACATCTTAAATGAGTAGAATAAAAGCGAATTTGTAATTGATGACAATATTTAGCAACACACCATAAGTAGTAAGGACAGAAACAAAGCAAATACGAGGAATGCATATTTTCACCATATGATCCCCCTATTTTCACTCTATAGCTCATAAATTTACACAGGGCATTGTCAGAAAACATCATAGCATGAATCCATGTTTTACTGATACTTAAGAGAAAATTTAAAACTATATGACTTATACTGAATGTAGTGAAAAATAAACAATTTTCTCAGAAAAAAATGTCTGTTTTATCATTGTCTCTTTAATAAAACAAGAGGGCCATGATGGCCCTTAATCGCTCACCTGATGACACAGGCTTTACGTAGGCTCAAATCTGGCATTAAGTAATAAAGAGTAATTTACTTAAGAAATCTTTGGTGAAGATTGGACCATTAGTGTGGCCACTGGGTTGATAACATTTTCTAGAATTTTACCAAGTAACCTACTGAATCCACATGACTCACTTCAAAAAGTATGTAAGATTTCATACTGGCAAACATTCTGACCAAGTTTGGTGAAGATTGGGCCATCAATGTAGCCTCTTAAGTGTTTTCACAAGCTTTTTCTAAAATTTGACCTAGTGACCTACTTTTTGACCCCACGAGACCCAATAACGAACTCATCCAAGATTTCATGTTGACAAACATTCTGACCAAGTTTGGTGAAGATTGGGCTATAAATGTGGCCTCTAGTGTGTTCACAAGCTTTTTCTAAGATTTGACCTAGTGACCTACTTTTTGACCCCACGTGACCCAGTTACGAACTCGTCCAAGATTTCATGCAGACAAACATTCTGACCAAGTTTGGTGAAGATTGGGCTATAAATGTGGCCTCTAGTGTGTTCACAAGCTTTTTCTAAGATTTGACCTAGTGACCTACTTTTTGACCCCACGTGACCCAGTTACGAACTCGTCCAAGATTTCATGCAGACAAACATTCTGACCAAGTTTGGTGAAGATTGGGCTATAAATGTGGCATCTAGTGTGTTCACAAGCTTTTTCTAAGATTTGACCTAGTGACCTACTTTTTGACCCCACGTGACCCAGTTACGAACTCGTCCAAGATTTCATGCAGACAAACATTCTGACCAAGTTTGGTGAAGATTGGGCAATAAATGTGGTCTCTAGTGTGTTCACAAGTTTTTCCTAAAATTTGACCTCGTGACCTACTTTTTGACCCCACGTGACCCAGTTACGAACTCGTCCAAGATTTCATGCAGACAAACATTCTGACCAAGTTTGGTGAAGATTGGGCAATAAATGTGGCCTCTAGTGTGTTCACAAGGTAAATGTTGACGACAAATCGATCACTTTTAAGGTTTTTGGTGGCACATTAAACACTACAAATAAAAACAAAAAAGCTAACTAAGAAACAAAAATGCAACTTACTAGACGAAGATTGTGGAACTTAAAGAAGATGGGGGTCCAGGCCCAGTTGAGGGCGAGCTGGGTACCATAGCATGCCAAAGGCAGGGCAGCATCTCCGCTGAATCCATCTCCATCCCTCCATACCAAGTACGAGGCATAGCCCATGGAACAGTAGAGCCCGGTCCAGACTGGACCAAATATCCAGGAAGGTGGCTGGAGAGCTGGCTTCTTCAATGCCTAAAATGACATTTTATATGCAAAACATAAAAAAAACAGCTATCTACAATTCACTGATAGAAAGAAGTGTTTCAATTAAACAGATATTAGAAATATCATGAGATTATTTTATTTCAAAAATGTTAATGAGTACCATTAATAGGAGATTCCACAACACAATACCATTACCTTTCAAGTTATGCTCATTATCATAATTATAACTGAATTATCATCAGCATGCTCATCATCATCATAACTGTATTATCATCAGCATTTTCACCATCATCATGACTGTATTATCATCAGCATGTTCACCATAGTTATCATAACTATATTATCATCAGTATACCCATCATCATCATATATTATCATCAGCATGCCCATCATTATCATCATAACTGTATTATCATCAGCATGTTCACCATCATCATCATAACTATATTATCATCAGTATGCTAATCATCACATCCTCATTATGAGATTAATGCCATCATCATCATCATTAATTAACACCATCATGTTTATCACAGTAACAACTACCAACATCATGAATATAATGATTATGATAATGATGTCAAAAAGTAGCAGTGCTACATTTGCACTCCCTACATTACCATTTCCAAATATATATCTTAGCCTGCTACATTTCTTCAGTACCCATTCTAAATGTTATTTATTTGCTAAAGAAATCATGCATGGGAAACAGGAGACTTGGCAACAAGCACGGCAGATTCCTGGTCAATTTTTTTTTTTTACAATTACAATTCTTTTTAAAGTTTTTAAAATTCCTGATCAGAAAAGGGAGCTAGTTGATCTGGGTCTCTGCTATTTACCTAAGTCTGTTAAAAGCAAATTAAATCACAATTAAATAAGAAATTAACAAACCTGATACCAGGTGGGACCTGTGGTCTGATTTTTGGACCGCACTTCATTCTTTGTCAGAAATCCACCTGCAATTCCACCCAGGTTTGGTAGGATGATGGCAGCTAGGGGTTTCAAGTAATCAGACATCTGGAAAATACAAAGAGGAAGATGATTTCTACACATCAAACAGGCTGGTTTGGAAGTAAATTTGTTTTCTGTCTGCGTTTATTCAAACCATACACATCATTTAACCTAACAAATCTTTGACGTCTGTTCACAGATTACTTAAATATGTAAAACATGGATTTTGTTTATGATAATAATAAAATGTATGTAAGGCATTCCAAGTTACGGACCCTTACCTTTAACTTAAGATATTTTAACTTTGTCTTTGGTGAAGAAAAGCTTTGTCTACAAATTACCCTAAAGCCATTTTACACCCAACATATATGTGCTTGAAATGTAACCATACTAACAAACATTCAGCCTTTTACCACTTGCACTAGCACCTTGACCAATCAACAAATTACAGGCATGGTAAGTAAGTGTTTGCTTTCTATCAATCTGGCATCCAGTTTTTTCATAACTAATCAGTTTTATCACTGTAAAAATGTGTTGTTTTGTAACCGATTGGAGTTTATGACTTCAAATTGCTATTAAAAAGTATATATTGTAATAATTGTTGATGGAATAGTTGTTTGTGGTTTTATTTATGAGTTTTGTTGTAACATGTGTCTTTGTTTTCATTTCATCCAATCAATAAAATTTGAAAGACTGATTATTTGGAGTTAAATGTTACAAAATGCATAGCCATATTAGCAAATTAACAGCAGGGTGGCTATAAATCAGTGTCTTATAAAAGAAATATAATTAAATTAGAAAACAAACGTAATATACCAGCATTCGACTTTACAAATCTGCTATCAACAGAAATGGGGATTTATTATATTAAATATAACTTAACATTTCATTCTTGCTGCTGCTAGTACTTACCATATGGTGAAACATTTATTCCTGTTATTATTATTGTGAACATTTGAGTGTGAAGGGTAAATAGATGACTGCACTCTCATAAGTAACCGCTACCGTATAATTATTGAACATGTGCTACTGAGTATGTGTGTCTGGATTGCATAAGTCATGTCCACAACCATCAATAGGCACTTGAGTATGATTAACATGAAGAATGGCAATACTGTCCATGTGGATACGAATATCTTTTTATACATCTCCGCTTTTTTATTTCCATAATCAGTAACGTTTGTTATCTTTATTGAAAGTGAGTTTATTGCATGTATATTAACTAAATAAATAGTGAAAAACGATATGTCTCATACACGTAGTTAATAGTTAAGATATAAATTGCAACGCTTACGTTGATAGATTTATTATTTTATATTTTTTATTACAGGAGTCATCCTGTACATGGACAAACAAATGAAAATAGAAGTGACATTGAGTAAGTTAAATACTGATCATGTGGGTTATGTGTGGTGAAGGTTGAATGTCAGTGGGCAAAATCCTCAAACCACTCTGAAAGATGTATAGCCGTATACTGCCATCATTTGTGTTAAATGCTTCTGGATATTTACATGTGCATTAAATTTTTGTCAATTTGAATGTGTACAAATGTTTAATTTGCATTATGTGCTTTTGTGTTTTTATTTACAGCTACCTACATACATGTGAGCAATTTCTGAGGTCAAAGTGGGAGGTTTTCACTTGCAAAGAAAGAAAACAAAATGGAATACAACTTTCTGATTCTACTTATACGTTATATTCATAATATTGTGCTTAAATATGTGAAGCTTTAAGGCTGTTTAGATAGCCTCCAAGGACGCACCTGGTAGAAAATGTCAACATTTCAGTTTGGGCATATTTATGTCTAAAATACGCAAACTATTAGCACGTGATTCATACACGAGTTCACAAAAAGTTCAGGGACACATTCAAGTGTTTGTCAATGACGCCATTAACTATAAACATGGTAAACTAACTTTTAACCGCAAATCACGATGGAGTCATAGCTTTTTATGATTAATTAATAACTCAGTGATATTTTCCTTTCTATATATATTGAGTTAATTTTTAAATGAAGTCAAATTAGGTAATTATACCTTGAACTGGTGAAAACCTGACTTTCTTGTTAGCTGTCAAACCGGCTGTGAACTTTGACCCGACTCTTCATGTTGGAGGCAGATATGTGTGAAAATGAATATTCGCACCAGATACAAGCCAACCCTATATTCCCATGCATGACTTTAATTAAGCTTCTCTGATTGCCTTAGTATTTAATATTTTTTATTTATTAATAGGAAACTATTTATATAAGAAGATCATGACTAGTTCAATATTTCACGATGGTTTCCTAACGATACACCATTGGAAAGCTTTTGAAATTCATATTTTTAGAATGCAATATTTTTTTAATCAATAAATGCACAAAGAATTTATACACAGAAATAAATAAAATTATTGGCTCATCCTTAACAAAATTAACAGTGTAACTTGTTTATTGTTTTGTTTTTTTTACCTTTTAAACTATCAAAATATAGTTTTGATATTTAAAGTACTTCATTAAAGCTGTTAAATTTGATAGAAAATTCAGTAAATAAGACTGAAAAATAACAAAACAGTGGTGAATTTAATACAGCATATATTTCCAGATTTCGGCCTGCATTAGCTAATTAGCAAAGATTGCTACCTCAAACTGTCTTATCAGTGCCTATGACATCAAATGGAAACTAACTATTTGGAAACGTTAATGTGCGCTGCCATATTAGAAAATGTTTAACTCTTGAAAAGGAAATTTGCAAAAAAAAATTGAGTGAGGGCGTTTGACTGTGTGTGTTTGTTGTGTTTGTTTTTTTATAAATAATTTCAACTTTTTAATTATACGCGGATATTTTTTTCAATGCGGAAGCACAAACACAAAATCGGCAAAGTGTGTTGAGGTAACTAAAACGATAGAAGTCACCGTTTTGTAATATTGTTTGACAAGAACTGTACATACATAATATGCTACTCTGTTAAAGGTGGTACCGACAGTTTGGACCTAATATTGTTTTCCCAAATAAGTCATTGTTACCTGAAAGAGTATTGCAAAATGCTGTTCTTTGATGCCATAGATCTGTGGGAACAGTGAAGCATAAATCCCCACTCGTGATTGTGAACAGGTATTGTCTATCTGAGCCACGCTTCAGAGATGGCTATTTTTAAACTATGACAACGACGTGACAACTTACTTTTGAGATCGCGTTATATGTGTCTATGGTTATATCGTCATCTGGGTAGTCCGCTCTGACGTAGGTATCTATTTTTAACAGAGAGCATCATCATGCTTGTTTACAGATTTGAAAAGAATGAACATTTTGAGTGATTTTTTTTTCGCAGTGTATACTGTCTTACGATATAGGTAGGATTCAAAATAGTCTTTACTTAGACTAATGTTTGGGTTTATGCAGAAATTTGCCCAAATTCTCAGAAACCGGTAATCAGAATCCTGTAACATGCATATTCATAGGTAAACCGTCGAATACTACCTTTAAGATAAGACAACTGATATATATTTAAGGTCACTGCGAATACATATTGTAGGCTTCAGTTATAAGCAGCAAAAATGCTTGTTTGTGCTTGATACACGCAGACATTGCTTCTTCGTACCATCGCAGCCTCTTGAAGAAACTGATTGCTATTATTTACCGACGACCATTTAGCACGTTGGTGGAACGATAAACCCAATAAACAAACCATTAAGCACAACTTGACGGAAGAGATCCGGAAATGAGGAAAACCGATTGCTTTACACTAAGCTTTTGAGTTTCATTTCTAATGCTGAATACCAATAAAATATTTTACTACATGTAAATGAATTGACACCAGCATTGCAAAAATAAATATCAAAAATGAAATACATGTGTCCAATTGCTTCTTTAATACATTTAAATACATTTTGATCATTTAAAGGTATTATTTGCTTATTATCATGTGCCATACACGAATAATTTATTCAATTAAACTAGAGACAATGAAATGATCCACTGACAACTTTACTTAAGTCCGTCTTTTTATGTTTTTGTTTGCTGCAGAAAACAGAATAAAACTCCCCGGCATTTTAAAGGTGCGCCCATCAATAATATAACAATGTTGTCAAATAAAACGTTTTGATAAATGCCATTTCTCCCATATAGCGAGTTAAACAACTCTTCATTTAACACGGTGGCTTGACGATTATACTCAGTATTTATTTTGCTCATTAGGACCGGTCCGTACTGAATTAGTAGTGAGGACTTTACATGCAGCAGTAACCTGTGAGAAGAAGTTACTACATCTGGGCAACCAGTGACCGCTAGGAAAGTCTGGCTGGCAACAGAGGAAGATCTGTGACTCTGGAAAGACAGATGACAACCAGGAATAGACTGGTATTTGGGTATGTTGGACTAGCAATCCACCATGCTGTCTTCGTGAGAAGACACCATCACTTGCTACAGAAAACCTAAATGATCAATACCCCCAGAGTCTCCCGAGAGTGGGGGAGGATGAGAGGCTCACCAGGACTGATACATTGGAAACGGACTCCGAACGAATACGGACGAGATCACAAGGATGCATTGTTCAGATGACATTGACAGGAGAAGTGGCAACATCAATTTGAGTATGCGGAAAGGTATGCAAGAATGTCAGGGGACTTCGCATTCACCAGGCGCGATCTAAGAGTTACTCTGCTGGGAATCAGATTCGACGCACAGAATTTTCTTCTGGTAAGACGGTAGAGGTTGCTAGTCAGGACCAAACCCACAGTACTAGCGACGTCTTTGTTGATGACGTTCAGCAGGATAGGTCATCGATGGCGCAGGAGAGTCAGGGAACTCAACAGAATGCTACAGATCCGCAACACAAAGACAGAGTTTTATGGCCCAAAGGACATGAGAAAGCAGTATGGAGGAAGTTTGACGAAGATTTGGAGGTCATCTTGAATTCAGTTCTCCAAGGACCAGTGGAGAGAAGAATCAACACACTTACAACAATGGTGTACAACATTGGGAAAGAGCGATTTGGCATTCAGCAGAAGAAAGGTAGTAGTCAGCCACCAAGAGAGAACAGACGAGAGAGGGAAATCAAGAATGCCTGGAAAGAGTTGAACAGCTTGAAACGGAGGTTCCGGAAGGCACCTGAGACAGAGAGGATAGGTCTTCAACAGTTGAGAGAGGACCTAAGGGGGAAGCTGAAGAAGGCTGAGCATTTGCGAACTGGGAGGAAATCCAGAGCCAAGAAGAGGGCCCAATTTGTCAAAGACCCTTTCAAGTTCACCCGCACACTTCTAAGTGATGAGTGTTCTGGGAGAATGGAAAGTACCAAGGAAGAGATCCAGCAGCACCTTCATAGGAGGCACAGTGATCCTGACAGAGATGTGCCTCTAGGCAACTGCCCAAGAGTAGATGAAGCTCCCTTACCAAGTGTCCCCTTTGATATGCAGGAGCCATCCTGAAAGGAAGTCAAGGAGGTTGTCCGAAAGGCTAGAGCTGGTTCGGCACCTGGACCAAGTGGGATAACCTATTCCGTCTATAAGCAATGCCCAGGGTTGCTTAGGCGCTTATGGGGGCTCATCAGGATACTCTGGAAGAAAGGTTTGATCCCAGAGTCCTGGAAGAGAACCTAGGGTTGTTTCATCCCAAAGGAGGAAGAATCCAGGACTGTAGAACAGTTTAGAACTATATCTATGCTGAGTGGGAGTGCAAGATCTTCTTCGCTGTTATGGCTAAGAAGTTGACTACTTACCTGACTGGCAACAAGTATGTGGATACATCATCTCAGAAAGGTGCCATCCCAGGATTTTCAGGCTGCATTGAACACACCAGCGTCCTGAGCCAGATGATGCGCGAGGCAAAGACTGAAAAGGGGGACCTTTCCGTGGTATGACTGGACCTAACCAACGCTTATGGAAGCATTCCACACAAGCTGATTGAAGAGGCACTTCACCACTACCATGTCCCAGAACATGTCCAGACAATGATAAGCCAGTACTTCAGCGGCATGAAAATCCGCTTCACAGGTGGAAACACTATTACAGCTAGGCAGACCTAGAGAAAGGGATTGTGACAGGATGCACTGTATCCCCCATCCTGTTCATCATGGGGATGAACATTATCATGAAGGCAAGGGAGAGAGAGACCCATGGGCCAAGAATGAAGTCTGGTTCCTACCAGCCAGTCTTGAGAGGGTTCATGGATGACCTTACAGTCACGACCACCTCCATTGTACAGGCACGTTAGGTCCTAAACGCACTGGATGATGCTGTGACCTGGGCGCGAATGAAATTCAAGCCGAAGAAATCCAGATTTGCGGTCATAAAGAAAGGGTGCCTCATCAGAAATGTCACCATGAGGATACAGGGGGAAGAGATACCACAACTTGTGGAAAACCCTGTGAAAGCACTGGGAACGTGGTATAATGACTCTCTCGGTGATCACAGGAACGTAGACAATATCAAGACTCTAGCATCTACATGGCTTACAAAGGTAGACAAGTTTGGCCTCCCAGGGAAGTACAAGGCCTGGATATATCAGCATGGTATACTTCCACGATTATCTTGGCACCCCACACTTACGAGATTCCCAGTTGAGGCACTGGAGAAGAAAGTCAACCAGAAACTCAGGAGATGACTTGGAGTTCCACAAAGCTTTTGTTCAATAGGCCTGTACAACAGATCATGCCAGCTACAACTACCTCTGTCATCAGTGGTTGAGGAGTTCAAGGTCGCTAAATGCAGGCTTGTTTTGACACTGAGAGAGTCTGAAGACGCGAAGGTCAGAGAGGCTGGAGTAGTCACCCGATCAGGAAGAAAGGGGGCAGCATGTTCAGCTGTAGCCGAAGTAGAGAGCTCACTTCAGCTCAAGGATGTCATCGGGAATACTTGCATTGGCCGCCAAGGAATTGGGATGTCTCAGTTCAAGGAATGGAACAAGGCTCAGGGTAAAGTGAAGAGAGATATGGTTCTTGGGGAAGTGAGAAAGGAGGAGGAACAGAAAAGAAGAAGCAAGGCTGTTGAGTTAGGCAAACAAGGGGCATGGACTAGATGGAACCTTCCAGAACGTCAGGTGTCCTGGCCAGAGCTGTGGAAACTAGAACCAGCAAGGATTTCCTTCTTGCTCCGGTCAGTGTATGATACACTTCCATCACCTGCAAACCTGCACACCTGGGGTCTGATAGAAGACCCATCATGTCACTTATGTGGAGGCCGCGCCACCATGGCACACATACTGTCAGGGTGTAAGACAGCTCTTCAGCAGGGGAGGTACCGCTGGCGACATGACCAGGTCCTAGCAGTCTTGGCAGACAGCCTTGAGAAGAAGAGGAAGCAGAAGAGAGCAGTTGGGGGGAAGCAGCACTCTATACAGTTTGTGAAGGCCGAACAAACAAAGACGGCTACACAGGGAGGGCAGCTGGGACTTCTCCACCAAGCAGCATCATGGGAGATGAAGGCAGATCTGAGGAAGAAGCTTGTGGTTCAGACCAGCCTTAGACCCGACATCGTGCTATGGTCGGAAGTCAGCAGTGAGATCATTATGATCGAACTGACTGTACCCTGGGAGGATGCTTGCGAGGAGGCCCATCAGAGAAAGAGTGCCAAATATGCAGAGTTGGCAGACTCCTGCAGACAGAAAGGATTGAGTGCTTGGGTTCTTCCAGTCGAGGTGGGGGCCAGAGGTTTTCCAGCACAGTCTATCTGGAGAATGTACCAGAAGATTGGCATGACAGGAACCAAGAGGAAGACAGCTATCAAACTCCTTGCTGATGCTGCAGAGAGGGCATCGTGTTGGCTCTGGTTTAGAAGGGAAGAGCCATCCTGGAGACCTGACAATAGCGGGTAGTGAACAGTCACTGCCGACCCCGTCAACCTGAGGGCGTAGTGGAAAAGGGGTCGAAACGCCTTATGACGGTTGAAGTCCACCTGATGACGCTTATCATTTGCAGTCTCCAGGAGTTCATCGCCAAGATGAGATCATGCTCATTAGGACCGGTCGGTACTGAATTAGCAGTGAGGACTTTACATGCAGCAGTAACATGTGAGAAGAAGTGATCAGTTGACAACTGACTGCTCAAAGTTATATTTAATTAAAATAAAATGGATTTATTTGGGATACAATATATTCACGGTATAAAAAGGTCTGGTTGTGACCATTTGCGTTTGAACCGAATAATTGGTATATGTTTTCGGATATGTTACTGTCAATATTTACAAACATTATTTGTATTGTGTAAATTGATGTACATTTCCCACTATTACAAGAACATTGCATTCTGAATCCGTAATTCCATAGTCGACTGAAAAATGAGTGCAATGGCGAAAGGTACTATAATTAACTTTATGCAGACACCTAAGTTTCAAGAATGGAAATGTTGGCATGCATATAAATAATATAAGCTCACTGTCTTTAACTACTGATTTGGTAATTTTGCAAGTCCCTTCAGTGAACACTAAAGTTTCTTGCCATGTACACTTGCTACAGCTTAGTTCTTATCATGCCCTTAACATCAAAAACAGATTAAGCAGATTTGCAATATTATATTTTCACATACGCCGAAAAATAAAATAATTAAATTAAATTTTAACATTCTTCGACTAGACGATTTATTTAGCAGGTGCCGCATTCCCTGATTTAAAGCCTTTCCATATTTTTACTTGTACAGTATGTGAAACGCTAAGTACAACTATAAAATCGATACATATTCAATCTAATAATAATTACAGCATATGAGTACATATATCATTTTCTCGAATTTAATAATTTGGCGGTCTGGAAAGACAACACAAAATATAAATCAAGGGATGCTTGATGGTCTTTAATCGCTCACCTGAGGACAATGGCTTCCAGCATACTTGAAAATCTAATCAAGTGACAACTGTGCCACTAGGATTAAGTGGTCAAAAATTATTTGTTAAAAAGCGGATTGCAAGCCTTATTTATGCATTTCATAATATCAGTAGTTGTACAAAATGCCAAACAAACAGTTGAAATATACCCAAAGTGTGCATAATCATGTATAATCAAAAAGTAAAATACACAGCAAATCCTTTTACTGAATTTTATAGGGGTCTAGTTGATTTATCGGTAAATCTTGAACGGTCGCCCCACGTACGGTCCCTGATTCAAATCAGGGCCATAACATAACTAAGTAGTTTAAAATGGAACATTATGCTAACGATCAATCAATTATACATATATAATGTTATTTGGTCGTCCGGTTGTCCTGGTGACAGGAAAATGTGACTGAGTATGGAATCATGCCAGGCCATGCTATACGCAAGAAAGGCAGCAATATATCTGCTTCGAGTGAACACATGACACCTGGCATGATATCACATCCAGTCACATTAATATGACATCGGGCCAACCAGTCGTGGAACTACCTTTATATTTGCTCGAGCGTTGGCAATGGAGCTATACCAGTGCCATTTGTAACAAATTTAGATCGTCGCGGCCGTGGATCAAACTCGAGGCCTCCCGTGTCTGGAGTCGAAGTTCTCCAATTGCACATGGTCCAGTGATTTCTATATATAATTTACAAATAAAATTGAAATTAGCATATAGGTTAAACATCCAGCAAAAAGTGTGGATTCTGACAGATCAAAACCCAGCTGGAGCTACACTTGTTTTAATAAACTTCTGTGCTGTGCTAAGAAAATGCATTATAAAGTGTACCAAATTATAACCATCGTAACCTTTATCTGGCGACGTGTGTGCACGACACCAAATTTTTTTTTATAGAAATGTATATCATATGGGTTTTGTTTACATTACATGCCTGGACACCAAATTCTCCATGTGCTGGTGGACTCTAGCTCCAAGGTTTTTGCAAATAACTGACAGCCACTGGGCTGTATGTATGGGAATATTCCTCATATATGGTCTGAATAGTGGTTGAACAACAAAAATTAATATGGCTTCGATATGGCTGGAGTTGGAATAAAATAGTTATAATAATTATCCAGGTGACTTTGAAGACAGGCGAACACAATTGCTTTGGCTAATAGATAGTTCCCACATCAGTGAATATCTCTTGTCTTGGCAGCCATCTTTCAAGGGATTTTAAGATGAATTGTATAAAAGCGTATTTTTTTATTGTAATTTCTTCATTTGAGGTCCAAAAATTTAAAGCTATATACCATTGGAAAGCTCTTAATAGTAATATTTTTAGAATTGATAAATGCACAAAAAATTAATACACATAAATAAATTAAATTACTGGCTCATCCTTAGACAAAATGAACAGGATATATTTTTTTCTTTTTTTACGTTTTCAACTATCAAAATATAGTTTTGACCCCCCTCAAGATCCGCCCATGAATACGGCATTATATTTGCTTCATCATTTATGATTATGATTTCTGGAATGCCAAAAATGCGTTCTAGAGTGTTTCTGGATACTTTTTTATTATATTTTAAATTTTAATTTTTAAAGTTATTTTAATTAAAGTAATTTCTGGTGACTGTTCTGTTACAATAGTTCTCTTTCCTGTCCTAAAAGGTTTAATACTTAAAAACCCCACTGTTTCCTTGATTTACAATACAGGTAAAATCTACATCATCTTACCAGAAATATACTGGTAAGGGACATTAAGATTATCAAGTAGACTTCAAGTACTAATATTATAAGTGAAGGAAATCTATGAGGATACAATACTTTAATAATCATCTTCAATACTTAAAATCTTATTTCATCTTTATATTTTTGCTTGTTTTTGTTACATCGCACCTACACAGCTATCGGTACCATGGCGATGTCCCGCTAACCATTGATTGAGGAAGACCATGTGCATATGTCTGAGTAGAACCAATGGCACAATTCATTTTGTTTTTTGTTACATCGCATCGACACTGTTATGCAGGAGAGTAGCCTGACAGAAGCATGCATAGGCACATTGAATCAATCTAGGAGGTCCGTGGTCACGCTGGCATGGCAAAATTCAGGCGGATCGACAGCGGGTGTATAAACAATAATTTATCTATAAGCCATTAAGTACATTACAAATACACTTATTGATAAACTATTATGGTTTTCCACTGCCATCTTGTGCAAGCGCTACCTTGAATGTGCTTGTTTTTATCCCCTTAATACCTGGAGTCGAAGTTCTCTAATTGCACACGGTCCAGTGATTTCTATACATAATTTACAAATAAAATTGAAATTAGCATATAGGTTAAACATCCAGCAAAAAGTGTGGATTCTGACAGATCAAAACCCAGCTGGAGCTACACTTGTTTTAATAAACTTCTGTGCTGTGCTAAGAAAATGCATTATAAAGTGTACCAAATTATAATCATCGTAATCTTTATCTGGCGACGTGTGTGCACGACACCAAAGGCGCACAACTTTTTTATAGAAATGTATATCATATGGGTTTTGTTTACATTACATGCCTGGACACCAAATTCTCCATGTGCTGGTGGACTCTAGCTCCAAGGTTTTTTTTGCAAATAACTGACAGCCACTGGGCTGTATGTATGGGAATATTCCTCATATATGGTCTGAATAGTGGTAGAACAACAAAAATTAATATGGCTTCGATATGGCTGGAGTTGGAATAAAATAGTTATAATAATTATCCAGGTGACTTTGAAGACAGGCGAACACAATTGCTTTGGCTAATAGATAGTTCCTACATCAGTGAATATCTCTTGTCTTGGCAGCCATCTTTCAAGGGATTTTAAGATTGTATAAAAGCGTATTTTTTATTGTAATTTCTTCATTTGAGGTCCAAAAATTTAAAGCTATATACCATTGGAAAGCTCTTAAAAGTAATAATTTTAGAATTGATAAATGCACAAAGAATTAATACACATAAATAAATTAAATTACTGGCTCATCCTTAGACAAAATGAACAAGATATATTTTTTCTTTTTTTTTACCTTTTCAACTATCAAAATATAGTTTTGACCCCCCTCAAGATCCGCCCATGAATACGGCATTGTATTTGCTTCATCATTTATGATTATGATTTCTGGAATGCCAAAAATGCGTTCTAGAGTGTTTCTGGATACTATTTTATTATATTTTAAATTTTAATTTTTAAAGTTATTTTAATTAAAGTAATTTCTGGTGACTGTTTCGTTACAATAGTTCTCTTTCCTGTCCTAAAAGCTTTAATACTTAAAAACCCCACTGTTTGCTTGATTTACAATACAGGTAAAATCTACATCATCTTACCAGAAATATACTGGTAAGGGACATTAAGATTATCAAGTAGACTTCAAGTACTAATATTATAAGTGAAGGAAATCTATGAGGATACAATACTTTAATAATCATCTTCAATACTTAAAATCTTATTTCATCTTTATATTTTTGCTTGTTTTTGTTACATCGCACCTACACAGCTATCGGTACCATGGCGATGTCCCGTTAACCATTGATTGAGGAAGACCATGTGCATATGTCTGTGTAGAACCAATGGCACAATTCATTTTGTTTTTTTGTTACATCGCATCGACACTGTTATGCAGGAGAGTAGCCTGACAGAAGCATGCATAGGCACATTAAATCAATCTAGGAGGTCCGTGGTCACGCTGGCATGGCAAAATTCAGGCGGATCGACAGCGGGTGTATAAACAATAATTTATCTATAAGACATTGAGTACATTACAAATACACTTATTGATAAACTATTATGGTTTTCCACTGCCATCTTGTGCAAGCGCTACCTTGAATGTGCTTGTTTTTATCCCCTGAATCTCGCTGCATTTCAAAACCATTTATAAATTCTTAATTATCTGCTTACAAATTCGTGCACATTTATCAGTAATGCCCGATTAAGACTTGGCATTAAATTATGTAGATTCCCATTAGACATCACTATCCGATGTTTATCTCGTTTTCGGAGAATCCGCGAGATGTTTAACTCATTCTTCCGAAAATCCATGCGATGTTTATCTCGTTCTTCCGAGAATCCAACTATGTTTATGTCGTTGTTAAAGATAAGTTAATTATGTCTGGTAAAACGAAATAAGTGTCTTGTGATTACGAGATAGTTTCTCATTGTAAAGCGTCAATATGTCGTTACTACGAAATGAATGATCTCGTTATTAAGAATGAATTATCTCTCAATATGTAGATTTTTTTCTAGTACTATATCAATGATATCAAAATATTGTCCAATAAAACGATTTAACCAGTGTCATGATAGAGTAAGGTAGATTTTATCCCTCAATATGAATAACACAAAATGGTTCACAACAATCACAGACACTGAAGATGCAAACATTTTTTTTCTTTTTTTACAGATATGGTCAATACAATTTCTTCAAATATCAAATTTAACTTAACCTGTTTCAATTTGAGAATTTGCATGGCGACTTGACGTTTTAAATACGTTTTACCGTGTTCATATTATGTGCCTAAAATTACGATCGACGAAGTACCTTACACTATATACAGCCGATTTTTTTTTTTTTTTTTTTTTTTTTTTTGTTTAGTGATAAATTTGGATAAAATATATATATATATATATATATATATATATATATATATATATATATATATATATATATATATATATATATATATATCGTTCTGTCCTGCAACCCGACTAAAAAACTTATTCCTTATATTTGTTTATAACAGATTATTTCAAGTCACACCATGCAGGCATCACTCATTGAGTATAAAGTAAGGCTTAACCACCATTTATTTGCCTATTGATAAATTCAAATTACGTGAAAATGTGGTATAACATATTTGGTGCGGTAAGTGACAATACTTATTAAAAATATTGTGACATATATCCTTAATTTATAACAATCGCGTAAGTATCCATGCAACATCGCCGTTAACTTTGGTCAACGGCTTTTACATGTTGATAAAACCGCGCGAGCTTCTGTCACTGAACCATAGGGATGACAGTAAAGTATTTCCAAGTGTGACGTCACGTGACTCAGCCGCCATTTTGCGAACAGTGCAGGAAGCTGCACAATAAATTCTTCAATTGAATGCAACTGGAGAAAGGATTAAATCAAATATGGGTAAGAACATGAATCAAGTTAAATACTCATTTTAATGCACACCAAAATTTGTCAGTACGACTACTGTTTATGGATGTTTGATACTGTTGACTGAAAAATTCGTCTGGCTTAGCTTGTCCAGTCAACTTTATTTTTGGGAAGTGTCACGTCGTTGAAATGTTATTTGACATTTATCTAGATGTGTTGTCAGTCATATGTGTGAGGCTAATCAATTTCTAAATAAATGAGTATTTTTGTTTATCCTTTCTGTTGGTATTTTGATATGTTTGCCGTGGAAATATGTCATTATTATATCCTATGGACGGTTTGTTTACATTCTTTTTCTACCCCACCCTCCCTATCATGAACATTCTTGCACATATGTTTTTGTCTAAACTTTATCACGATGTCATCATTATTTGTTGTGTTTTTTTATATGAATATAATCAGTTGCCTGATATGAACTCTTGCTTAAATAGGGACAAAGTCATTACAATGATTATTAGCATGACAGCATGACAAAGTTATTGCTGTTAAGAAAAAAAGCTTAGTAAACAGCAAATCATAATAAACATGGTCATCCTAGACTATGAGCTTTTTGACATTTTATATTGTTATTAATTTGTTTTTCTATTTATAACCTTTTCAGTATAAATGATGGTCCTTGTTGCTATTATTGTAAAGTAAAATGATAATACTCAAAATGTTGAGTGCGGTCAGTATCCGGTAGAAGAAGAAGATGTACAAATGAAACTTATGCTAAAGTTACCATTATTTCAACACAGAAGAAGACAGCATCATTTATGAATGAATCCGTGGCTTTGATGATGGAATAGACCTAATGAATTTTAGGGGTGGTAGGTGTTGCAGCAGACATACGCTGGAAAACATCTTCATTATTAAAGTTAGGCTACGTGCCTAATAAAAAAGATTTTTTTTGTATAAAGTTCAACATCCATGGTCCAAATTATATGATTAAATATATATATGTCGGTTGTAATCATTTTGTTTGCATTCAACATGCTTTCACTTATTGTTTATAGGATTATTCTCACAATTTGTTATGACAGTCTTGTTTTATACACTATTTACACAATGTTTAGTATGAGTCCACTCATTCATGTGGTAGCTTGTAGTCTTTCAAGGTATGATACCGTTCGAAGCACACTGGCATACACATGGGTTTTTGGCACTGCTGACATTCAAATGCAGTTTGCTTTCACTTGCAGTCTACTCTCTGCCCTTTTGGTACATTACATACGATACAGTCTCGCATCGGCTTTTGTTTCTTAGCACCTTCCTTTGGTTGAATGTGACTGGCAAAATGCCTGCCAGTTAGCCATTCCAAATTTTCCACTGTGCTTCGGCATCCAGCTTGTTTTGGTTTTTGTGCATCAGGGGCCTCGCTCAGCAACGCTTTGATTTCTTCAATCCTGAAGTCCATGTGGGATTTCCATCGCACATTTTGTCCATACTTTATGTATAGTATGTATGAATTGACTAATACCAAGTTAATCAGGTGAAAAAACACCTTTTTCCACCACTTACTCAGGATGTCATAGTACTGCACTATTTGGTCGCTGAGGTCTGCACCACCCATCCTTTTGACATAGTCATTGATGCAGATTGGCTTCTTTATTGGAACTCCAGTTGCTCTATCCATCTTACCCATCTTACCCGTCATTCCCATTGTTGCAGTGTGAAATGTTGACAGCATATCCACGTCGCGTTGGTCATGGAACTTGATGGCTAACATGTTTCCTTTGTGTCTGAATACCACCTCGCCCTTCTTCATTTTCTTCACTGCGCTGAACACTGTTAGTACTCCGCACCTGTTCCACATGCATATGTGTCAAGGAGCTCCAGCTCTGTCAGCAACTCTGGGGTTACATAGTAGGTGTCCATGTACACTTTGTATCCCTTGGACAGCAACCCACACTGAGCAAGAAGCCCAAGAACAACTTTTTGTGGTAACAGTACAATCCGCATATAGAGATCGAATCTTAGGTGCTCCTCGGGTGTGTATTTTGTGAAGATTATCTTCATCATTGTCAAGAATGGTCACAGTTTGTGGAGAGGATCATGGCCCGGTTCACCAAGTAGAATGGCCTCTGTGTTGTAGGCAATATGGAGGTTCGATAAAATTAGTAGAAACCGGTCCTTGGTAATTCTGCTACTGAAGAATGGTGTTGCTATACACTCTTGAGTTGACAAATATGTGTTGATGTTACTCTTTCTTGATAACCCCATGGCCATAACCAAAGCAAAAAACACCTGGAAGTACACAAACATTCACAAATTATATTATATGAATAAAAATGTTTCTTTTCAGTAAGACAACATATAGCATTGCAATTTGAAATGTATAAAATAAGAATACTTGAAAGAAAAAGTATTCAGCTCTCTATTTTGTACAGACACTATTATATTCATTTAAATGACATTAACTATATAATATTATATAAGTATATATATTATTTTATATAGATATAGTGTTAAAGAAACCATAACATAATTAAAACGCATGCAAATATTACACACCTTCAGTTCATCCTCAGTTACTGGTGTCCATTGATGCATTTGACTTTGAGGCTTCATTTACTTCGTAGCCAATGTTTGTGTCGCATAAAGGTTGGTCTGATTTGACAATCTTGTCCACATTTCGTCATCAAACAATATCTTGAAAAAGTCATAAGGCTCTGGGGAGTTAGGTAATGAATCAGAAAGTCCGGTAATGAATCAGAAAGTCCACTTTCGCCGATAAATGGCCTCACTAAAGGCACATCATCAGTGGAAGTCCAGCCATATGCAACAACGACAGCCATGTCAACATTCCGTAAATTTGATGATTGTTTCATCGGAATTTCATGCACAATTGGGTCACAATCACTTATCTGTTGCATCAGTTGGTCAAAATCACAATCCTCATCATTATTTTCAAATCACTAGACCCACTTAAGTCACTATCTTCAAATAATTCTTCTAAAACCTGCTCAGCTGTCAAACATGATCTCGTACTTGCCGCCATCTTTTTTTATGGATGCGAACTTTGAAATTTAACTTTTGTTCACCTTTTGGAACTATATGATTGGTTGATATTATTAGACCATAGTGTCACCCCATCATATACACAGCTATATCCAACATCGCACACAGCTGTCGCGATGTTTTAAATGAATGGGGATCTTGAAAATGCACCCGAGCGCAAGTCTAGGTCGCGCTTAGCAGTGTGGACTGGCTCTATGCAGAATGACCTGTGGTTGCGCTTAGCATGATAAGGGTTAACTTGATGGAATGTGAATGAATATGAAATCAATATGAAGCTAGAATCTTCAATTCTGTTTGTGATTTCAAAAAACAGTTTTACAGTAACTTTGGGATAATGACATTTATTCAATTTGCAAGATTTTCAAAACATTTTCTTGTCATTTAAAATAATGAACTGTACACTTGTATCTAGGGTTTGTGTAAAAAGGCAGGAAATACATGTATAATTTTTATTTTTACTGCATTGCTGTCTGTCCTTTCTTTGAAAAACCTGTCTACATTATCTGGCATATCAATTGCAAAAAACTACATCCTTAGAGTTCGGATTGCAGATACAGAAGTACAAGGGTGTTTTTTTAATCACTTGGGTTTATTAGTCATTATATCATCATGTTCAGCTTTTGGCACCTGTTTATGTAGTTCTGTTGCGTGATGTCACTGTGGCTGTTTCAGTTTTTGATTATATTCTTGTGTTTCTCTCCATTAAGGGTTTCATCTGTATGAATATTTGCTTCAGTTTTACTTTAAATTTTTGTTTCTGGATACCGCCAAGAAGTAAAAGAATAATGGATAGATATGACATCAGACCTCAGGAGTGCACCCACACTCATTAAAAGCACCATGTTAAATGTGTAATTACCGTTTAGATTTATATCAGAAAAACTGTCACTACTGTATGTACAGCTGGTACAGAGACACAACCTGATATTCAAATGCTGAGATGATACTCAAATGCTGAGGGAAAAAAAATACCGTATCAAATGTATGTGTACTTGATGACCTTTCATGTACCGGCAATAAAAAACAGATATTGACTATTTATTGCACATTACTCCAGATACTAAGTACCTGAGTAATTGTTCTACTTAGGAGGTAGGATTACTGGTATTATAAGTTGAAACTACTTATTTCCCAATAGACTGTAAGTAAATGGGTTTTAAACTAAAGACAGTGGAACAAAGACTGTGCTAACAAAGTCACACACAATAAATGAAAGGGAGGCAAAGTGATATTGAAATTAAGATAAGTAAAAATATAATGATAAATGTGAAGAATAATATTCTGCAAAAAAGGTATGTATTTTGCTGTCTTTGATATTAGCTCAAGTCAATAAGCACATTTCCAGATCAAGCACATCCTGATGATTGCATAAACCTATGTTTAAAAAATCACATCATGCATAGCTTACTTAGTACAATTATAATTTAAACACTCCACTACAATAGGGAATTACTGACATTGGGTAGTAAATGACCCATTCATAAAGATAACAGATAAATTTGACATTTATTGCGCCTTATGAATATCATCTATCTACATAATACACCCTGGTAAATTTTGAGTTTTTTTTTTCAAAGGTATTTTTCACAAATAACCATCTGCTCTATAAGCAGCTCAATAGCACTCCACAAGCACTAGTACCATAATATGACTGCGGGTACTTAACTAAATGTTAGTCACCAATCATGGCAATGAAGCATAGGGAGAAAAATGTGCAGCCAGTGCCTGGTGCAAGAACAAACCCAGGACCCTCACTAACAGGAAAAATGCTCTTCTGACTGAACCTGCCAGCTTACATATTCTCTCTTGTTCACTGTCTACATCTTTTTTATAAGCATTCTCCATTTTCAAGTTGCATCACACTGTCACAAGAAAAAAGAAACAACAAAAAATAATTTAGGCATTTGGCTACGTGATTATACAGAACATACAGATAACAGTATTCTGTTGCCAGCCAGATTGTCCTTTATCTTCATGAAAGGTTGTCTTCCTTGTTTTGGATTGGCAAAGATAAAGGGCAAAGACTATCCAGAGAAAAGCAATATTGCGGCTGACTGCTACACTTTGTGTTGTGTCTGTTACTGATCTCTTACAATGAAGACTTACTTCGATAAAAATGTTTGCCACAGCTATTGGACTTCCCACACCTGTAGGAGAAGAGACAATCAGAACTCCAAATATTAATTTCATCCTCTATAAGACTATTGTCCCTACTTTTCAGATGATATACAAAAAAAGAAAGAAAAAGTCAGTGACATATCCTAGGTTTTCCATTTGGAGAAGAGCATAATTTATGAGAAGTGTAACTGCTATAAACAGGCATCACCAGAATGAACCAAAGGAATTGCACACTTCATTATTTGTCACATGATAAATGAATTGATAAAAACATAATTCCTTATAATAAGTTCCTTCAAATCAAATTATATACCAGGCCTTTGACTATGACTTGCTTAACCCTTTCATTCATAGTAAATGTATCGGGTTTTAAAAATATACATGATTTTGTTGATTTTCTTTGAAACAGTTTTAAATATTTTTGAACACATGCAATTTAGCATATAATTATATAACCTAGATTAAACTAGTCTACAAATAAACCCTCAGCTGTGTTGATGTATCTGAAGATAAAAGGAATAATTGTGAATGCTTTACAAAGGCATGAGCTAGTGTTAAAGGTGATATCTGAGAGTTAAGACTAAAAAATATTTCCTCAAATAGCCAAGAATCGCTAATTGTTACCGGAAAAGGTCCTGCAAAATGCTGTTCATTAATGCCCTATATCTTTGTGAACAGTGTAGCATAAATCCCAACTTTTCATTGCAAACAGGATTTCCTGTCTGAGCCACGCTGCAGAGATAGCTATTTAAAACAAAGAAAACCATGTGACAACATCACATCAGGATCACATCATTATCGTCATCCAGGCGCTCCGCTCGACATTGATACATATTTTAAGCAGAGATCCCTTTCGTGCTTGCATATAAATTCAGAAAAATTAACTAGAGTGTGTTTTTTCAATTTTTGTACGTTCTAACAAAAAAGGAATTCTTTCAAACTGCCATTACTTTGACAAAAGTATGGCTTTATGTAGAACTTACGCCCACTTTCCCCAAAGCAGTTGTAAGATATTGTTATGTCTATCTGATTTAGGCAAACTGTCGGATAACTTATGAGTTGTGTTGTTTTTTTTACTTTACAGTAGAGGTGGTCTGTGAATTTGACTATGAAGCAGAACAATCTGATGAGCTGACAATCCGTGTGGGTGACGTCATCAAGAATGTCGTCATGGCGGAGGGTGGCTGGTGGGAAGGGGAGCTCAATGGCAAGAAAGGAATGTTCCCAGACAACTTTGTCAAGGTATGGTTGGAGTTAATAGTTTTGTTCTGTTCGTAAAATACATTACATTGACACAGTTATAGTTATTATAAAGGAACTCAGCTATTTTGGTAGAAAAAGACCTTAAAAAAAAATCTGGATAGAACCACTGGCAGTAAGTAGGCTCTATTGAATACCTTCTACAGTAAGATTGTAACCGTTTCAGTACTTCAACTCTGGGCTTTCAATCGTTTTGGATTTCTGATTGAAATCATTAGTAAATGATTGTGTTAACATTTTTTGTTGCTGTTTTTTGAATTTCAACTGAATTGATCCTCATTAACCCCTCCAGTATAAGCAAGTTGCTTTTGAAAACAAATTACATGTTGCCATTATTAATGAAAATCCTTCAAACGTACACAGTGAGGGGTTGAGTACCGGTAGTATGGACTGTAACTGGCCAGTTATTGATGCCTCTCTGTGTAAGCTAACAGTTTGAAACAGTTATCTTATCTATCAATCAGATTGTCATGATCAAAATTGCTGCAAAATTATGATTCATATCTACTGATATATATATTTCATGACGTGTGCAATGGCTGCTGGTCCTTTGTTGTTATTATTATTTCTTAATAATACAATAAAAATTACAGTGTTCATAAATTTATTGGAGGCACCCATGGCCGAGCAATTAGAGCCACTGACTTGTAACTCCTCAGCTCCACACTGTATGGGTTCGAGTCTCAGATGGGGTGAGAACTTTCATGTGAGGAGGTTTTACAGCTAACCTGCAGTGTGCACCAATAATTAGCTAGAAGTTGCCAATATGACCAAAATTGTGTCTGTGCTTTGTAACAAACAGACATGCAAACATTAATTTATTTTTTTTAACATGGCACAGTCTTTTCCCCCCAAAAAACTTCCAGTTTTTAAAATTTTCTGATTCATTTCAAAAGCATTCATATCATCCTGTGATATGCATTTTGGGGTTACTTTTTTAAAATGATGATAGTTTGTGTACACATCACTACCAAATAATAATGTACATACCCCTCTGCTGATATCCAATAGGAAACATCCAGTCCAATAAGGTACATCAATGTCTTATTTTATATTATATTTAATTTTAAATTTTTCTAATGATGGAGTATTAATGACATTATATATGTGCCTTTGAGATTTTTTTCAAAGATCTATATAAATGATGTTGCAGAATGACTGACAAAATGCATGCTTTATATAAATATTTTTCTTATTTTTTATTGTTACCTTTATAACATTTTGAAATTAATTTTATGGCAGACAGAAAAAATGAGTTTAGGTGGATGTTTTATGTTTAGCACACTTCCTTATAGAACATTTTAATATTTTAGTAATAAATAAAAGGTTTGTTTAAAGCAAATTTAGTATTCTATTGACAATAAACATTTGGAAAGTCAATTAAGTGGTCTTAATTTATTTTTTTTACTTTCAGGTAAAAAAGGACCAGGTTGATGGGGCTAAGAAAGATGAACCGAAGAAGAGGGATGTTCAAGCATCAAAAAGACAATCAGTCAGGGATTTGGCCAACAAACTTAAACTTCCTGATGGCCCTGCTCAAATGAGGAAGAAAGGTAGAAAGTGCTTATATATTAATGTGTTAGCTGTTTATGTCATGCCAACAAGTATGTGCGTGGGAAGGGCATCTTTCCTTTAATGGGCCCAATTCAACTTATGTTTATCTAAAACACTTCAGTTATGTCTAACATTACTTGGTATGCTGTCTTTGAAAAAACCAATGATACTATTACTAAAGGAAACAAACATTGAAATGAGCAAGCTTCTTAACAATTATAAGTGGACAAAGAATCAGGGAATTGAACGAACACTTAAATGAGCAAGCTTCTTAACAATTCTAAGTGGACTGAGAATCAGGGAATTGAACATTCATTGAAATGAGCATGCTTCTTAACAATTCTAAATGGACTATGAATCAGGGAATCATTTCTTTATAAAGACATTTCTTTTACATTATCATTGGGGAAAAGTTATTACTCTTCCTCCTTTACTAATTGATGGAAGTACATAAGCAACCTAAACTAAGGAAGAACAAAATATACACATTTTATACATGAGGCTGACATAAACAGCTCTTGTCATTACATTGTTAACAACCTACACTATAATGACTGAACAGAAGGAACACATAAACAAGTCAGTACAATGTAGTTTCACAAAATTAAAAAAAATCACTTGCGAAATTTTTTAACATTTTTATCAAACGTTTCAGATGTTAAAGAAACAAAGCGGAAAAAAGCCAAAGTTACGTTTTCCTACCAACCTGAAAATGATGATGAAATAGCTCTTGAAGTTGGTGATGTTGTGGAAATAGTAAAACAGGTACTTTTTGAAGTTTTCCTTGCATTGCTTTGAATGATTAGAAAAATAGTAGATCATCCACCTAGAAGTTATAGTATTTAATCCCTGACCATGACTTATGATTTTATTTAAAAAAAAGTTTTTCTCTGTTATACTCAGTTTTAATGAGATTGTTGTGAATATTTATGTTGTATATAAACCATAACAATAGTATTTTGCATACATCAAGACTGCTGCGGTCTGCTCAAAACAACTATAATCTCCTTTCTCAAGTAATATCACTTTTCGTTAAACATGTTCTGACAGACAGAGCTGTTGATATGTTTGTGAAAATATCCTAGTGAATATATAAATCACCCAGAAAACGAGGCAACAGGCTAGCAAATATATATTATATGTAGGGATGTGGATCGTTGGGTAAGTGGCGATATGATTTGATCCACGATTCAGGACTACCGATTCACAAATCGAACCACGAGTTGCCAGTTAAAATGATTAAAGAGAATTTGAAGAACAGAACTATAAAATTAAGAAATTAAGACAATTTTAATTAAAGAAATTCAAAAGTCTATAAAAAAAATTGTTAATAAACATGCAAGCCTTAGTCCTGGTTCAGCCATACTGAAAACTTGACAAGATAATCATCAACTTATCTCATTTTTTGATTTAGATAATTAGATTAAGGTCTACTAGGGATACTATTCAAATTAGTAGCATTAATAATATTTGAATTCATTATATTAGGAGTATATTTGTATTTCAGTATTTAAAATCTAGGGTCATCATTTTTAATTTACATTATAATGCAATTAATAAGCTTATTATTTCGTTTAGCAAGTAAGACATAGGGTTATCTTTTTCACTTGACATAGGGTTGCCTCTGTGGTGTCTTTTCAAATGATTTGCCAAGTTTGTTGTCCCACCAGTAAATGCCACATACGTGCTGGAAGTTTTGCATGTTATCCTTTTGTCAACTTTAATTGAAATACTAAAGTATTAGAGAATAAATAAAACTAAGATATTTGATATAATATGTAGCATGTGTTAGTGGTATCTCTACCAACAAATTCTTAGTAATTGTTTATTATTTATTGACAATCCGTTTGGGTATTAGTCAGTTGACTTATGAAAGCATGCATGTGAGCAAATATTTGTGGGTTTATAAGGAAGCCTTTTTATCAGGCACTTAAAAAGTTACTTTTTTGGCACCAGTTGCTGACCAGTTACGAGTTGTGGAAGATTTAAAATCAACTCTCAGCTCCTTAGCGTGTAAGTATAAACCCAAATACACTGAAACTTGGTGTGTAGAGATGTTCAGCCCAACTGCCATTCTACACAGAGATGTATCTCTCTAATAGTTGGAAATAGCCATTTTAACTGAATGTTTTGATGCAACATAACATTAAAAATAGCAGGCACCCACTGCCGACACCTCAGCTTCTCCCTATGTGGCTTCAAGTCCCTGGAGCCTCCTGTATCTATAATACCTGGCCATTTGCTTTACTGACCATAATTATGCTTAAATTATTTTTTAATTTATTTTTTTATAAATAAACACATTTCAGGAGGAGGAAGGATGGTGGGAGGGCGTTGTGAATGGTAAACAAGGCATGTTTCCATCAAACTTTGTGGAACTTGTCGAGGAGGGAGAAGGAAATGAGTCAGGCGAGAAATCAGGTAAGCATTTTTTGTCAGGTAAAAATAATCGTCTATCAGTGTATCAGATTAAACAACTTTATAGCAAAGGCTATTTTTAATCCTCAAAATCCAACCTTTTGTATGGTTGTCAACAAATATGTTAACTAGTTGAGTGACAGCATAGCACCTGGTTCACTCTCAATTATGAATATTTCATGAAAGACTATATGCTAAATGTCAGCATCATATCTCCGTACATTCGCTGTCACACATGTAATATAAACACATGAAACAATACTAGTTTTTGTTCTGCTTAAGTAGAATTGCACAAATAAATATAAATAAAAATGACAAGTCATAATGATATGTTGTATATCAAGATTTTTTTTTAAATGGCTATATAACAAAATTGTTTTTCATATTTTCAAGATTCTTTTTCACATAATCCCTAGAGTTTGATCCATTTGTAACCTTTTCAATACAATCTGGCACCACTACCATTTTTTTGTATCATCAGAAAATAGATAACTGGAAAAAAATGTCCATTAAGTTGTCAGGTATTGTTTCTGACATTACAATATTAGGGATGTAACTCTAATAGAAATTATTGTTTATTCAGTATTAGAATTTGATAGAGGGGTATGGCTGGAAAATTAAAAATGTGGGAAACTTATTTGCAGAAAAATGCATTTTTTGATTTGGACTAGTCACACATTATGTTCAACTTTTGAATTAACTTGTGGACTACTTGGTGCTAATGATTTGACTATAATTAAAGTTCATTAATTAGAACAGCGCTTGAAAATTTTGTTTGACTTTTTTTCATTAGAAGTGCAAATTAAAACGTTTAAGTTAGGACATTTTTTTGTAAAAAAACAAACAAACAACACTTTTCTTTGTTTGCTACATACTTTCGATTAGTATATATTTTTTTCAATCAATGTTTTGTCGTTAAATAAGTTTCCAGCCCACTGAACTGTGCATAAAGTAATTGTCTTCCGCCTTGCCTCTTGTATTTGTATATCCAAACAAAAACAGGTGATGCAGCAGAGCAAGACAATTTGATCAAAGGCAAAAAAGTTCAGGGAATTGGCCTTGGAAACATATTTGGTGGTGGGCCAATCAAGCTGCGGTCTACAGCAGGGAAGAAGCAAGGAGATCTTCCCGTTGAACCACCCAAGGTACTAAAATAAATAATGAAAACCCCAGCTGTAGTATGTGTAATGGAGAAGGCATTTCTGCATATATTTTTAAAGAGTATTTTTAAATGTTGAGTCTCAGATCAAGGAGAAAAGTAAGATGATAAAGTGAAGTTGATTTTATGATCTTGTCATGGGTTAGCTTTTAAAGGTAGTTTGACTACACCAAAAACATGTAAAAAAAAATTATCACATAATCTACTGCGCAAGCTTGAGGTAACACTCGTGCATTAGTTTTGGTAACATACAAGTTGGTTATTGTAGTGTGACATCATTAAGTATGTGTTGTGTTAATGCCATTTCCTGATCACTTTGTTGTCACCATTTTATCTTTTTGTTGGAAAATTTCATTTTAATTAATAAAAAATAACATTTTAGTCTGTTCCCTTTTTATGGAAAATGGTCGAGTAAAGAGTGGAGGTATTTTTTAATAAATTAAATGTACTAAAATGTTTAATAAATCAAAACTTGTACTTTAAAATTAGCATTATGTTGTGAATCACACAATTACTTGATCTGTTTGCTTGGGGAGAGACCAGTGTCTAAAGTAATAGGTAAAAACACTGGTACTTTTTAACCTGAAATGCAAAAGGCCCCAGCCATGTGTGATAAAAGATATATAATATGGTACTTTTTAATATTACAAACAGGTAGATTAAATTGCCTTCTGTTTTATAATTAATTAAAAAATGCTCTTTTATACTATCACATAATAAGAGAATTCATGTTCACAGAGAATTACTAAAAACTTGGAAGAATAGAAACATTATAAAGTTAAGCAATGCAGTGCACAAGAACCATTGCTCTAATTCCGTTAGAACTTTTAAATATCTCCTTATGGTTGATTTAATGGTGGTATTTGACAGTTTGGACCAAAAATCTTTTTCTCAAATAGCCAAATAAGTCATTGTTACCTGAAAAGCTCTAGCAAAATGCTGTTCATTGATGTCCTAGATCTGTGTGAACAATCGATCATAAATTACCACCCGTCATTGCGAACAGGTATTTCCTATCGGTGATAGCTATTTTTAAAATTAAAAAAACAATGTGACCACTTAAACTTTTGAAAATAAGTTAGCTTGTCATCGGGGTTATCTGCTCTGATGTCGATATCTATATTTAGCAGAGACTACTATCGAGCTTTTCATACAGATGGAAAATACAATGTCAGTGATTTTTTTCGCTATGAGTTCTGTCTTACAATTCATTTAGTGTTCAAAATTATATTTATTAAGACTTAAGTATAAATTTATACAAAACATATGCCCATATTCCCCAAGGCAGTGGTTCGATATTGTGATATGTATTTTATATAGGCAAACTGTCAGATACCGCCTTTAAAACAAATGTCAGTAGTATAACGAATTAAAATTTCATGGATACAGTCCAGGATGAGTTTAGCAGTGCAGTCCACAAACCCATATTTCTACATTTTTAAATATCCAAAAAGTCGATTTACTAAAACTACAACGACAAACAGTTGATTCTGTTTATGATATTTAAGTAAATATATACATTGACAAAACTTCACATAGAAATGTAACGAGAAATCTTCAATGAGCATTTTGTTTTATAAATTACAAACTGATATAAAATGGATGAAACTCTTTAATAAATATGTACAAATGCCTTATCCAATTAATTCAATAGCAACTTAAAGTTAGAAGGGCTTAGTTTTAGAGAAATGGTTGAACAATTATTGTGTGGAATATATTGCCATAAAAGTTACATACAGCAACGGTTTGGTCGTAGTTTAGTGTAGGTACATGGCAAATAGAATAACACGATTCACACTTCATGTGTGTATCAATTATTGTGTTCCCATCACACCAATCGGATGACAATTAGGGATGACAATGGTTAACCCTTTAACCTTTTCCTGCGTAGGTTAACTGGTTACACATTTTGTAACATTTCTTGTTTAAAATGCATTGAATATGTTGGGAAAAGTTTTTAATTATTCACTATATGATTATCTATTTCTTGAATTCTCTAGTTTACGTGACATCCTTTTATCCGCTAGTTATCGTCAGGAAGGTAAAGGAGGTAGGCAAACTGTGAAAATAGAGTCCATTATTGTCACATACACGTCATACCCTTCACCTCCTCCATCTGGACGACATTTTCTATGATGCTGGGTGCCCGTAGCGATGTGGTCGTGTTGCCGCTTTGTAACGCCTCTGACTGCTTAGCCTCTCACAGAGTGGGTTCCAGTCCAGTTTAATATGGGACTTAATGTGGGATGGTCTTCCTGCTGACCAGCTGTGCACCAGTGGTTCTACCCAGACATTCGTCTGGGTTGACATTCGTCTGGGTTCTGCCACCACAAAACAGCTGGACGATGTTGTAATGATCATAATTGGTCGCTGTGATGTATCTCAAAAACAAAACAAACATTTTCTCTATCTAGTTTTTGATCAAATAGTGAAAATATGATGTAGTGGACCTTTTTACAAAAATGTATAATGTTCACCTTAAGAGTTAACTGACAAAATCATTTTTATTATTCATTGTTTGAAAAAGACCAAAAATTAAGTAAACTATGGAAGGTCATGTTTAAGTAAATGAAGCATTTTTCTTATTTATTTGTGTGTTGTTCTTTTTTGTCAAATACAGTAGATATTGACTGCCATCATTATTCTAAATTGCACAAGGCACTTAAAAGGTAGCTTTTGAAGATTTGTAAAACTAAATTAGAAACTTATATCATACTATTACAAGTAAATGAGTCTTATTCCAAATACAGAAAAACAGTGGTAATATTCTTCAATTCAATCGTTCAAATGTTTGTTAAAATTAACTGGTCACTGATAACCATTGCGATCCCTACAAACAGAAGCTAAAATGCAATTGAAAAATATTGCAACACTCTTGTCTCTGCAATCTATTGAAAGACTGCATGTTTACATATTATCTAGACCAGACCTGGTAGCGCAATCGGTAGAGCGCCGGCTCCAGGTACGGGAGGCCCCGGGTTCGATCCCGGGCTGCGACATACCAAAGTCGTTAAAAATGGTAGTGGTATAGCTCCCTTGCTAACGCTCAAGCAAATATAAGGGTAGTTCCACAACTGGTTGGCCCGGTGTCAGGATAATGTGACTGGGTGTGGTATCATGCCTGGTGTTCACGGCATGCTATACACAGTGAAGGCAGCACTATAACTGCTTCAAGTGGACACCGTCTCCAGATAACTGAAATACTGTTGGTGGGACGATAAACCCAATAAACAAACATATTATCTTATAATTGGAGGATATCTTTTATGACACTCATTGTCATTTACAAAATTTTGACTTTTGAGCAAAAATTAAAAAAATGCAAAATTGACCAACTGTGACTAAGTCTCTTGATTACTGTATCAAAGGACTTCTAATAAGATATTAAAACATTATTTTTCTTTGATTAATTTGCCTGTCACTGTGATGACAAATAAAATCATCTATGCTATGCCCTTTTGTCTTTAAGTTGGTATTTACTTGCTGATATACAGTTTAAAGCAAACCCACATTAACCTAATTATTTTTTGGAAAGTTGGTTTGCTTTCAGGGAAAAAAAGGCAAAAGAAGCTTTGTACTCTGGTAAGGGAAAATGATGCAGGATATGTTTTCTGCTTACAAACGAATGACATGATGGCAAAGCACTGAGCATGTGTCTGATTCATTTTGCACAAATCCCTTGGATATAATTTTGAATTCTCATGCATCAGAAAGGTGACAATTATTATGAATTAGCAGGTCTCATGCTTGAGCATAAAGTTTAAGCTACACCCTTACTTCATGACTTGCTTCAGTAAAAATGGTACTTATATCAAATATTTAAGATTCATGTAACATTGACAAATATATTGTGTTTTTTATTATAGGAAAGCTAAATATAGTCTTCAAACCTGATCGGGTTGATTTAAATAAGATTTTAAATTTGACCAATCACTGTGTGATTGTGAAAAGAATTATGTTGAAAGCATATTTACATCTTTCATTATCCTGGACTTGCAGAAAAAATCGAGATTTTGCTCAAGCTTAAACATTTACTTTAATTTACAAAATCTTTAATGTTATACACTATTAACATTGTGAGCTTCAAATATCAGGAGATTACAATGAAGTGTTTGAATTCAATCAGTAAAATAAAATAAAATCTTAGCTGAGAAATGTTACTGCTATTTTCCAGCTGTTTAACATCATCCACTTTCTTCTCACTTTCTCATGCCATGTCTTCTTTCAGTCTTCCACATATGCAAAAGTAAGGTATGGCATGTATCAAGATAAGTCTCCTGACACTGAATGTTTGTGGACATAAACTTATCTCTAGTAAGAAAATGCTTGTATGCATGTTTCTCACATATCTACTATTGTAGCTCCTTGGGACTCAATACTAAGTGGCTATGTTAGGTGTTTGTCGAGGAATTTGATTGGCCAAAATTGCCATTGAAGAGCAATACCTAGAGTAAGGATTCAGATAAATAAATAAATAATAAAACCCAGGTATTGAACCCAGTAAAAAATATACCTAAGTCCTGAAAAGGGTATTGGTATATGCTTAGGCAATAAGAAGACCAGGTGCCTCTGGTCAGCTGGTATCATTATATTAGTGTGGTATCATGTCACTTTTCACAGCATTCTATCCCATTAAAGGCAACACTTGTTTGTGCTTCAATTGAAATCTCTATCTAAAAAACCCTGAAACATTGGTGATACATTAAACCCAATAAACAAACAGTTTGTTGTGTGTATACTTTAAAATGTTGAGGGTGCAGGTCAGGTTGGGTTGACCATTTCCATGTCTATTCTGTTAAGTGTTAAACTTGCAAAATTTACTTTTCAGATACAAATGTTTATTGTATTTTATAAAAAATATGGTTGAACAACATCTTGTTGATTTCCTCTTAGGCTAAATGCAGTTATCATTCATCTTCAGTCCGTTTCCACCATTGTCTTTTAGAGCACATGTAACTGATGCTAAATGCCATTGTTTTGATTGGAAATCTCAACTTTTGGAAAGCTGATGTGTTAATATAAATTTAATTGTTATTCAGTTGCCTATATAATGTTCAAGTATGTAGACATTGTTCTATCATTTGGTTCTATAAACAAATGATTTATTTTCAGACATGGTTTGAATAATAGATACACATACTTCCTTATACGAATTTATACATTGAAAAAAACAACAACAAAACCTTTTTTTCTACTTTATGGCTGTCCAAATTTAAAATAATAAATTCATATAAATCTTATTAAAATGATAATATTTCCTTTTTCCTTTTTTTGTCAATTTAGTAACAGATGAACCCTTATTGCAATTATTATAAAAAGTGCCATTCTTTGGCTCTGGTTTGATTATTGATAAACATGATCATTTTAAATGCATGCTTAAATATCTTTTGCTTCAGTTCTATTATATATGACAGAATATTGGTTCTGTTGTTTTAGGTTGAAAAAAGGGAACCAGAGGTTCCTGTGCAAAGGCGACCTAAAGGTAAGCTTCTTGTCATCTTGTGTAGCAGTCATACTGTGTAGTGGTCTAGGGTCCATATTCACCTAACATTCATAAGTCAGGAAACACTTGACTTTGGTCAGGATAATAAAACTAAAGTTAGAAACTAACAAACCAGACTGTGATCTTTTTAAGTTCTTGATTTGCCCAAGGTTGAAAGCTTATTTGGTATCCATGAGCACTTTGGCTCTACCTGATTGGTCTAGTGATTTGTCTTTCATATATCTGACCAATCAAATGTGACCTGATTGATCACCTGTATTGTCTTTCATAAATCTGACCAACCAGATATGACCTGATTGAACACCTGTATTGTCTTTCATAAATCTGACCAACCAGATATGACCTGATTGAACACCTGTATTGTCTTTCATAAATCTGACCAACTAGATGTGACCTGATTGGTCAAGTGTATGATTGTCTTTCATAGATCTGACCAATCAGATATGACCCAGTTGGTCAAGTGTATTGTCTTTCATAGATCTGACCAACCAGATGTGACCTGATAGGTCACCTGTAACACCTGTATTGTCTTTCATAAATCTGACCAACCAGATATGACCTGATAGGTCAAGTGTATTGTCTTTCACAAATCTGACCAACCAGATACGACCTGATAGGTCAAGTGTATTGTCTTTCACAAATCTGACCAACCAGATATGACCTGATAGGTCAAGTGTATTGTCTTTCACAAATCTGACCAACCAGATGTGACCTGATAGGTCAAGTGTATTGTCTTTCACAAATCTGACCAACCAGATATGACCTGATAGGTCAAGTGTATTGTCTTTCATAGATCTGACCAACTAGATGTGACCTGATTGGTCAAGTGTATGATTGTCTTTCATAGATCTGACCAACCAGATATGACCCAATTGGTCAAGTGTATTGTCTTTCATAGATCTGACCAACCAGATATGACCTGATAGGTCAAGTGTATTGTCTTTCATAAATCTGTCCAACCAGATGTGACCTGATAGGTCAAGTGTATTGTCTTTCATAAATCTGACCAACTAGATGTGACCTGATTGGTCAAATGTATTGTCTTTCATAAATCTGTCCAACCAGATATGACCTGATTGGTCAAGTGTATTGCTTCCACAAATCTGACCAACCAGATGTGACCTGATTGGTCACCAGTATTGTTTTTCATAAATCTGTCCAACCAGATGTGACCTGATTGGTCACCAGTATTGTCTTTCATAAATCTGTCCAACCAGATGTGACCTGATTGGTCAAGTGTATGATTGTCTTTCATAGATCTGACCAACCAGATATGACCTGATAGGTCAAGTGTATTGTCTTTCATAGATCTGACCAACCAGTTATGACCTGATTGGTCACCTGTAACACCTGTATTGTCTTTCATAAATCTGTCCAACCAGATATGACCTGATTGGTCAAGTGTATTGTCTTTCATAGATCTGACCAACTAGATGTGACCTGATTGGTCAAGTGTATTGTCTTTCATAAATCTGACCAACTAGATGTGACCTGATTGGTCAAGTGTATTGTCTTTCATAAATCTGACCAACTAGATGTGACCTGATTGGTCAAGTGTATTGTCTTTCATAAATCTGTCAAACCAGATGTGACCTGATTGGTCACCTGTATTGCTTCCACAAATCTGACCAACCAGATGTGACCTGATTGGTCACCTGTATTGTCTTTCATAAATCTGACCAACCAGATGTGACCTGATTGGTCACCTGTATTGTCTTTCATAAATCTGTCCAACCAGATATGACCTGATTGGTCAAGTGTATTGCTTCCACAAATCTGACCACCAAAAATATAGAATGGTCTTAAGTCTCTAACTCACTACTGCATCAGTTTAACAATGTAATTATAATGGGCCTTGAATTCAGATCATTTTATGAAAACCTGATCTGTAAGAGTACAATAGTAAGGGGTAAGATATTGTGCCTAATCAACAATATAAAATACATATAAAAAAACTGCTACTAGAAACTGGTATGCTCTCATTTCTTAAACAGTCATAACATATCTGGCATAAATTTCCATTGTTTGCTTTTAACCCTTCCAGTTGTAGTTCATCTATAATTTTGAAAATTCACCTGACTTAGTTATTTTTCTTTAAAAGAGATAAAAGTATTTTAATAAATGTATGTTCAACTTGTAATAATAGATATAAAGCTGAATCAGTCTACGCATAATCCCCTGGTCATGCAGATTCTACTTAAGATTGTGAATGGTTTGTAAAGGAGGGAAAATGCAGGATAAGGTCAAAAAAGTTACCTGTACCTCAAAAACTTCCAAAAGTGAAACATTAAACAGCTACACCCAAAAGCTTAGTTTCATTTCATAACAACCCTGACTTGAACAAGCATGTTAGGTGAATATTGTCTAGAAACATGTATTTATAATTCCTCTGTTATATCTATGCATATGTGCTCATTTAGTCCCATGTATCATGTATTTTAATTTGTACCTTACTGTTTGATTGTTTGTTTCTTTAGCATAGTATTGACCTGTACAAATATTTACATTTGAGAAATACAAGAATCAGTTTTTTAGTCAGATATATGTACTTTCTATTTAAGATGTTAACCCTTTAGTGTATTGTTTCTTTCTGTCTGCTCATTGTAGATGCTAGTGCATGAATTACCAACCACTATCCACTTTTTTCACCAAACTACCATGCTGTGTTTTGTCTGCTTATTGTAGATGCTAGTGCATGTATTACCAACCACCATCCACTTTTTCACCTAACTTCCATACTGTATTTTCTCTGCTTATTGTAAATGCTAGTGCATGTATTACCAACCACTATCCACATTTTCACCTAACTTCCATACTGTATTTTGTCTGCTTATTGTAGATGCTAGTGCATGTATTACCAACCACTATCCACATGTTTCACCTAACTTCCATACTTCTTTCTGTCTGCTTGTTGTAGATGCTAGTGCATGTATTACCAACCACTATCCACATGTTTCACCTAGCTTCCATACTTCTTTCTGTCTGCTTATTGTAGATGCTAGTGCATGTATTACCAACCACTATCCACATGTTTCACCTAGCTTCCATACTATGTTTTGTCTGCTTATTGTAGATCCTAGTGCATGTATTACCAACCACTATCCACATGTTTCACCTAGCTTCCATACTATGTTTTGTCTGCTTATTTTAGATGCTAGTGCATGTATTACCAACCACTATCCACATGTTTCACCTAGCTTCCATACTATGTTTTGTCTGCTTATTGTAGATCCTAGTGCATGTATTACCAACCACTATCCACATGTTTCACCCAGCTTCCATACTATGTTTTGTCTGCTTATTGTAGATGCTAGTGCATGTATTACCAACCACTATCCACATGTTTCACCTAGCTTCCATACTATGTTTTGTCTGCTTATTGTAGATCCTAGTGCATGTATTACCAACCACTATCCACATGTTTCACCCAGCTTCCATACTATGTTTTGTCTGCTTATTGTAGATGCTAGTGCATGTATTGCTAACCCAACTAACACCTACCCTGTGTTGTTCTCTGATGATGGTGACCATCTTAAAGTTTTTGAAAAACACCCAAGCTTCATCGAGGAGCCAGAGTACATAGATGACTTTGTTACTGACTCAAAACAAATTGATCAGAACAATCAGTATAATGTGAATAACAACTTCAATGTTGAAAAAAGTGAAAGGACTGAGAAAGAGTTTCAACTAATGTGTGAAAGAGATACTGGGAATTGTGTTAAAGAGAGGCAGTTGACACTAGAACAAGTCAATGTTGATGATGTAAGCAAGGCAGATGTTGTTAATGTTTCTAGTAAAGCACAACAACCTAATGCTGAAACAAACATTGTCTCTCCTGAATTCTCTGAAAATTTGCTATTGCACATCCTTGATGATCTTGACTGCTGTCTTGACACATGTGATTCAAAACCTCAGGTTAATTTTGCTTTGCCCAAGACAAACATCTCTGATTCGAAGGATTTCAATTATGCCGAGTCAGTAAGCAGGAAGCCCACAAGATCAAAACCTTTTATCATGCCTGAGATTGACGGTAGTCTTCAGACACCCTTGAACAAGCTCAAGTTTTCCACTGCTCTTGACAGTGTCTATGTCACCAAAAAGCGTCTCAGTGACATCCATGATATTTCAGACTACACTCCTTGCAGACCTCATGTTTCTCATTCAGACACACATCATTCTAAGGTTTTAAACTTTGGTTCAAATCCTTGTCCAAGCAAATCTGATCATGCCCACAAACCTAGCATGACCTGGAAGCTGAACAAAGACAGCCACCAACAAGAGAAGAAGTCCAACACTCTTCCCTCATTTTCATATGACAAACTGTCCACAGGCACCCCAAAAGCTGCTTTAAATCCTTCGTCTTCGCCCAAAACATATTTTGCTTCTCTCAATAGGTCTGGTCACTTGTCTCCTTTCATCCGCTCTATAGCGGAGAAATACAATCTCTTCCAATCAGAAGAGGTTTCCACTAAAAAGGTAAATGAAAGAGAAGCAGGAATTGGAGATGCTGACAAAGATAAACTAGTCAATGCTAAAAATGTACAAGAAACAGTTGATGCTGAAGTGGAGAATAACGAGGGAAGTCAAGTAGAGGACAAAAATGTTCAAGTTTCAGTATCATATAACACATTCTTGATGCAGCACAGTCCATCTGTGCTTATTGGTTCCAAACCAATATGCACATCTTCAGAAGAATCTCATTCACAAATATCTCAAGATGAATTGCCACAGATACCTGTTTGTGTCAATGACATGATCAACAACTATGTGTATGAGGTATTGAGTGACAAAAAACCTGAGGCAGTTGACATTTTTTATGATGAGTTTCATGAAGACATGACCGACCTGACTACGCAAGTTAAAAGCCCTTTGCTGATTGGACTCACAGATTATGCTTCTAGTATTGCAAGAGCAGATACTAACATGTATCTTGAAAAGCAGCAGATATATCCAGATCGTCAGACACCAGAATGTAATGTGCTAGAGGAAGGAAGTTATGAAGAAGATATGCAAACGGTGAGTCTGGATGGTGAAAACATTACTGTTATGAGTAAAGATAGCTCTTTCAAGCATAGCTGTTCTTTGAGCAATGAGAACCTTAATATGTCACTGCCATCAAACGATTACAAGAATTCCAAACCAGATGACTCTTTCTTTTCATTGAGAAAACCAAATGCAGCAGTCAAGAATTTCAGCACTCAGCTACCAGTCACTGGACCCATTAAACAGAATTCTAGCTATTGTCCAATCCCATTTGAAAGTGATTTTTCCCCAGCTTTGTTCAGCAAGCAGTTAAGCGAGTCATCAAATCAAAGTCAAGAACTCGCTACAACCAGGTCACCCAAGCGTCATTTGAGTCAGGTGTATGAGCCTGTTCCAAGTTTGTTTGACCTGGCTGAACGAACCTATCTTGATGAATTCAAAGCAAAATTGGATGCATTTAAGGCAGAGCACCCAGAACTAGTAATGACTGAAGATGACTCACTAATTACTATCTGCACTGACAGTGGTTTACCAATTGTGTTGAATGAAAGATCTCCAGCTAGAAAGCGGAGGAGAAGGTCAGACATTGAGTGCAAATCTGCTTCTTCCAATCAAAATACCAATGCAAATGCTGTTGTTGAAGAGTCATATCCAGTAAAAGTTGGAGTAAGTAGTTCTGAGGAATGGTTTAAAATACAAGAAATCAAAGATGATGAAGTAGTTGGGATGTCAGAGAGCTGTCATTCAACAGAAAAAAATGGTAAAATCACTGAGAAAGGAAAAAGAAACTGGATAAGACGTCTGTTTAAAAGAAGTAGCAAGAAGAGCAAAAGTCATGGGGATGTTACCACAAATCAAGAGACCAAGAACAAAAATGGAGAGAACAAAAAGAGGAAAGAGCATTCTGGGTTTCTATCTAATCTTTTCCACAGAAAGAAGAAATCTGACACTGTTTTTGCTGGAACTGTAGAAAGTTCAGTTGACATTGTTAGAGATTCCACTTCCAAACGAAAGAAAAGGAACTTCTTAAGCAAAAATAGAAAAATTACTGTGGAAACTCATCCTGTTGAGCTTAAATCTTTTAAATACTTTGAAGGATGTGACCCAAGGGAAGGACCAAGGGAAGTGTATCCTGCAAGTCAGAAAATGTTTGAAAGCCTGGAAAAACAAAAGCAAGAACAAAATGTATCATTTCATGAAGCCACTCTATGTGAGGTACTAGTAGAGCCTGACAATAGAAGTTCAGAAGCAGGCCTGTTTGGTTCTGGAGATGCATCGATTGTTGACTATTCAGACTCAACAATTGCTTTTGAGAAAGCAACTGAACCAATTCAAGAAAATGACAAAGATGAAGCAACAGAACTAGGTTCAGAAAATTCTTTGGATTCCTTATCCCCCAACATAGCATCTTGTGTCAGTGATGAGGAATATGATGAGAGTGAAAACCAGCAAAAGATAGAGCACTTACAGCTGGAAATTGACAATCTTTCAAAACATTTGCGTCAAAGAGAAGCATCTTTCAATGAAAATCAAACAAACCTTGTTACTAAAATAGTCAATAACTACACTTGTGCTGATTGCAGTGATGGGACCTGCTTTGATTGTCAGATTGTTAAAAAGTATCGATCAATATCAGATGAACTTTCAAGGTTAGTCATTCAATATGAAAGTGAGTTAAGAGATCTCAATGAAAGTACAGAAGAGATGAATGACAGCCAAGAGCCAGAAAGTAGCCATTCTCATGGTATAGATGATGATGTACTGACACCAGACCCCGACACTCTGACTAGTGACCTGAGAGGGTTGGACCTTACCGGAACTCCTGTGTATGCAAGCACTAAAACTGAGGAAGGTGATATGAAGACCTTTCTAAATGAAGCTGCAGTTACACTGGACAATATCCTGACAGATAGCTTTTCTTCTCAGGAGTCACCATTGCCAGGTGTAGGTGACGAAGAGCACAACACCCAATATTCAGGGAGCGATGACACACTTGAGATCATTGAAGATCCAGTTCTAACTGTGGTGGGAAAGAAATGCATTCTTCATCCATTGAATGAATGTGAACATCCTGAAAAAGTGTTGTTGACTGAGTCCGATGATGTCCTGCAGTTAGATCATTCAGTTCCCCAGGTTAAAGGCAGGCCGGATGAATGTCATGATGCAGGGGAAGTTCTGATGGCAGAGCTTGATGACATCTCTCTAGAAGTTGATGACTCTGTTCTAGTGGTTGACAGATTGAAATGTGAACTACACGATGCAGAAGATCCCCTCTTCAATGCTAAAGCACTGATGACTGGACTGTCTGATGACACATTGGAATTAGATGATTCAATTCTGAAGATTGAAGGCAGTAAGTGTGAGATACACAAGTCTTCTGTATCAGAAAAGGTTGTGATGACTGGATTAGATGATGACTCGATAGAACTTGAAGATTCTGTCTTGAAAATTGAAGGGAAGCCTTGTGTCCTTCACACATTTGAGGAGCCACCAGTTCTGCCAGTAGGTACAAAGCAAAGAAAGGCCAAGAAAAATGTCACTGTCAGTGTCAGGGATTGCTGTGGATTGGTCATTGATTATGATGAGGCTTTTGAGTTAAATGAGAAGACTGATCCTGAATGTCAATTCAGTATCACCAATTCTTGTAGAGAAGGTGATCATGCAGATAAAGTTGTACAAGCTGAATCCATGGCTGACGAGGAAAAGGATGATGGGAAAGCTAAGAATAAGCCTCTTCAAGCAGATGAAGCATTGGTTACTGATTATGCAAATTTAAGCTATAAGAATTCCATGGAAGATGTTTGTTTTCAGGACCAATGGCCTCCAAGTGACAGCCCACTAGTTGGCAGCCCACTAGTTGGTTACAATAGAACTGACACCATTCTTCTGTCAAACAGCCCTCTTTCCTATGACCCCATGTATGAGAGTAGCCCTATCTTGTCTTATGAACACCTTTCTAAAAACAAGGACCACTCTGGTGATGCTGAAACACCATGTCTGTTCACTGATCTCTTGGAAAATAAGGAAGCAGCTGCTATTGATAATGCTAAGGGCGATCATGATGGTTGTGGGTTTTCTGCTGCGGCACCTCACACTGTGGGGTTTATTGAATCTGGAAAGGGATATGAGGATAAGCGTGTGATGACAGAAACTGTCCACATGGTTTGTAATGATAATGGGTTTTCTTTGGAGGCAGGTGATGCGCGTGGTGAAAATTCTGCTGACAATACAACTAATGGGTTGAATACAAGCTTTTGTCTGGAGAGCAGCTGTGTGGAGGAAGGTGAATGAGAGCATTAATTGGCATCTGTATTTACAGCAAAAAGTAGGATTTTAAGAAACTCTCAATAAGCGACCTGGTCATTTTTTTTTCTCTCCAGACAACTCACTTTTTCCATAATTTAACACTTTTTTCAGATTTTAATGTGCTTTTTGATTTCATTTATGCTCAAGATCTTAGGCTTAAATACATAATTGATTCGGTGTGAATGTTTGTGTTTGGTCTTCATAGATCTAAGTTTCAAGATGAGAGACACTTTAGTGATCCGCGTCATATTACATTTTATTGTAGCTTAGCTTTATAAGCAATTTAAATGCAAGATTTTATCAAAGCTGGATTTTATTGGTTGTATGAGGAATAATTTTGAGTAGTTTGTCTAATAAAAAAAAAAAGCTTCCTAATAAAAAAAAACTTCCTTATTCCTTATCTGATGTTAAGGAAAATTGCCTTTAACACTAGTCGATTTTACACCATCCAGTGCTAAGATGTTAACATGCTTCAGGTAGAGCAAATGTAATGCCACACCTCCAGTTAAAGAGTATCAACATCAGGGTGAAAATGCTTCAAAACTGAGGGGTTGAGAGTTCAATTCCTGGTATGGGCATGCATGGTCAACTTTTTTTCTTCCTACTTTTTCACTTTGGATTTTTTTCAGCATCATTCTACCACATTAAGAATAAAACATGTTTAGTTTTAATTTTAATTTTGTAAATGAATTTAAATTGAATTATTTGTGCTAGATTTGGTGAAATTTTTTTTTCCTGATATATTCATAGTCTGAAAAACCAAAACAATGTGGTGATATTTTTTTTTATTCTGCAGCATCAACCAACATACTTTATTGAACCTTTTGAGCTACTCTGAAAAAAACAAAACGTTTGGCTATCCAAGTTCGGTGATTTTATAATAAAGTACAGTCATCAGAAGAAATGGGAAAATCAATCTGTCGAGTTTGTAAACAATTAATTACATATTTGGGATAGTTTGAGTGAAACCGATCAAGTAACATGTTTGACTGGTTTGTCTAATGCTATATCTTGTTTCCAGGTGATATTTAATAGCAAAACACTTCTCCTAATGAGGATGTAACATAATATTTGGAGTTTTCTTATTTCCATAAAGGGGACACCTTAAATATAAATTTTAGAAGAAAGAAGTATCCATAAAGTCAAAACTGGAAGGAGAATTTTCTTGAAATTTGGCAAACACGTCAACATTAAAGTGTACGACACATTAGTTGTGTTTATAAATTCTGTATACTGTCTATTACACTTGCTTTACCTTAAGTGGAGGGTTAACTGATTTTTTATCGGGAGATGAATGGTTTAGATGAATTAGTAGAAAGTAGTTGATGTGTTTGGTGGATGAAGTCTTTGTTCTTGTCAATTGTTTTTGTTTAACTGAGCAACTATTGTTTTCTTTTATTGTTTTTTATTTATATTGAGAAATGAATGTAAACATTTAGATGAAATACTGGCTTTATTGTTACATTGGAATGTTATATAGAAATGGGTATCAGAAATAGAAATACTTGAATCATTTTTAATACATGGTGTTAAAATGTAGTTTATTTAGGTAAAGTTTACCCAAAAGTATGTATACATATGTATTGATATGTGAATAAAGAAGTAAGTTAAAATGTGGCATTAGCATATCCTTTATTGCAAACATGCATAAATTTAAGAAAACTAACATTTGAAAGCTGTTAAGATTTGTAATTAACCATTGTCAAGAGAAAATTATTGTCATTAAAGTAAAAAAGAAAAAATCTATTTCTCTTGCTCGTCTTATAAAGTTAGCCTGCTTGCTAACCATGGAGTAATACCAGGCAAATAGTGTAGATCCAGATCAGCCTTCTTCAATTGAGAGCACACATGATGATATGCATAAAATATTGTACACATTAAGAACAACTACCCTACATGAAGTATAACATTCCTACATAAAGTACAACACACCTACATGAAGTACAACACACGTACATAAAGTACAACAACCCTTCATGAAGTACAACATACCTACATAAAGTACAACAACCCTTCATGAAGTACAACATACCTACATGAGGTACAACACACCTACATGAGGTATAACACACCTACATGAAGTACAACACACCTACATGAGGTTCAACACACCTACATGAAGTACAACATACCTATAAGAGGTACAACATACCTACATGAAGTACAACACACCTACACGAGGTACAACAACCCTTTATGAAGTACAACATACTTACATAAGGTACAACACACCTACATGAAGTACAACACACCTACATAAAGTGCAACAACCATACATGAAGTACAACATACCTACATTAGGTATAACAACCCTACATGAAGTACAACAACCCTTCATGAAGTACAACATGCCTACATAAAGAACAGCATACCTACATAAAGTACAACACACCTACATGAAGTACAACACACCTACATAAAGTACAACAACCATACATGAAGTACAACACACCTACATAAAGTACAACAACCATACATGAAGTACAACAACCATACATGAAGTACAACATACCTACATGAGGTACAACAACCCTACATGAAGTACAACAACCCTTCATGACGTACAACACACCTACATAAAGTATAACAACCCTACATAAAGTACAACAACCCTTCATGAAGTACAACATGCCTACATAAAGAACAACATACCTACATAAAGTACAACAACCCTTCATGAAGTACAACACACCTACATAAAGTACAACAACTCTTCATAAAGCACAACAACCCTCCATGAAGAACAACCCTCCATGAAGTACAACAACCCTCCATAAAGCACAACACCCCTCCATAAAGCACAACAATCCTTCATGAAGTACAACAACCCTCCATAAAGCACAACACCCCTCCATAAAGCACAACACCCCTCCATAAAGCACAACACCCCTCCATAAAGCACAACAACCCTCCATAAAGCACAACAACCCTCCATGAAGTACAACAACCCTTCATAAAGCACAACACCCCTTCATAAAGTACAACAACCCTACATGAAGAACAACACCCCTCCATAAAGTATAACAAACCTACATGAAGTACAACAACCCTCCATAAAGTACAACAACATTCCATATACATTGAAAGAACTTCGTATTATTTAGACAACTTTGGTTTATGGGCAACTTTGAACTTACGATATTTATCTAAATGGCTGAGCTTCCACATTACCTTTCTAGTACTTGTTCTAGTTAATATTGTTCTTCTCATTACTTGGTGTGATTTGGTAGTATAATCTTTTCATATTATAAAATATGAACATGATGGGTTCTGAAACAACTCACACCACTTAGAATTTCTTTACTTTTCATATATCCTTGCCAGTATAATGATTTTAAACATTTCCATGTGTACCAGCGTAACTATAAAGTTTTAAAAAAGTTCGCTGACTTGACACTCAGTCCCAGTCCGGGCGAGAAGTTTCATGTAGGAAGTTTTTCCAGCTAACCTGCGGTGCGCTGGTAGTTCTATCCAGATTTAAGTATGGAATCTTCCTCCACCAATAATTAGCTGGCCCTCCTGAATATGACCATAATTGTGTTGGTGTGATGTAACAAAAAACAACAAAAAACAAAAACATCAACAAAATCCAATTGATCTGGATCACACTATCTGCTATTATTTGCATATATGATGTGTAATAATTCTGTTCAGTGGTTGAGTCTTAAATACATAACTTGAACTACCAGTCACTTAAAGTACTTTTATTACTGTAAACATTATAATTGTGTTAAAAGTAGAGATTGTGACCTTTAAGCTATAGTTAAAATGCATCCTTATCCAACATTACATAAACTGATACATACATGTGAAATTTCTCTGCGGCCAAAGTGGGAGGTTTTCACTTGCAAAGTGGGAGATTTGTTATTTTCATATAAAGAAGGAAGATATCTTTTCCCAAATAGGGGATTTCAGAAAATGTGTAAAACACTCCTTATTTGCAAATAATTTTGAAAAAGTGAGAGTCTCCCTCCAACAGCAGGAGTGTTCACATATATGTTGATGTTTCCTTGTCCTAAACATGGACTAGTCAATTCACATCCTTGTCCGATATCCTATTGTTGTTTCCTGTTCAAAAGTTCTGTAACAGTTCTGTGTTCCTCCTGGTTTTCATTAAAATTGTTCAGAGTACATGCATCTTACTCATATTTTCCCACTAAAGTTGATGATAATGTGGATGGGTGTTTTGAAAGAAAAATTTGGTTATGATTTGAGGGATAATTTGGTTTAATTTTAGCAATGGTAAAAATAATTTAGTTATTTTTTAGTTTTGGTAATAATAGTTATGATGATGATGAATTTGTTGTTGATGATGATGATGAGGAGGAACATGCTGATGCTACTAATTAATATTAATATGTATGATGACATACTTAAATATATTTGATATGCATATATTGGTCTAATATGCCTTGAGCAGAATGAGTCATTTTTTAAAAAGCGATGCAAGTTGTATCCTATTAAACCTAAAGGCATAAAACCACTGCTGACAGGAATTTGTAGTAAACTTAAAACAATAATCTCCCCAACATTTGTTTCATATATTTACATAATTTTGAGTTGCATAAGATCTAAATAAGGTATTGTTGTTGCATTTATCATTCAACCAACAAACATTAAATTATCTGGAGATCTGGTGTCCACTTGAGGAATAAATTGCAAAATTCACTGTAAATATACGCTGTGAAATTATGCATGATACCACATCCATTAACATTAGCTTCCCATATATTTGTTTGAGCTTGAGTATTCACTCTGGACATAAATAAAAAACTCTTGCAGAAAGGTAACTTGTTTTTAAAAATAGCATTTTCAGAGCAAAATGTTGACTAAATATTTTTTGTAATACAGCACGAAAAAAGTACAATTCCTATTATATTAGCCGCAAAAACAAAATGACCATACAAATGATTATGTTGTTTCCAGCCTGGTTGTACAATTTATTACAAAACAACCATTTTGTGATGGTTACCTTAGTAACAAGATACCAAATGACAACATATAATGCCAATACACACTTAAACACAGTATGGATCACATAATCCCATGTGATGTTAATCAGCCAATGATAAACCTCGTGGTATATTAAGGTAATGTATGGGGAACATTGTCGAAATTTAAATTGTCTCCCTTGATAGATAATACCCAAGGTAGTCCGAATAGTAGGTAGGTCCTTTTGGTTGGAATTTTTGGACTATATCGCCTGTAATCTTGCAGATGGTGCGAAATCAGAAATTAAAATTTCTTACTTTTGTGCAAATATGAGTCTTAAATCCATTGAAATACTTAAGAGATATTTTATTTAAAAAATAAAATGGAAGTGTTGGTAGATGATGAACCTGGGTATCACAGGAGATGCATGATTGTCAACATACAATCCAAAGAGTACAAGCATAAAAAACGAGTAAACCAAATAAAAGGACCTACTTGCATGTAAAGATTAATCAGGGGAGACCCACTGAACATTACGCCTGACTTGTCAGTGTCAGTATAATGGACCGGCCGGGTCCCTGGGCACCTCATAAGTGCCCCTGTGCTTCAATGATAGAAATGTCGCTGCACAGTATCAGCAAAAATGCGGGCAAATCCCAAATCTCACAATGACAAGTTATGCTTTAGTTAAGATTTTACATGTAATTAAGTATTGGTAGATGATGGTGAACCTGGGTATCACAGGAAAGACATGAAAGTCAACATACACTCCACAGAGTACAAGCATTAAAGACCGAGTAGACCAAATAAAAGGACCTACATGTGTGTAAGGATTAATCAGGGGAGTCTCACTGAAGATGTTAGATTTAAACTGTGTTTCTGGATTGTTAGCTATTATTTGAGAAGAACTTTGTTCTAATTTTTTCAAATTACAGCCTTTTTAGACGGAAATTATAGTTTTAGTTTGCTATCTCAACAGTCAAGCCACGTTTTAAATTGATACTTCAAACACAAGGTCCTAGTAACCTACTATTATCAGCAAAAAATATAGCCATTTGTCAGAATTTATATAAAAGTAACGCCTTTTTTCATCTTGAAATGTTGGTTTAGAATTTGCGTGTATCTTACAAGGCTCTATTTCAACAACCAGAATTGATTATTAAAATGTAGATTATTAACTATATAGTGAAAATAACTAAATTAAAATACTTTAATGAAAGGAGCACCTTTACAAAATCATGATAAGTCAAGTATAAATTTAATCATAACATGCATGAGTCGACAGACCAGAGTTGTTACTTAACACAGCCAATACACCTGACAACTGATGAATAAAGGTATTTGAAAAATGTTACTGTGTCAGGTCAGTGAAACTGTCTGTAGGTATAGATTTATCAATTAACTTAGAACCTGCTGAGCATTCATTGATCTGACCTTGGGAACTACATGTGGTATTGATCCAGATCATGCTGGGAAGCTGTCTGATGTGTGATCAGGATCTGCACTATTTGCTACTGAATCAGGATGTTTTGTTGAATTTACCGAAAGTTGTTTACGGATATCCAAAAATTTTGTCTGGGTTAAAAAGCAACTGTAGAAGGCAAGTAAATAATGGATAGAGACCTATCACTAACATGGGGGAGGAAGAATGCTGTGGCATCTGTTCATTATCACTTAATGATTGAACACTTGTCTGTAGGTTTACCAGTGTGTATTTGAAGGATGACTCACAGGGGGGTGGGGGAGGGGTAGTTGACATTCTAAAGATAGTAGTGTAGTGGGGTGAGGTTGAGGAATTTTTTATCCGACCTTAACAGAAAATAAAATCAATATTCAATACTGTGTAATGCCAATATAGTATGCAGATGTTCAAATACCAATGGGATTGTAGCCTGTTGAATGCTGATAGTCTGTATCTGTGTTCGTGTGGAGTCCCAGTCGTGCGAGAGTATTGTGTAGCAGATAATTGTTGTTGCTGGACCTTGGATGTTAACCCCATCAAGTAAACAAACAACATAGCAAATATGGCGGCACTGGACAATGGTGAGTCCATGTTGGTTGTGAAGTTTTGTATTGAAGTGGGTTAGTTACTGATTTATTGTGTTCTTGCTGTCATTGGTTTGGTGTTACGCAACTATGTTGGTATTTTGATTTAGGTTGCTGTTGTTTTTTGTTTGTTTTTAGTAGTAGTACATTGCAGCAATACTGTCAATGACATTTTTGTGAAGTCCAGTTATTACTTGTAAAAGAAGACCACAGATTGTTGTGTGGCTAGAACCGCATGTAGACCACAGGTCATGTGAAAGACCTTGGCCACAGTTGTTCCTGGCCACAGATGTTCCTTGTTACTTTTACTAATGTTAATCATTATACATTTTTAGTTGTTTGTTTGGTGTAAGTTGCTGCTTTGGGTATTGTTTTTTTTGTTGTTGTTTTTTTGTGTTGTTTTTTTGTGCCATTTGGCTCATTGGTCTAAATTTTCAGTTTTCTGAAATCATTGATGTTAATTTCCTTGCTATTTATTATGGTAAAATCCTTTAAATTATCATGCTATTAATAAATGTTCATGTAACTGTTGACTTCTCTTTTCTTGTTTGTACTGTTTCAGCTCCTGTTTTTCCTTTTGACTTTTTGTGCTTTTGCTAGTGTTTTTATTCCCCAAAGCAGACTATTGCATTTGAACTCTTTGTTCCATTTCGGTGTTTCACCCATACGTTCCTCATTTTTTTAACAATACATAAAACAAACTTTACCATCATACAGAAATAGGTGTGTAACACATAACATTGACAGGAAAGAGCTCAGATGTGAGACATCCAGGTGCTATCATGAGCATGCTCTTTTAACAAGAAGATGACTATTCTGGGAACTAAACAATCTTTCACTATTGATTGATCATGTAAATATTTAAGACTAATGATTGATCATGTAAACATTTGAGACTATTGATTGATCATGTAAATATTTGAGACTAATGAATGATCATGTAAATATTTGAGACTAATGATTGATCATGTAAATATTCGAGACTAATGATTGATCATGTAAATATTTGAGAGTAATGATTGATCATGTGAATATTTGAGACTAATGAATGATCATGTAAATATTTGAGACTAATGATTGATCATGTAAATATTTGAGACTAATGATTGATCATGTAAATATTTGAGACTAATGATTGATCATGTAAATATTTGAGACTAATGATTGATCATGTAAATATTTAAGAGTAACAAACCATTACTCTGATGGGAACCAGACTTTCTGCTACTAGGGTATTGATGCCAAATTTACTTTCACGATAGTTATCGATAGTTGAATCAACTGTCACGATAGACAATCGATAGTCAGCCCTACTATTGTGATACTATCACGAAAGTTACGTAGTTTTACTACATGCAATTGTAATAGGTAAATAAAGCAATATAAAATACATATTTAATATGTATTTTTTTATTCCTGCAATTTAAAGAGGAAAAGTAAAATAATCTCAATATATATGAACACTATGTAATAACAATATAGTTCAACTATAAACAATTAAACATTAACCATAATGCATGAATGCAATGTTTAGTTTACACAGCCCAGTGCCTATTTTCCTTTTACTAAGCACACATAGTTCAACTAAAGTTCAGCTAACACCTTTTTAAAAAAAACAACTTTAAACAAGTAGCCTCAATTTGAGTACGAACTGCTGGGTAGCGAAACATCCTGGACCGTAGCGAAACATTGGGTGTGAAATGGTAGGGTAGCAAAACATCCATCACCTGTATCATGCAGTATTTAATGCTTAGAGTAATGTCCCTGATCTACAAATCTGTAAACGAAAAAGGAGATAAAACATAGGTTAAAATAAATATCATAACTATCGATAGTTAGAGTTACTATAAGCAGTAGTTATTGATAGTTTAAATCACTATATATGTTCTTCATATACAAAAAAATGAGGTGTGGAATTAATTATTCATGATGAAAAAGTGTTAAAGCTTCACTGTAATTAAGTTAATTGTGTAGGACTTTCTGTGCTTCATTGGGTGGTAAATCAATTATCATGTGTATCCCATTTTCTTGGAATTTAACTCCTGTATCTTCCTTTAAATGTGGTATCCAACAATTTATACCAAAGTTTTTTTCTTAAATAACCAAGTAAATTATTGTTAAATAAAAAGGTTTTTCAAAATGCTGTTCATTGATGTCCTAGATCTGTGTGAACAGTCAAGCAGATATTGTCATTGCAAACAGGTATTTCTTATCCAAGCCATGCTGCAGAAGTAGCTATTTTTTTAAACTTAGAAGACCACATGACCACTTACTTTTGAGATCACCTTATATAGTCAACCGAGTAATCCGCTCTGACGTCGATATCAATTTTTAGCAGAGACCACAATCCAGCTTTTTATACATTTGGAAAGAATACACATTTATTTTTTTAACAATTCAGAATTCAAAATCTTATTTTTTAAGACTAAAGTAATCGTTTATGCAAAAATTAAGCCAACAATCCCCAAAGTAAATTGTGGTGGTTCAATATTGTTATATGTCTTTGATGTAGGCAAACTGTCTGAAACCACCTTTAATTGAGTGATAGTATAATAAAATGCTTCGGTACTCTTTGACAACTCATATAGCCCCTTGTTTTCAATGGGTTTATAATTAGAAGTAATATGTTGGGTTTTAGTATTAACATATTGTTTATGCTTGTGTTTTGTCTACTGTCAACATGGTTTGCTTCTTGAACAAGATTGGTATTCTTAATAAGATATAAATTTTGTAAACTGTTTATTAAGGTAATGTTTTACATTTTTAAACTGTGTAATAAGTAAGCCCGTTTTCAATTATAATTTGCATTATTTTAACCTGACAGATTTTTATATTGTCACTTATGTATTTAAGTTTTAACCAGATTATGCTCTATTCGCATTTAACTTCATTGTATTCGGCGCCTATCAAGTGTCGGTGTGCCGTAAAACCCAAAATACAAATATCGTTAACATGGATTGAAATGTAGGAGACATGAAATATAACGAAAGGTAATGCTGTCATATTAGTAGCACTTAAACTCATGGTTTCATGTTTATTTAATGATTGTTTGTTTTAAGCCTGTTTTAATGTAATTACAGTTTCAGATAAGTTATTCTTTTATTTATTTTCCTGGTAGTGTTATTATATTTTGTAGAACAATAATTATTGTTAGACCTATCTTTAAATATTTGACCTGTTAATGAAGATAAAATATTTTTATTTGAATAATTTTATATTATTTTTTCTCACTTTATTATCATCACTTTCTAAATCTTCATCATCATTAACACCTCAATTAACATCGTTAACAACTAGCTCAGTCAGCATCATCACAATCTCCATAACAACATCATTACCGCCTTCAGCATCATAATTACAACCCCAGTCAACACCATCATCACCATCTCATTCAACATCACCATCATCCCCTATACCATCAACAACATCACCACCTTCAGCACCATCATCACAACCTAAATCAACATCATCCACACCTCTACCAACAACATCATTACCACCTTCAACATCATCATCACAACCTCAAGCAGCATATTCACAACCTTATCACATCATCACCAATGGTGGGTCATTTGTAATTGAACTGGACTGATAAAACACCAACATGTTTATGTTTTTGATTCCGTTTATATACTAAGAGTGTGTTAACCATGGTTGACTTATTGAGGCCATGCTTTGTTAATGTTGAACATGTTTGACTTTAGGCACCAGCAGGCACCTTTTAGCAATGTTTACGAGGTCCCAGCTACTGGGGCTAGGGATAGATGGTAAGATGAAAGACTTTAAATGTTACCTAGAAGACTGCGGCTGTGGACTTTTTACTGCATTATATGTTTGTGTATCCTACTGTTCTTTCCATTTCTGGCAGAATTAATTAAGGCAGAAACTTCTCATTCTGTAATCTGAGGGTATGTACATGTTATTAATAGGTTAAATTGGTTTCTTTTTAGTTCTTGATAACAACGTCTTTCAACTTATATTTGTCTTGCTTGATTTTCCACTTCCAACCAGTAGTTTGGAAGTAAGTAACTACCAGAGGGGGAATGTTAAGTATCTTATACCTTATTTGCTGCAGAGGTTGTTATCTAACTAAAGAATATATTTTTAGCTCACCTGAGCACAATGTGCCCAAGGGGAGCTTTTGTGATACCGTGTCGTTCGTCAACATTTTACCTTGTGAACACACTAGAGGCCACAATTTTTATCCAATCTTCATCAAACTTGGTCAGAATGTTTGTCTGCATGAAATCTTGGATGAGTTCGTAACTGGGTCACTATGGGTCAAAAAGTAGGTCACAAGGTCAAATCTTAGAAAAAGCTTGTGAACACACTAGAGGCCACATTTATAGCCCAATCTTCACCAAACTTGGTCAGAATGTTTGTCTGCATGAAATCTTGGATGAGTTTGCAACTGGGTCATGTGGGGTCAAAAAGTAGGTCACAAGGTCAAATCTTAGAAAAAGCTTGTGAACACACTAGAGGCCACATTTATAGCCCAATCTTCACCAAACTTAGAATGTTTGTCTGTATGAAATCTTGGATGAGTTTGCAACTGGGTCATGTGGGGTCAAAAAGTAGGTCACAAGGTCAAATCTTAGAAAAAGCTTGTGAACACACTAGAGGCCACATTTATAGCCCAATCTTCACCAAACTTAGAATGTTTGTCTGTATGAAATCTTGGATGAGTTCGCAACTGGGTCATGTGGGGTCAAAAAGTAGGTCACTAGGTCAAATCTTAGAAAAAGCTTGTGAACACACTAGAGGCCCCATTTATTGGCCAATCTTCATTAAACTTGGTCAGAATGTTTGTCTACATGAAATCCTGGATGAGTTTGTTATTGAGTCATGTGGGGTCAAAAAGTAGGTCACTAGGTTACATTTTAGAAAAACCTTGTGAAAACACTTAAGAGGCTACATTGATGACCCAGTCTTCACCAAACTTGACCAGCATGTTTGCCAGTATGAAATCATATGTTTTGAAGTGAGTCATGTGGATTCAGTAGGTTACTTGGTAAAATTCTAGAAAATGTTATTAACCCAGTGGCCACACTAATGGTCCAATCTTCACCAAAGATTTCTAAAGTAAATAACTCTTAATTACTTGATGCCAGATTTGAGCTTTCTAAAAGCCTGTGTCATCAGGGGAGCGATTAAGGGCCATCATGGCCCTCTTGTTATAATATAGACTGATAAAGGTTAAGAAATTGGAGATGATATGTAATAATTATTTATACATGTCAGCTTCTGTACTCTTCTCTTCAGAGGATAGTTTCTACCTTTAAGTCTTAAAAGGCTGACAATTTCTTAGTATACATGTGTTGCTTTTTCAACTGAATCTTTCAGGACAGATTGGGCTCTTAAAATATGTGTTACATATGTAAAGGTGATCCAACAGTTTGAACAATACATACAGGCGCCCGTGGCATAGTCATAGTGTTGCTGATTTGTAACTCCTCTCACTGCTGAGCCTCTCACCGCATGGGTTCGAGTCATGGTCAGGGCAAAGGACTTAATGTGAGAAGGTCTTCCAGCTGACTTGTGGAGCGCTGGTTGTTCTACCCAGACCTTTGTGTGGGGTCTTCCTCCCCCAAATAGCTGGACATCGCTATCATGATCGTAAATGGTCGCTGCAATCTATTAAAAAACAAAACAAAAACAGAACAATACATTTTTTTCCGATATATCCAAATAAGACTCCTTGCTCCTTGAAAAGGTGTAATGCTGTTCATTGATGCCCTAGATCTGTGTGAACAGTAAAGCTTTGATCCACACTTCCCATTGCAATTAGTACAATTAGCTATTTTTAAACTAAGTAAGCCATGTGACCACTTTCTTTTGAGGTCATATTATATTGCCGTCTTGGTAATCAACTCTGACGTTAATATCTTTTTTTAGGAGAGATCATTATCATTCTTATTTAAAGATTTAGAAAGACTGAACATCTAGAGTGATATTTTATCAATTTGTGCAGTCTAACAATAGGTAATGTTCAAAAACATCTTTTCTTAGACTAAAAGTACAAGTTTATGAAGAAGTTATGCCCAAATTCCCCAAAGCATTGGTGAGAGTTATTGTCACATGTATTTGATATAGGCAAACTGTTAGCTACTGCCTTTAATGTGAATAAGTTTCGATTGTTTCACGCTTTTTGTGTTTTTCTGTAGTTAAATCTAATTTTGCATTCCATCGATGTGGCTTTAAAGTACACTATCAGCTATGTTCTGGCCTTGCAAGCTCAGCAAACTCTGGACCCAGGACACGTTTGATCTCCTGACCCATACCTAACTCTTATTAGTAGTTTATTTGCACCCTTGCGTAAACTCAAGCAAACGTAAGGGTAGCTCAACAACTGTTTGTCCTGTAACTTGTCAAGATTATGTGCTCAGGTGTTTATGGCCATGTTATCATGGTAAAGGCAGCACTGTATTTGCCTTAAGCCTAAACACTACCTCTTAGTGACAAACAATCAAGCTTAACCAAGTATCGTAAAAGACTGTATTATGCAAACAATCAAACATAATCAAGTACTATTCAAGACTATATTTTACAAACAGTCAAACATAACCAAGTACCATAAAAGACTTATGTATTATACAAACAATAAAAAATAACCTAGTACCATAAAAGACTATTATGCAAACAATCAAACGTAACCAAGTATCGTAAAAGACTGTATTATGCATACGCAAACAATTAAACTTTATCAAGTAATATTGAAGACAATGTATTATACAAACATAACCAAGTACCATAAAAGACTGTACTATACAAACAATCAAACATAACCTAGTACCATAAAAGTGTTTACATTATACAAACAATAAAAATAACCTAGTACTGTAAAACACATTTTGTTATTATACAAACAATCAATTATAATCATGTGCCATAAAAGACCATGTATTATACAATCAAACATAACCTAGTACTGAAAAAGACTATGTAATTATACAAACAATCAAACATAACCAAGAACCATAAAAGACTTGTGTGTTATACAAACAATCAAGTATAAACTAGCACTGTAAAAGACGTTGTATTATTCAAACAATCAAACATAAGCCAGTAACATAAAAAACTGCATCATACAAACAATAAAAAATAACCTAGTGCTGTAAAAGAATATGTATTATACACACCTTCAATACCAGAAATACAATCTGACAGTTCTCCTTTGCTAAAGTGTGTATTCATTTATAAACAGTTTTCAGTTTCCAAGTCTTAACTTGACCAGAAAGTGTAATTGGACTATTTACATTCATGTCACATCCTTTTCATTTAATTATTATAGTTTTATGTTGCAGACACAATTAATGCCACATAAATGATTATTAATTATAAATGCTTTAAAAAAATGTTTTATTGTGTCAATGTTATCAAACATTCTTGTGGGTAGTTGTAATCAACAATAGTGGTCATGTATAAGTTACATAGAGCACAGATAAGATGGATTTATTTTTGTAGTTTTCTGTGCACACAATCAGTTGTTGAAGAATATTTTTTTCTTCATTGTTAATCTCAAAATATTGGTGGACATTACACATAAGGTGCATATAATAATTGGTCTACAGTGGTTTATTCTGCATTCTATATATTTCTCGATTGTTTCCATCAATGGGGTTGTTAAGAATCTTATTTAAATTTCTGATTACTTTTATGTCTGGGTATGCATTTCCTAGTAGAGTATGTTTCTACTCTCTGCCCTTAAATGGGTTTGGATGTGCCTCCCTTTCAATTCATCTTTGTTTTCAATGTCATTTATGTGTCTTTCTTTGGGTTTGTCACCAAAACTATTTTAACTGTGTGTATTCTTTTATGTTTGCTCCAATATCGTTGTATTTTTTCCTAAAATAAGGTCACACTTGAAGGTCAAAATTGACTTAGAAAATGTTCTTAAATTTTAACATGTATTTGAATATTTCTGAAACTAGAAAAATTATTTGCTTGAAACTTAAAATATATATGAAGTGTCACAATTAGGATATGCAGGTCAAGTTTCATAACTCTGTATGGCATTTTGACAAAGTTATGCACCTTTTAAGTCTTCAAATTTACATACAATCAAGTATTAGACAATATGTCGTGTCCGCTCTATAAATCCTATACTAATGCAAGAATTTTCTTCAAACTTTACTCAAATGTTCAACTCAACAAGGTTATGTGCAGAACCCATGTTACCTTTGTGCCGGCTTAAGGTCAAGGTCACACTTGAAGGTCAAAATGGACTTAGAAAATGTTCTTAAATTTTAACATGTACTTGAATATTTCTGAAATTAGCACAGGTATTTGCTTGAAACTTAACCCTTTCGGCGCCAAGTTTGTCACAGAAAGTTCCAGCCAGCGCCAAGTTTATCTAGCACTATCATAGAAAATAATGGTCTCCGATTTCAAATTGGCATAACTTTTTTATCTTTTAAGATATCTTCATAAAATTTGGAGTGTTATTAGGAAATAAATAAATATACATAAAAACAACAACATTTTGATCTTAGCTTTATTATTTATGTCTCAGTAATATTCCATATTTGGTAAAATATTCTAATTTGAAAAAAAAAAATTAAATTAAATATTCCTGCCATCAAATTTATTCCATAATTATTAAATTTTCACTAGTGGAACATTTTGATGATAGAAATGTTTAATTTTATATATTTACAACATCATCAAATGTCAAATAAACTGTTAATTCAAAGTTTGTTATACAGTGTATAATGTCAATGTTTTGTCCAAAAAATTCATAATGGTAGCCAATGTCTTATATTATTTACAAATTGTACACAACTCTAGCTGCTGCTTGCTTAAAGTTTTTGTGAGTATGAAATAATTCATGGCATGGATAAAAACACATAGGAAGGTCACACTGTTTGCATTTAAAATTAGTCTGCTTCCTTTTCCAGCCAGGCGTTGTTCTAGAACTACAGACGACACAATCTGGTTTATATTTGGGGTCTTCAAACTGTCCGACAAAATGTCGCTCAGTCAGTCTAACTGGCATATCTGTTGATGGCCTCCCTTGGCGCTTAGATTTCTTTTCATAATCCTCCAACAGTCCATCAATAACTTTCTCTCTGAATTGTTTTTGAGATATTCTTTTGCTACATTGACCGGCATCTTTACAATATACAATGTAGCCATTCACTAATGCAACTTCTCGTAACCTGTGGTATATAGTGTTGTACCATTTGCTGCTTTTGTGTGGGTAGGCAAAAGTCCCTAATTTCTGATCTAGAATGTCAACACCTCCCATATGCTGATTGTAATCTTCAGCAACAACTGGTTTTTCTATATTTCTGTAACCTTGGTCTGTACCTCTTTGTCTGATTCTCTTGTCAATTGTGTTATTTGTGTCCATTGTCGACAAGAAATGTACACGTTTTGTGTCGTGCCAAGCACAGGCAATCATGTTGTCACTCCTCATAAACACAGGATCATCTCCCTTAGCCAAGTTCAGTCTTTGAGGGTGAAGATCTGCTGGCATCCCCTTTCTTCCTGGCTTTACAGTCCCAGTCGCGCCAATCATTCTGTTCTTAACTCACTGTACAATGTTGGAGATGTATAAAAATTGTCTGTATAGACTTTATGTCCAAGATTTTCAAATCCACTAAGCAAATCTAAACATATACTTTCAGTAATAGAAAATCCATCCTGTGGAGTGACAGAACCTTTTCCTGTGTATGTTAAGAATTTCAACACATACCCAGTTTTGCTTTCACACAGCGCATACTGTTTTATTCCCCATTTATACGGCTTTGATGGGAGATATTGTTTGAAACTTACTCTTCCTTTGAACTTCACAATGCTTTCATCAATTGAAAGTTCTCTCCTTGGTCCATACACTTTAAGATATGTTGGTTCACATATGTCCATAAGTGGACGAATTTTCCACAGTGGGTCATGACCTTGACTTCCTCGTTCTGGGCGTTCATCTTCATTATTTGCGAAGTGAAGAAATGAGGTTATAAGTTCATATCTATTTCTAGACATAATGTCTGAGAACGGTAAGCGTGTAAGTCTATACTCTGACCAGTAGTCTTCCAATTCATTTTTCTGGCATAACCCCATACACATCTGTAAGGCAATGTAGGCCTGAATTTCTGATACGTCAGTTTCAACCCAGTTGTGAAAACGAGAATATAATGATAGTGCTGTTGGATTGTCAAAGAACTGAAGTGAGTACCTATTAGTTTCATTAGCTATAAGTTCAATAGCTTGGTCTGGAAAAAACAATTTAAAATAGTCTACAGGCATATAATCTGTTGTATCAACCAGTACCCCTCTTCTGCCTGAAAAATCTGGTAGCCAGTCAGGTGTAAATGGATCTATCCAATCATACAGATTCCAGTCATAATAAGCTCCAGCTACAGGATTCTCGTCACTATTTCTGATATTGACAGTACATTGAGTTCTACCTCTAGCTCTAACACCACCCCTACCACGAGCACCACCTCTACCTCGAACGCCACTTCTACCTCGAACGCCACCTCTACCTGTTCCACGAACACCACCTCTTCCACGTGCACGACCATGTTTCACCACAGTTCACGGTTCATCATCGTCAGAGGAAGAATCTGAAAATATAAACCAAATTTTTCATTATTACAAATTATTTTCTTATTTCAGGATTTATTAATCTTAGAATAATAAAATAAAATGATAATCAAACTGTGTACAGCGTGTCACTGATAAACACACTGTATAAGAAATTGTTGCAAGCAGAATAAGCATCAACCAGTTATCGACAATTACTGACAGGTCCAAATGATTATATGAGTAGTACACACTAAGTAGAAATTGTAAATATATTGATACCAACAAACATTTATTTAATTGTTTATATATATTTGCATTTTTAAAACATTTATAAACATGAAATGTCTGTAATTCATAGTATAAAAGCATACATGAGGTAAAAACAACATAGAAGTAAATTACTTACCTGAATTTTCTATCTGAACAGGTGTTGAAATTCTAGAAGACTGATTAGAAAGAGTGTGCTCACTGTAATTATCATCTGAACTTCCATCCGACATGTCCGAATCATAGTCAAAATTTACGTCTTCACTTTCACTGTCATTTATGATCATATTGAGCACTTCTTGACGAGAGTATCTACACTTCCTTTTACCAGAAGCCATCTTGAACCAAACCAAACTGCTCTCGTGATTGACAACTTTTATTTAATCGTCAAAATGTCATTTTTTCGTGTATTTTTGTAATTTAAAGATTCATGTAAACATCAGAGCCTCGTTTTGAATTTAAATTGGGAAAGCCGGTGTTTTGGTAAAAAAACACGCTTGTGATAACAGCTTTAGGTTAAAGGGTAGTAAATGTCGACAATAGTCGCCATCGGCGCTCTACCGAGTTGTCGACGAGAGTCGCCTGCGGCGCCGAAAGGGTTAAAAGATATATGACGTATCACAAGTAAGATATGCAGGTCAAGTTTCATAACTCTGTATTGCATTTTAACAAAGTTATGCCCCTTTTTAAGTCTTTTAATTTACTTACAATCAATACTAGACAATATGTCGTGTCTGCCCTATAAATTCTATACTTATGTAAGGATTTTCTTCAAACTTAACTCAAATGTTCACCCCAACTGGGCAATGTGCAGAACCCATCTTACCCTTGAACCAGCTTTGTCAAGGACATTGGTGGGGGTATGAATCGTATTCAGCGATAGTTCTAGTTTTAAAGTAGGCTGGGACTTGTAGCTCCTCAATCCCTAACCACATGGATTCCAGGTGGGTAGGGGCACCTGTGGCGTAGTGGTAGAGACGCCGATTTGTAACTCCTCAGACTGCTTAGCCTCTCACTGCGTGGGTACGAGTCCTGTTTGGGGCGAAGAACTAAATGTGGGAAGGTCTTTCAGCTGACTTGAGATCCACTGGTGATTTTACCCAGACATGTGTCTGGGGTCTTCCTCCACAAAAAAGATGGACGTTGCTATAATGATCATCATTGGTGGATGCAATGTATTTAAAAAAACAAAACCAGGTGGGTTGAGAAATTTCTTGTAGCAAGGGGTTTCAGTTGGCCTGCGGTGTGCCTGTGGTTCTACCCAGACATTTGTCTAGGAGCTTCCTCAACCAGTATATACCATAATTTGTCAGTACAATATAACAAAATGTTACAACAAACAAATCATTTATATTACAACTTCATATTTCAAGCTAGGGCTGTGGCAGTATATCAGTATATTGTAATACTGGATAAATACAGTACCGCAATACACATTGCTGCCACCATTTCGTGCATCCAAAGTCAAATATGCTCGAATTAATGATAAGCGAACAATAAGAACCGACTTAAAATGTAGTCTGATGTCAAATACATGTTAGGGGAGTTCATTCTAAATCGCTCAGAAAATATGGTGAACTCTATATGCATTTGCAGCGTTCTTTTCAAGAAGAGTTTTAAACTGGTTTTGACTTTTTGTCAATTTCATTTCTGGATTTAAAAAAAATAAATATTGCATAGAAGCATGAATCTTATTGGACTTGAAATTTACTTCCATAAGTCACATTGTTATAGGATAGTTTGTTGCAGAATATTTAAAACATTATCATTACCTTTTGTAAGCAAATTTAATCAAACACGACCATTGCAAATTGTAAACAGTATGGCCAAGCCAATTGATTTTTCGAAAGAATGCCAAATTAAATCCCAAAATGCGATTGTGGTGGACCAGTTCTAGGTAAAGGATGACAGATGAACAAAGAAAATTGATGAAGGTGTCACATTCTGTTGACATTTTGATGCACATGTAAGATACAGCGGAGGTAGAATCAACCTAAATTCATTTAATAATCATCATCACCCGAATTTACTGGGTTCATCATACTTCACTGTCATGATTTTTTGCAGTTAATTTGTTGTTTGTTTTTACTTTGCTATCTTCTAGTTATATTACTTTCTTGTCTCTGTGTTTACCTGTTATAAGACTTATAAAGCTATGTCATATTACAAGCAGGCATTTGTTGTTCATTATGCTCGTTATAATTGGGAGAAAAGTTCCTTATGATAGTTTGATAAAATATGGTAATATATTATGGTACATATTGCAATGCCCTCTATATGTTTCTCAATATGTCATGGTATGACAGTCCTATTGCAAGATCAAATTTTATACAACCATTTTTAATGTTAAGAACCGGAACTGGAAGCGTAATTGGAAGGGTGTCTGTACCAGGTATGAGAGGCCATGGGTTCCAGTCTGGGCCATGATATACCAGAGTTAAAAAAATCGTAGTAGTATAGCTCCCTTGCTAATGCTGAAGCAAATATAAGGGTAGTTCCACAACTGGTTGGCCTGGTGTCAGGATAATGTGACTGGGTGTGGTATTATGCCTGTCGTCACAGCATGCTTTTCATAGTGAAGGCAGTCCTGTATTTGCTTCAAGTGGACCCCAGCTCCAGATAACTGAAATACTGTTTGTAAAACAATAAATCCAATAAACAATAACAGTGGCATAAATCTATACGGACACGTTGACCTTTGTATGATAAGTAGGCACTTAACTTTTCATTGTTACAACCCTTTGTGTGTAAGTCAATCATTTATGACCATGAATATGCAAGCCATTTTCTTTGTGCTATATTTGTTTGAGGACAAATGCTCCATCCTTATCCTAACTAACCTTTGTACTAACTTCTATTACTTTGATATTTTGATATTTTTCAACTTTTCCCCCCATAGATAACAAATTTGAATGAATGTTTTTGTCGGCAGGTTGGTGCAAGGATTATGTGAAGTGATTCATACACAATGTTATAATGCCTTTGACAAACATTGCATTTTGTTGTAATGTTTATGCTATGTCAAATGTTTGTTGTTCTCGTGTTTATAACAAATCTCCTTTCAGTTTTGTTTTTACTTACTAAATGCCATTTGAAACGTCCTATACTCTTTGTTTTTATTTACAATGCAAATGTGTGATATTTAAATGTCATTATGATTCATGAATTTATATTTAATTTCCTAAATTATTTCTTTTGTATACTATTTAATTACAAAAAATGTATTTTTTTTTATTTAATTACCAATTTAATGATTGATTATTTGTTTACTTTTTTCTAGGTCAGATCCTACTTTCGGTCACTTTTGTTTGCATTTATCTAGATTTTATATTATTACCTTTTCTGCATTCAGTGTTTTATACTAGGTCGACTTCATACACAAAGTAAGACTTTTTACTGCACGTTGCTTCAGGTACTCAGTACCCGGGTAATTGTTCTAGCCAGCCAGTGGGCAGTCAAGGGATTACTATAAATTGAAAGAACTTGAAGTTTATTCAGCAATAAATATAGAGAGAGATTTAGAACTAATACAAAAATCCTCAAAAATACAAAGACATATACAACAGGACCTGGTAGCGCAATCAGTAGAGCGTCGGCTCCAGGTATGGGAGGCCCGGGGTTCGATCCCAGGCCGCGACATACCAAAGTATTTTAAAATAGAAGTGATATAGCTCCCTTGTGTTAAAAATAGTAGTGATATAGCTCCCTTGCTAACGCTTAAGCAAATATAAGGATCGTTCTACAACTGGTTGCCTAGTGTGTGGAAAATGTGAGTGGGTGTGGTATCATGCCAGGTGTTCATGGCATGCTATACACATTGAATGCAGAACTATATCTACTTCAAGTGGACATGCGTCTCCAGATAACTGTAATACTTCTGGTAGGTCGATAAAACCAGTAAACAAACAGATACATAATACAGTGAGTTATGTAGAGTTGAGTCGATTTGAAACAGATTATTTAACTAAGTGTTATGTTGGTAATCAGACATAATATGTTAAGAAAATTCTTTTTATCTTTCCAATTAAAATTTTGTTACTTTTGGGTTGTTCTGTAAATTGCTTATAACAAACATTCGATTTTCCATTATTGACAAAAAATGTACCTATTATATAAACTATCTCCCGTTCCTGGACACAGTTTATTTACCTTCTCATGTTCACCCTTCAGAGACGAAGCCTATAGAGAAAGCTGTTGTTCGTTATTCCTACATCGCTGAGAATGAGGATGAACTAGATCTTAGCGAGGGGGACACTATCATCATCCTGGAGAAGGAGCTTGAGGATAGTGGCTGGTGGAAGGGACAGCTGGGGGACAAGATTGGAGTCTTCCCTGACAACTTCGTTGAGCTCATCAAGGAGGAGGTATGTGCCTATAAACCATTGTCAGGTGTATTGTCTGGGTTAAGTTCCTCTTTATATTTTCATAAGTTCTTTTTGCTACAGCCTTTTGGGAGTTAAGGCAGCTTGGATTTGTCAGTGGTAGTTATTTAGGATAATTTTTGTGAGCAGTTTTTGTTTTGTTTTTTTTTATTGTTATTTTTTTTTTTTGGGTGCTGGTTTAAGTGATTAAGTTTGAATAAAAACAAGTCATTTAGAGACTTTTAATTTATTTATATTCAGTGAAGGGGAATATATCAAATGCTTGGCATGGTGGAACTATTTAATTAAAAAAAATATGTCTACATATTTAGTTGTAGTTTTTTTAGTAGACACAACTTAATCATCCAGATATTATGTTATGATAAAGATTGTTTAAGCTTAAAAAGGCTGAGAAATAAATGTCACTTTATGAAATTTTATTAAACTAGCCAAGACTTGATTAAAAAGCTGGTTATTCATATAGCTCCAGATGTAAGTATTTGGAGGCTATTTTGGGAGTCACGCCAGTCCATCCGCATTTCAATTTGACTATCCGGCAGTCCGTCTGTCAACAAGATTTGTTGGAGATTTTCTTGGCTGTCTTTTGGCTGATTTTGATGAATTTCTACAGTCAATACCTGGCCTAGCAGGCTATTACTGGCTTGATAATGACTTTGAGTTATGGCCCCCTTTTTAATTTATGAAATATATATATATCAGTAATTGTGGCATAATATGATAGTATTCATATTTATTAAAAAGGATTGTTGATCTAGCAAAAATTATGAAATGGTTGCAAAGTATTGTATTAAATTTGGGGTATTTTTCTTTTCATTATGCAATATGTTTATAATTAAAAAAAAATATTTTGGTGGACATTACTAATGTCCTATTTATTGGACTTATCCTTTTCTTATGTATCCAGATGTAACTCCTTGTTGAAAGTAAAGTCTACAATCAAGTTAACAGTGTGTTGTTACTATTTTTTTTAAAATTAGCTATGTGCAAAAAAGATTTAGTGGATATGTTTTGATTTAAACAATCTTTCAGTTATTTAACCACAGCACAGTTATAAAATATTGAAAAATTCCATCACAAATATGGCATCTTGAAATAAGGCTACTGTATGTATTCTATTTAGGGCCTGTTTCTTTCTTTCTAGGCATATTTCTTCCTTTTTTCGTTTGTTATTCTTGTGATTTTAGGATTAATTGCAAAAAACAATTGATACCATGTTATAAGTGATTTCTCCATATGTTCATGATCCCTTTAAACCTAATGATAAGACTATACAGCATCTTTTTAACTTGCACATTTTTATAATTAGTTAAATTAGTTAAGAGGGTAATTGTTCTGTGTCATGTGAGTTTCTCATTGTATAAGAAATGACGATAATTGATTTAGCATTGTGTTTTCCCCATTCATTGTACTACTGCAAAGCAGTATATGCATTGTATTTTCAAACATGTAAAAGGTTTAAAGATATAATATTTAATGTCTTGAGCATATAATTTCCTTTTATTATTAATGTGTAAGTGGAACCTTACACTCATATATTTGAAACTGATATTTGGATTTTGTTGAATTAAATGGAAAAATCAATCTATATGGTAGTTGTATCTAAACTAAAAAATAATTTTAATTATGTGTGACCAAGATTGTGCTTGTTAATTGGAGTTAGTGGTAATCTTGTGATAAGATTATGGTAAGTTTGGTTACTGGTAATTTGATTTGTGTACTCCAGATATGCGTTCTTTGTATTGTTAGTTTTACTGATTGTATCAGAGATAAATTGACACCATACGTGTGATGTGTAGACAAAAATGTAACAAAAGTATTTGTTTTAAGTATTTCATCTTGTTATGAGCATAGTTACAATTATGTATGGTCTAATGGCATACAAACAGTCTCTTGTATTAATTGGTTACCTTATGACTATTTATTACCTATAAAGTTGCTGCAAATTATAACATTTAATTATAAATGGTATGAGATTCTAGAAAAAAACACCTAGAATGCTAAATCCTTTATTTCTCATCTGAAACCTATTATGAAGGAGGTGCCCGTGGCATAGTGGTAGAGTCACCGACTTGTAACTCCTCTGACAGCTTAGTCTCTCTCCACATGGGTTTGAGTCCTGTTTTGGGCGAAGGACCTAATGTTGGAATGCCTTCCAGCCGACCTGTGGTGAGCCGGTGGTTCTACACAAATATTTAATTGGGGTTTTCCTTCACCACATATCTGGAATATATATAATCATCATCATTGGTCACGGGCATATATTAAAAAAAATGTAAAAGCAAAACGAAACCTATTATACTCAAAATAATTTACTATCATTTCAATGTAATGTTGTTGAGCACTCATAAGTTACAGTTTGGGTGAGAATTATGGGCTATATAGTACATGACATGAATTTAATATGTATTGTTTTTATAGATTTATATACTATTATGTCCTTATCCATCATGTTCTGTACTGTTTGTATTATTATGTTTGCTGCATAGGTCCTTCTGGCTTCAATTCAACAAACTTTCAAACCTTCATAATCTCCATCGTTTTGACTTCTTATGTGTATTAGTTAACTGAGCTTTGTTTTACACGTTGTATGAATTCAAGTAAATCTTAAAGTTATATGATAAATATTAATCTATCTTGACTAGTAGTGCAGACACAATTATTTGAACCAGTTTGATTTGGGTCTGCACTGTTTGCTGGTCATCAGAATCCATTCACATGAGGTAAAAGGTTAATTACTCCCCTTTGTTGAATATATAAAAGGCTGATTATTCCCCTATGAATATATGCAAAAGGTTAATTATCCCCCTCTGTTGAATATATGTAAAAGGTTAATTATCCCCCCTTGTTGAATATATGTAAAAGGTTAATTACTCCCATTTGTTAAATATATGTAAAAGGTTAATTATCCACGTTGAATGTATGTAAAAGGTTAATTATCCCCCTTTGTTGAATATATGTAAAAGGTTAATTACTCCCCTTTGTTGAATAAATGTAGAAGTATGATTATTCCCCTTTGTTGAATATATGTAAAAGGTTAATTACATCCCTTTGTTGAATATATGTAAAAGGTTAATTACATCCATTTGTTGAATATATGTAAAAGGTTAATTACATCCCATTGTTGAATATATGTTGACGCTTAACCTGCATAATATGAATTAACCAAGCTCCAGGCTAAAAGTGTAGATCTGGATCAGTTAACTGATTCCCTCTGGGAGCTGACTGATCAGGATTTGCACTTTTTAATGCAAGTTTCTTGCATCATGCCTAGTTACTTGTGCATTTAGAGGTAATTAACAACAAAAGAGACAAATGCTGGTCTTTAAACAACTACAGCAGCTTAAGGGTTGACACTCATGTATGGCCCAATCCAACTATTGAGTCGACATGATGTGTATGTCTACATTCTAACAATGGTTTTGTATAAGTTTGTGTACTTGTGTTGCATTGTTTTATCTTTTCACTCCTCCCTCAGAATCCTAGAAAGTCCACTCTCCAGGTATTTATACAGTTTTGCTTGCTAATGTACCTCAGGTTCTATGATTTTTACAGTAGAGTTGCATCATCAAGACCATCATGTAATGCTATAAAACATTCTTAAATATAGCTAAATAAAGAGACCTTATGTCTGTTACATTTGCTAGATGATTTATAGTATACCACTATACATGGGTATTAATTAGGTAATCATATTTATGTAATATGTATTGCCAATAAGCACTTCATATTGTATTTGTTTGCATTATTTGGTATAAAATTCTATGGGTTGGCAATCATTCATGTCAAAATAAACAAAGCCTTTAAAAGTAGATGATTGTCTGTATAAACAAATACATCACATGCAATGGTCAACAGGAGAGCAGGATCTACATAATTATATCGTCAACAAGATTAATCAGTACTTGCTTTAACAATTAATCCTTGCTTATTCAATCAATCATTGCTAAAAAATAGATAAATCAACTTCAAAGGCTTTATCTAAACATAATTATGATGTCTTTTCACATTTGCCCATAGTCAAGTGGTCATAAAAGTCTTCTCATTAAGTGGTCTTACTAGCTAGCAAAATGGTCTTGAGGTGGGGTTCTGCTGTATTTGGCTTGGAATGTGATATTTAGCCCAGGCCTTCTTCTTATGTCTTGGTTATAAAAAACTAACCTGAGAAGTCTCCAGATAATTGAAAGATTGCTTTCGAGTCATTAAATCTAACAAGTTAAGAAAAAGGCCTAGAATTTGCTTGAACTGATAATATATAAGTTGCATGATGATGTAGTATGTTAAATATGTTCATTTATAGGACAACTTGTTTTAGGAGTTGAATTAATGTTTTAGTATCACTTGAATTAAGTTTGTTGTTGTTATTGATGTTTGTGTAAATGTCAACAATGTGTTTTATTGCAAGCGACTCAAGCTAAGAACTGTGTTTTATTGCAAGTGACTCAAGCTAAGAACTGTGTTTTATTGCAAGTAACTCAAGCTAAAAACTATGTTTCATTGCAAGTGACTCAAGCTAAGAACTGTGTTTTATTGCAAGTGACTCAAGCTAAAAACTATGTTTTATTGCAAGTGACTCAAGCCAAGAACTGTGTTTTATTGCAAGTGACTCATGCTAAAAACTATGTTTCATTGCAAGTGACTCAAGCTAAGAACTGTGTTTTATTGCAAGTGACTCAAGCTAAAACCTATGTTTCATTGCAAGTGACTCAAGCTAAAACCTATGTTTCATTGCAAGTGACTCAAGCTAAAACCTATGTTTCATTGCAAGTGACTCAAGCTAAAACCTATGTTTCATTGCAAGTGACTCAAGCTAAAACCTATGTTTCATTGCAAGTGACTCAAGCTAAGAACATTCTTCATGTTTGCTGGAACTAATAATGTTTATGGCGAAAAAAATTTATAAGCTAGCTCCAACGTTTATGGGTAATAAAATTTTATTTGTGCTAGTAGTATTTGTTGAATAAAATGCAGGCTAGAGAGCCTCTTATATGCTGTATTTGTGTTGTAGCCTATCATATGAACAAAATGCCAGATAATATGGTCAAAATGTTTGATAATATGGGAAAAATGTCTGATAATATGGATAAAATGTCTGATAATATGGACAAAATGTCTGATAATATCGACAAAATGTCTGATAATATGGACAAAATGTCTGATAATATGGTCAAAATGTCTGATAATATGGATAAAATGTCTGATAATATGGACAAAATGTCTGATAATATGGATAAAATGTCTGAAAATATGGTCAAAACGTCTGATAATATGGATACAATGTCTGATAATATGGACAAAATGTCTGATAATATGGACAAAATGTCTGATAATATGGTCAAAATGTCTGATAATATGGATAAAATGTCTGATAATATGGACAAAATGTCTGATAATATGGATAAAATGACTGATAATATGGTCAAAATGTCCGATAATATGGACATAATGTCTGATAATATGGACAAAATGTCTGATAATATGAACAAAATGTCTGATAATATGGATAAAATGTCTGATAATATGGTTATAATGTCTGATTAGATGGTCAAAATGTCTGATAATATGGACAAAATGTCTGATAATATGGATAAAATGTCTGATAATATGGTCAAAATGTCTGATAATATGGACAAAATGTCTGATAATATGGATAAAATGTCTGAAAATATGGTCAAAATGTCTGAAAATATGGACAAAATGTCTGATAATATGGATAAAATGTCTGATAATATGGTCAAAATGTCTGATAATATGGATAAAATATCTGATAATATGGTCAAAATGTCTGATAATATGGATATGGATAAAATGTCTGAAAATATGGACAAAATGTCTGATAATATGGTCAAAATGTCTGATAATATGAACAAAATGCCTGATAATATGGACAAAATGTCTGATAATATGGTCAAAATGTCTGATAATATGGATAAAATGTCTGATAATATGGACAAAATGTCTGATAATATGGATAAAATGTCTGATAATATGGTCAAAATGTCCGATAATATGGACAAAATGTCTGATAATATGGACAAAATGTCTGATAATATGAACAAAATGTCTGATAATATGGATAAAATGTCTGATAATATGGTTATAATGTCTGATTAGATGGTCAAAATGTCTGATAATATGGACAAAATGTCTGATAATATGGATAAAATGTCTGATAATATGGTCAAAATGTCTGATAATATGGACAAAATGTCTGATAATATGGATAAAATGTCTGAAAATATGGTCAAAATGTCTGAAAATATGGACAAAATGTCTGATAATATGGATAAAATGTCTGATAATATGGTCAAAATGTCTGATAATATGGATAAAATGTCTGATAATATGGACAAAATGTCTGATAATATGGTCAAAATGTCTGATAATATGGACAAAATGTCTGATAATATGGATAAAATGTCTGATAATATGGATAAAATGTCTGATAATATAGTCAAAATATCTGATAATATGGTCAAAATGTCTGAAAATATGGTCAAAATGTCTGATAATATGGACAAAATGTCTGATAATATGGATAAAATGTCTGATAATATGGTCAAAATGTCTGATAATATGGATAAAATATCTGATAATATGGTCAAAATGTCTGATAATATGGTCAAAATGTCTGAAAATATGGTCAAAATGTCTGATAATATGGACAAAATGTCTGATAGTATGGTCAAAATGTCTGATAATATGGATAAAATGTCTGATAATATGGATATAATGTCTGATAATATGGTCAAAATGTCTGATAATATGGATAAAATATCTGATAATATGGTCAAAATGTCTGATAATATGGTCGAAATGTCTGAAAATATAGTCAAAATGTCTTATAATATGGACAAAATGTCTGATAGTATGGTCAAAATGTCTGATAATATGGATAAAATGTCTGATAATATGGTCAAAATGTCTGAAAATATGGTCAAAATGTCTGATAATATGGATAAAATATCTGATAATATGGTCAAAATGTCTGATAATATGGATAAAATGTCTGAAAATATGGTCAAAATGTCTGAAAATATGGATAAAATGTCTGAAAATATGGATAAAATGTCTGAAAACATGGTCAAAATGTCTGATAATATGGTCAAAATGTCTGATAATATGGTCAAAATGTCTGAAAATATGGTCAAAATGTCTGAAAATATGGTCAAAATGTCTGAAAATATGGATAAAATGTCTGAAAATATGGATAAAATGTCTGAAAATATGGTCAAAATGTCTGAAAATATGGTCAAAATGTCTGATAATATGGATAAAATGTCTGATAATATGGACAAAATGTCTGATAATATGGTCAAAATGTCTGATAATATGGATAAAATGTCTGATAATATGGTCAAAATGTCTGAAAACATGGTCAAAATGTCTGATAATATGGTCAAAATGTCTGATAATATGGTCAAAATGTCTGAAAATATGGTCAAAATGTCTGATAATATGGTCAAAATGTCTGAAAATATGGTCAAAATGTCTGATAATATGGATAAAATGTCTGATAATATGGACAAAATGTCTGAAAACATGGTCAAAATGTCTGAAAATATGGTCAAAATGTCTGATAATATGGATAAAATATCTGATAATATGGACAAAATGTCTGATAATATGGACAAAATGTATGAAAATATGGTTAAAATGTCTGAAAATATGGACAAAATGTCTGATAATATGGTAATATGGACAAAATGTCTGAAAATATGGTCAAAATGTCTGATAATATCGACAAAATGTCTGATAATATGGACAAAATGTCTGATAATATGGTCAAAATGTCTGATAATATGGACAAAATAATGTCTGATAATATGGACAAAATAATGTCTGAAAATATGGTCAAAATGTCTGATAATATCGACAAAATGTCTGATAATATGGTCAAAATGTCTGATAATATGGACAAAATGTCTGATAATATGGTCAAAATGTCTGATAATATGGACAAAATAATGTCTGATAATATGGACAAAATAATGTCTGAAAATATGGTCAAAATGTCTGATAATATCGACAAAATGTCTGATAATATGGTCAAAATGTCTGATAATATGGTCAAAATGTCTGATAATATGGACAAAATGTCTGATAATATGGTCAAAATGTCTGATAATATGGATAAAATTTGGTTTGAGTAATAATGAAAACTGTTTACAGCATAAATGTTCACATTTTAAATTATTTATTTTAAAAAGCCCTTAACTTTATCAAATGACAGGAATACAATGTTTAATGTTCTCTAAAAGCTCCTAAAGACAGTTTACAGGTTGAATAATTGACTAATTTACAACATATGTTCAAAAAGTTCATGAATTAAAGCTGTCATATTTATACAAGATGTACGTATAGCCTGTATTTTGTATACTATACAGCCTATCACTTCTTTACAGTCTTATTGTGGGTGTTGGAAGTCAGCAGCTTTACCTCTATTAATTATCTCAATTTATGTTTTATCAGCTCTGGGCTGTAGACTATTCAATAGTAAATATTTACATATATTACATATATAATGGTCATTTGGCTGGAAATGTTGCTGTTTAGCAAATGAGAACTATATATTCACACTAAATATACATGTAATGATTGGTCTTTGAACTTATGTTTCACTATATCTATTGAGCATTTGGATATAAGTCTGAAAATGCTCCAAGGACAAAATACTCCAAGGACAACATACTCCACAGACAAAATACTCCAAGGATAACATTGTCCACAAACACAATGTTCCAAGGACAAGAAACTTCAAGGACAAAATACTCCAAGGACATACTCCACAGACAAAATACACCACTGACAACATACTCCATAGACAAAATGCTCCAAGGACAACATACTTAACAACCAAAATGCTCCAGGGACAACATACTCCACAAACAAAATACTCCAAGGACAACATACTCCACAGACAAAATACTCCAAGGACAACATACTCCACAGACAAAATACTCTAAGGACAACATACCCCACAGACAAAATACTCCAAGGACAACATATTCTAACAACAAAATTTTCCAAGGATAACATAGTCCATAAACAAAATACTCCAAGGACAACATACTTCACGAACAAAATACTCCAAGGACAACACATTCCACAGACAAAATGCTCCAAGGACAACATACTCCACAAACAAAATGCTCCAAGGACAACATACTCCACACACAAAATAATCGAAGAACAAAATACTCCAAGGACAACATACTCCACAAACAAAATGCTCCAAGGACAACATATTCCACAAACAAAATGCTCCAAGGACATCATACTCCACAAACAAAATACTCCAAGGACCACATATTTCACAAACAAAATACTCCAAGGACAACATACTCCACAAACAAAATGCTCCATGGACAACATATTCCACAAAGAAAATGCTCCAAGGACCACATATTTCACAAACAAAATACTCCAAGGACAACATACTCCACAAACAAAATACTCCAAGAACAACACATTCCACAGACAAAATGCTCCAAGGACAACATACTCCACAAACAAAATACTCCAAGGACAACATACTACTCGAAGAAAAATACTCCAAGGACAACATATTCCACAAACAAAATACTCCAAGGACAACATACTCCACAGACAAAATTCTCTGAGGACAACATATTCCACAGACAAAATGCTCCAAGGACAACATACTCCACAAACAAAATGCTCCAAGGACAACATACTCCACAAACAAAATACTTCAAGGACAACATACTCCACAAACAAAATGTTCCATGGACAACATACTCCACAAACAAAATACTCCAAGGACAACATACTCCACAAACAAAATGCTCCACAGACAAAATGTTCCATGGACAAAATACTTCAAGGACAACATACTCCACAAACAAATTGTTCCATGGACAACATACTCCACAAACAAAATACTCCAAGGACAACATACTCCACAAACAAGATGCTCCAAGGACAACATACTCCACAAACAAAATACTTCAAGGACAACATAGTCCACAAACAAAATGTTCCATGGACAACATACTCCACAAACAAAATATTCCAAGGACAACATACTCCACAGACAAAATGCTCCAAGGACAACATACTCCACAAACAAAATACTCCAAGGACAACATACTTCATGAAGAAAAATACTCCAAGGACAACATGTTCCACAAACAAAATGCTCCAAGGACAGCATACTCCACAAACAAAATGCTCCAAGGACAACATTCTCCACAAACAAAATACTCCAAGGACAACATATTCCACAAACAAAATGTTCCAAGGACAACATACTCAACAAACAAAATGCTCCAAGGACAACATACTCCACAAACAAAATGCTCCAAGGACAACATACTCCACAAACAAAATACTCCAAGGACAACATACTCCACAAACAAAATGCTCCAAGGACAACATACTCCACAAACAAAATGCTCCAAGGACAACATACTCAACAAACAAAATGCTCCAAGGACAGCATACTCCACAAATAAAATGCTCCAAGGACAACATACTCCACAAACAAAATACTCCAAGGACAACATACTCCACAAACAAAATGCTCCAAGGACAACATACTCCACAAACAAAATGCTCCAAGGACAACATACTCCACAAACAAAATACTTCAAGGACAACATACTCCACAAACAAAATGCTCCAAGGACAACATACTCCACAAACAAAATACTCCAAGGACAACATACTCCACAAACAACATACTCCACAGACAAAATACTCCAAGGACAACATACTCCACAAACAACATACTCCACAGACAAAATACTTCAAAGACAACTTACTCCACAAACAATATACTCCAATGACAACATACTCAACAAATAATACTCCAAGGACAACATACTCTACAGACAAAATAGTCCATGCTATTTATGACTGAGCAGTTTGAGCAGCTTGTAATGCCTCATGTAATCAATTTTAGGTTTGAGTCCCGGTAGGCTTAATTCTTTAAAGGTGGTGTCTGACAGCTTTGACCAAAAATGTTTTCATTAAAGATCATAATAAACCTTTGTTACCCAAACAGATAAAGCAAAATGCTGTTAATTGATGTCCTACACCTATCTGAAAAGTGAATCATAACGTCACAATCGTCATTTCACACATGTATTTCCTATTTGACCCACGCTGCACAGTTAGCTATTTTAAAACTAACAAACCCATGTGACCACTAATGTTTTAGCTCATCCATGTCATCCATTGTGACATTGATGTCTATTTATAGCAGGAATGCCAATCATTCTTTTTTATAGATTTGAAAAGAATGAACATTTAGGTGATGATTAACGAGTTTTACTGCCCTAAAATTGAGATGCTGTTGCAAATCGTCAAGGCATAGATCAATGTTTGATTTTTTTTTCTTCAGAAATTATGTACAGATACCCCAAACAAAGGTCTGATATTGTTACATATATAAGATATCATATCGGCAAGCTGTCGGACACCAGCTTTAATGTGTGGATTTCTTAATGCTGGCCTGCACTGCTTTATGGTTCTAGCCAGACCTGCATCGGCAGATGGTAGAGCGTCGGCTTGCAGATCCGGAGGTCGTGGGTTCAAACCCTGGCCGGGTCAAACCAAAGACTTTAAAGTTGGTATATCTACAACAAATCTAGACTTTCTTGAGGTTATTGTTTACCTTTTGTGAAGTTGTTTTCCATTTACTTTAGACAAGCAATTCTTCATTTAAACCTGGATGTCACTAATTGACATTAACTTTTGGTATAATTTAGACCTAAAAAGAAAAAAAATGATTTTACTTATTATATTTCAATGACATGTTTGGTCCTATAAGTAAAAGTAATATAAATTTATTAAAGTACACCATGCTGTAAGTGGTCAGTTTAGGTTCTTCCAAGCAATTTGTTCTTTAATTTTTGTCTAATCAGCGGTCACGTGCCTTCTGCGGCCAGCGGTCAGCTTGATTGTGCAAATCCTTTTTAGCTCACCTGAGCACAACGTGCTCAAGGGGAGCTTTTGTGATACCGCTTCGTCCGGCGTCCGTCGTACGTCGTTCGTCGTCCGTCGTTCGTCGTCAACATTTACCTTGTGAACACACTAGAGGCCACAATTTTTATCCAATCTTCATCAAACTTGGTCAGAATATTTGTCTGCATGAAATCTTGGATGAGTTCATTATTGGGTCACCTGGGGTCAAAAAGTAGGTCACAAGGTCAAATTTTAAGAAAAACTTGTGAACACACTAGAGGCCACATTTATAGCCCAATCTTCACCAAACTTGGTCAGAATGTTTGTCTGCATGAAATCTTGGATGAGTTCGTAACTGGGTCACGTGGGGTCAAAAAGTAGGTCACGAGGTCAAATCTTAGAAAAAGCTTGTGAACACACTAGAGGCCACATTTATAGCCCAATCATCACCAAACTTGGTCAGAATGTTTGTCTGCATGAAATCTTGGATGAGTTCGTAACTGGGTCACGTGGGTTCAAAAAGTAAGTCACGAGGTCAAATCTTAGAAAAAGCTTGTGAACACACTAGAGGCCACATTTATAGCCCAATCTTCACCAAACTTGGTCAGAATGTTTGTCTGCATGAAATCTTGGATGAGTTCGTAACTGGGTCACGTGGGGTCAAAAAGATGGTCACGAGGTCAAATCTTAGAAAAAGCTTGTGAACACACTAGAGGCCACATTTATAGCCCAATCTTCACCAAACTTGGTCAGAATGTTTGTCTGCATAAAATCTTGGATGAGTTCGTAACTGGGTCACGTGGGGTCAAAAAGTAGGTCACGAGGTCAAATCTTAGAAAAAGCTTGTGAACACACTAGAGGCCACATTTATAGCCCAATCTTCCCCAAACTTGGTCAGAATGTTTGTCTGCATGAAATCTTGGATGAGTTCGTAACTGGGTCACGTGGGGTCAAAAAGTAGGTCACTAGGTCAAATCTTAGAAAAAGCTTGTGAACACACTTAAGAGGCTACATTGATGGCCCAGTCTTCACCAAACTTGACCATCATGTTTGCCAGTATGAAATCTTACATATGTTTTGAAGTGAGTCATGTGGATTCAGTAGGTTACTTGGTAAAATTCTAGAAAATGTTATCAACCCACTGGCCACACTAATGGTCCAATCTTCACCAAAGATTTCTAAAGTAAATAACTCTTAATTACTTAATGCCAGATTTAAGCCTACGTAAAGCCTGTGTCATCAGGTGAGCGATTAAGGGCCATCATGGCCCTCTTGTTTAATTTACTCCTAGTTAACGGTCAGTCAGCATGTGCCAATCGTCAGTTGTGATCACACAATGAATGTGTGACCGTTAATCCCCCTGCTCCCCTCCCACTTGTCAATATTATCACACTAACTGTCCCGATCTGCCAATCAAGATACATTCCTTCCATCTGGGAGTCGGAGCACAATAAAGTGTCTCAGCCAATATCTATTCAGCATACATCGTAGTTAAATGATACTTAACATAATTCATTTAGTCTAATAACACACTACCTGCTGTTTAAGTAAAGAAAAAATGTTAAAAATTGCACCATCTGGAACATATGTACACTTATCAAAGATTTGTGACACTACAATTTGACAACGATTTTGGTACCCACAGTATACATTATATGCGAAACATTTAAAATAGCATGTTTTGTACTGTAAGTAACCAAACTACTAGTAATGGAGCAATATTTTCTGTGATTTAGTGAGGCACTTCTGATATTCTGAGTCATTAGTTGACATTCCAAAATCAGTTATGTTGTAGTATTAATACCTATTCGAACAGTACTTTATAGTAGATCTACTATGTAATGCTTTTTATAAGGTCACATATTCATATGAATAGATAGACAATCAATAATATCATATTTTGTGTTAAGCAGCCAACTTGTCTTAAGCGGCCAATTTTAGACTGTCCCTTGGGTGGTTGCTTAATACAAGTTTGACTGTACCTCAAATGGCTATAGAGTGTGCGTGCCCATACAATGTGCACATCCCTTCTTTAGGCTTCAAATCTTGGTGCACAGTTAACCAAGGAAACGCACTACATCGTATGCTGCTATAGATAGTTTCCAAATCAGTGAAGATGCCTTATCTTGGTAGCCATCTTTGATGTTAACTTCAAGGGATTTTCAGATTAATTGTATAGAAGCATATTTTTTTTTTTTTTTGTAATTTCTTCATTTGTGGTCAAAAAATTAAATGCTATACACCATTAGAAAGCTTATTGTTTTATTTTTTTACCTTTTAAACTATCAAAATATAGTTTTTATATTAAACTGTCTTATCAGTGCCTATGACATCCCATGGAAACTATCCATGAGCTAGGTAACATTATGCACATAGTTCACATATTCTGCATTTGAAGTATGATTGTTTGAACCAAAATAGACAATTTATAGACATATATATATAGACAATAGACAGTAGACATAATAGGACTGGTAAACACATGTAGGTTTGGATGTTTGACCTTTATTTGCAACTAGTATTTGATTAGTATTTTAAGTGTCCATACAATAACACTGAGGAATGGCTTGTATAGCCTTACGGTTAGAGCATTTGACGCGTTCTTATTGAAAAACAGCAGTTTTGTTTATGTTTGGCTGTAGGTATAAATTTTAGTACGGTTGACTCTTTTTTGTATTACAAAGTTACTGCATAATGCTAAAGCTGCCATCCTAACAAAGTTCAACTATTCCTAGTGCAACAAAAAGTAGTTCCATGTATTTTCCTGATAAGATGGGAAACAAAACATTGTCACACAGTTTTACTCCGATGGCAGAATAAGCAAATGTTTGCCTAGCCTGTTAAAAGTAGATGCAAGTGTGAATTTAAAATACAACAGTTAATGGAAATCAGATGTTTACATTCAACACCCTCTAACGTACATAAAAATACAACATTAATTGAAATATGGTTCTTTGTAATGGAAATCGATTATATTTTGCTTTACTACCGTGATCTGCCAACAGCATTGCGACGTTTAAGTGAATTTTGAGAGGGGACGGTTATTTTACACAAAATAGTATATAGCATTTTATCTACATCAGTTCAGATTATCTCACATTGTTAATATTTCTAAGAAGCAATGAATACCACAGTGTTTCAGCACTTTTTTTAACCATAGATATTTGTGGCTACTATCATTTATATTCAAACCTAAATTAATTCATTTTATTATCTTTCATATGCATGATATACAACCAAGATTGATTCATATACAACCCAATACTGTGAGGGCATGATTTTATAAACAGAACTTAATGAGATCCAGTTGTATGCATTTAAACACTTTAAATGGCAACAATGGTTAACAAATATTTTCAGTAAAAGCCTTTTAAATAAAGATCTCTTTACAAAAATTAAATTTTACTTAATTTTTGGCATCTTCAAAATTAAGATGCTATTTAATTGCAAATTCATATGTTGAACATTTTCTGGTAAATCACGGGTAAATCTAAGCACATAAAAAATGGAAAAAATAAAAGAAAGTATAAATTGTTAAAAAAATTTTTTTTAATAGAATCATAGAGTAATAATGTAGATCTATATGTTTAAAATAAAATTGCTGTTATAATGATAGTCTGTCAACAACAAATCTTATAATGTCTGTATAATCATTAATATTCTCAATATACAAATTACACAAAGTGCTCTCTTATGCCTGGGTATGAACACATTTGAGCATGCCTGAGTTTGGAACCCTGTTTTATATGATTGCTGCTTGCTATTCTTTCAGCCCTTACCAGAAAAAGCACAAAGACCCTCGAGTAACCCTACACCACAAGTATGTGAAAACTTCTCTAGCCATGTTCGATGTTGTTCATTCTTCTTTTCTCACATTTCTGTTGTTGTTTCTTTTTAGGAAAAAACAACAACATCGGGGTTGCCAATGGCAGAGCGGTTAGAGTCTCTGACTTATAACTTCTCAGCCCAGCACCACGTGGGTTTGAGTCCCGGTCTGGGCAGGAATGTTGATGTTTTTTTCCAGCTAACTAGCAGTGCACCTACCAACACATAAGTCTAGGGACTTTCTTCAACAATAATTAGCTGGATGTCTCCAATATAACCATAATTTTGTCTGTGCAATGTAATCTAAATAAAAATAAAAACATTCCTTAAAAAAAAGCCAGAATACAAGGACACTAAAATATCGTGGACAATTCCTTGTTCATAGCATAATCAAATACATACTACCAATAGATCATGTACAGTTCCAAGGAATTCCTCTCCAAGACAGAGCACTTTCAAGATGTTTCACTCTAAAACTATCCCTACAAAGGTCATTGAGGACATAGTCCCTTTTTTTAAAATTAAGGTGCACTTAAATAAACCGACCGGTGGTAGAGTGCTGGCTTGCGGATCGTGAGGTCGTGGGTTCAAACCCCGGCGGGGTCATACCAAACACTTTAAAGTTGGTTGTAGTGGCTTCCCTCCTAGCGCTCGGGGCTAAGGGGACAGCATTATGCCTGATTCGTCAGTGTCAGTATAATGGACCGGCCGGGTTCAGTCCCTGGGCTCCTCATAAGTGCCCCCGTGCTAAAATGATAGAAATGTCGCTGCACAGTATCGGCAAAAATGCCATCCAAATCCATTCCCTTAAATAAACGCCAACATCCATATATTTTCACTTGCATACTACGCCACTAACCCATTTAAATGCAATGTTCTGCATGATCCTTGGTTGTTTAACCCTTAGCTTGCTACAGTTTGTTAAACCATGTTAACCCATGTGTCTTTTTGCTTCAATATCAAATATGTTATCAAGTCATTGTTGATATACTTATAAAGAAAGACTGAGCAGCAAAAAGAATAGGTCCTGATCAGACAGCTCTCAGCAGGGATCTACGCCATTTGCTTAAACCTTGTAAATACGCGAATAGCAAGCTAAGAGTTAAAAAAACACTAAAGCATTCATTTTAGTACTAATTATAACCTTGGTTGTAGAATGAATCTGTTCTTTTAGTTATTTTCAGTGCATTTAACAGAAGGTTGTCAGTTAGTTATGTTCAGTTTTAACTGGTTTGTTGTTGTAATTGTTGTTGATGGTGATTATGATGATGGTGATGATGATGATGATGATGATGATGATGATGATGATGATGTAATAGCTTTTGCTTAAAAATGTTGTTTAATTTATTCTGAAACAGAAGAAGCTTTTAATGTTGTAAAAATATGATTTAAAGTATTTTGAGGCATAAAAATGTTTAAAGGTGGTAACTGACAGGTTGGACCAGATGTTTCTCAAAGAACCAAATAAATTATTGTTGCCTGAAAAGATCTCACAAAATGCTGATTATTGATGTCCTACATCTATGTGAAAAGTGAAGCATAACACATCACTCGACACTACAAATAAATATTTTCTAACTAAGTCATGCTGCACAGATAGCTATTTTTAAACTTAACAACCCGTGTGACCTGTAACTTTATATAATCATTAGGGTAATCCACTCTGACATTGATGTCTATTTTTAGCAGAAATCACAATCTTGCTTATTGGTAGTTTTAGAAAGAATATGCATGTAGAGTGATGTATTTCATGAGTTCTGCTTATTTTACAATTTAGACAGTGTTCAAAATCATCATTTGTTAGACTTAGGTTTGACTGTTTGTAGAAATAATGCCCCATTTCCCCAAATCCAGGTTTATGCGTATTTGATGAAGACAAACTGTTGGATACCACCATTAATTGTGGTTGTGGCACAATCAAATAATTTAATATCTGGACAAAATCTCACCTCAACAAAAATTCACCTGTCGTATTTGCATGGCTGAGTGAAAGCTCCTCTGTCCTATTTTATTGTGGTGAACTCAATCATAAATTTTTCTATGTTGGACAAACCAAGACCTATTTCTGTTCTAGAGCTCTTCTGCTACTTTTTTCTAGCATTGACTAAAGGTCCCTCATTGTATTAATAATCTATGTATTTGTTCTGCAATAGAAATATATATTAGCATCATTATATACATGTGTAATAATGGGACTGCTGACAAAATATGTTGTAAATCTTGTCTAAAGTCTCATTTTATTTTGTCAGCATATCATTAATTAAAAGAATAGGAATTAAAATAAAGATGTTTAAATAAGGGAATCACATTCTCTTGCAAAAACCAATCTCCATTTGGTATGTCTTTTAATTTATTTGAACACATGTTATGAATACACTCACAATTGGCAACCCCCACTGGCGTGATAGGTAGAAACAAAAACTTTACTCAGGGTTTTTGTCCCCATTTTGGGAACAACATCCGACCCTCAGAATTGGAAATTTGTTTCTGTCATCTTAGACAAAATAAGGAAAAAATTCAAACTACATTGTATGTATAAAAAATAAAATAATATGGTTCTTTCATCTCCATTTATATGTCACTCATTTACAAAGCAATATATCTGTTTCTCATGTGACTGAAGTAGTCAAAATTATGTAATCAGATATTTGAAATTATGTAATTTATTTGACCAGGGGTGAGAATAACCTTTTTTTTTTCCATTGTATAAATTGGGAATTTTCTCCTTGAAATTGGGAAAAATGTAGTTTTTGCCATTGGAAACACAACAGAAGACTGGTCTACAAAATGGGCCAAAGCAAATTTGCTGTTACCTGACTCTCAGTCAACTTTACATGTATTGATATTGTTTTGGCAAAAAGTGTAGACACAGATCAGTCGCCTTTGGCTGGGAGCTGTCTAATCATGATCTACACTATTTGCTTCTTTCAGTTTTATTTATGGGGAGCAGTTACCTCTGCAAGAAATTATTGACATTTTGTAGTATGGGTCATAAATATTGTATTAGAAGGATTACCATTCTCAGGCAAGTGTCATCAGCTACTCATCTAGGTCTCAGTACCCCACTGTAGTCATACCAAGCCCAGTGTCATGGCTCTGGCTTGCAGATACAAGGTGAAGATAAGATCCAATCAAACCACTCAATATCATGTCTGTCACCTACAAAACCCTGGTTCTACCTGCCAGGTCAGACTGACCAGAACACTCACAGTTTGTTCTGTTTTTAATTAATGTAGTAATTAAAGTGATAACATGTTTGTTTAATTAGAAATCAATTAAGTGTCAGACTTAATATTTGACAATAAGGAATCACTTCATTTTAATTATCAAGCTATATGTGTGGTAAAAGAAATAATATCATTAAGTGCCAGACAGAATGTTTACTTTATCTTTTTTGTCTATTATTTAAATATTCTATATTTTTTACCTGAGAGAGATAATAGTTTAGTTTTTTTACTAATAAGGATCTGTAAGCTTTAAGTCTAAAAATTAACTCAAATTTTACACAGTTTGAAAAGTTGAAAAATCAATCAATTTGTTGAATAAAGAAATAAAAAGTAATAAGTGTATGGAAACGATACATACAATGATCATACAAGGCCTGCAAGTCTTAAAATTAATTCAAATTTTACACAGTTTGAAAAATTAAAAAATCAAATCAATTTGTTGAATAAAGAAATAAAAAGTAATTAGTTGGCCTAATTTAAATGAGAGTAAGAGATTTTATTTGAATGTTTTCAATAAAAAAAATCATTCATGTAACAGTATTAAAATCCTGACATACATTTATATTAAAAAATTTTGTTGTTTAATTGAAAATAATGTCTTACTAGCAAATTCTAGTTAAGACTTCTATTTATGCAATAGGTATTTGTATCCTTGCTTCTCATCAATGTTTCAAAATTCTTCAGCAGATAGTTAAAATATACATTAATTCTAGGTATAGCATGTTCTCAACACATCTCTACATTTAACAAGTGCTTGTTTCTTTTAGATAATTTTTACTCAAATACATGATAAAAACTTTCTTGGACAATTGCATGTATGTGAGATAACAGCGTTGTGGTACTTTGTATTTAGATAAAGAAGGCATTTTATGATAAAACTGTGATTAAAACAACAATAAACCAACATCCAGTTTCAATGCCAAACTTAAGATAAGATAGGTTTTTTTTCTTTTGTCCCATGAGAACAAGCATAGCAAGTAAGAAAAGTGTGAACAACTATGCAGGCTATGTGTGAACAATGGTTGGTGATTGCATTGAGCTGTCAATCAAGCACACTCATCCTGACTCTTTCACCCCCTGTCCCCATGTCAGCCCCCTACAATGTGACTTCTTAGTTTGGATTCTGTGGGAAGCACAGGGGAGCAAGTGACCACTCCCCTCCCCCACCCCCAATTAGCCTCTCCCCTGGGTCCCATTCTCCCTGTCAGGGGTTGGTCACCAGAGCAAACATTTTGAGTCATGTGACAGTCGCATATATAAGACCCATGTTCCAATCCTGCCAGACAGTCTGCTGTTGACTGGACATCCTGTTGATTGGAGGTCTGGTAGCATCATCAAAGACTATGTTATCTTAGAATGTTCCTTTGATCATATCAAGCATTTACTGTTATAAGGAAGAAGTATATTTCTTCTTGAAAACCTGTAAACAATTGAATGATCAACATTTGAGTAATAATTGGTCCAAATTTTGGAAGGAGGTGTGTTGTTTTGAAAAAGAAGATATTTTAGGGGGAAAATCCACCATGGAAATAATTCTGACGATTTCATCACAATTGGTGGAGTCTGTGACATCTCTCCTAGGCAGGATTATTGTCTTCAGTCTGAGGTAAGTAATACACATTACTGTATTAATTTGTCATTCATTATGTTAAGCATTTTTTAATTCTTTAAATGTAAAAGACATTATAAATTAACAAAAACAAATTTGTCTTTCTCGGTCTTTTGACCAAATAAATTTGTTGAAAATTGTGACATTTTCAATTTTTTAAATAAAAATATAAAAGATGAAAACATACATTTTCTGCCTATTAAAAATCTATGTTGAAATGACAAAATATACAATAAACCATATAAAAGTCCCTGAAATTTATGATTGTAAGTTTGTTGATTGAAGTGCTGAAAAAATTATGCAAAATAATATTTTGGTAAAAACAATATTACAGTATAACTTTTTGACTGGCAATCTTTTAGATGGATTTGCATTATTATATTTTCTCGTATTTTAATTTACATGCTGTATACTAGACTTTCAAAATAACATCAACCTACTCTATAGTATATTGTAAAGCCATTTTATTTTTATTTTTCATCAGCTTTGTACCTACAAAAGTCAGAATCAATTTATAGGCATATTGTAAACAAAGAGAAAGCAATAACACTTGTTTATGTCTAAATAAGATGTTATTTGTGATCTCTTTGTTATCAGACTTGTAAATCAGCCAGAAAGTTAATTGGTGTCAGGTGGGCTGGGGACCATGCACAAAATAACAGCCATATCTGGAAGTTGTTCTGGAATTGAGGTTGACAACCTTTGAGCTAAAGGTTGAGATAGTCCTCAAAGCATATGAATGATCAGATTTCAAATATCATTTAAAATTCAGGCAAAAAAGTTTCATTTTCATTTTGCCAAAAAAGAAAAGGCAGCAAGGGGCTTGAGCATTTTCTTTATATGGCTCTGTGGTAAGACTTGTCAGACTAAAAACCCAGTATCATCACCTTGGGTTATTTAAGTATACCAGTTTTACATTTGATAATATTGACTATTACCCTGTCACAGTCATCTGGTCTTTATTTTAAGAAATAAAAAAAAAATAACTAGAAAAAGACTACTTAGTATGCAAGTTCTAAAAGATTGCCCATTCTGGAATCAGTTATTAATCAGTATTTTAATCACATAATATTTACTTGTGGGCAGGATGCCACAAGATAGGGGGAAAAGGAAAGGCATATCTTGGATAATTTAGGAAGCAGCTTAAAATTTTCAAAATATTCAAAATAGTTTTCATTATTTAGAAAATATCTTCTACATTGAATATCTTGTATGGTCTATTAAAGTGGTGAAAAACTGTTCTTGCATGCACAGGCAAGGTTTTTTGGGAACACAGTAACATTCAGTAACAGGACGTGCTACCTGATTGGCTAAACATAACACAATTTCTAGAAAAAAGTTTAGAATGTAACTAAAAAAGAGAACACAGAAAAATGTAAATATATCATATCTTGTAACTGAGAATAATAGATAATTGATGTATTAACATTTATTCCCTGTAAAAGTAAACAATTATACCCACTCATACATGTGAACTTTTTCTGAGGCCAAAGTCGGAGATTTGTTATTTTTATATAAACAAAAAAGGAATAATCTGCTTCCAAGTACGGAGATTTTTGAAAATGTGTAAAATACCCCTCAGTTTCAAATAATTTTGAACCTTTAAAGTGGGAGTCTCCCTCTATAAGCTGGAGAGTTCACATGTATGGCTGTGTGTGTATATATACATATGTAAAGAATCTTACCACAAGCTGCACTTAGCTAATGTTTGTTAATTCTTTTCCTCCTACTATCCTGTCAATTGACATCAAATGTTACAAGTAATAAAAGGCGATGATAATCAGATCGGGATGGACAGGCAGGCCCCTGGGACTTTAAACATTGTTATTTTACTAACTAAAATTTTCCAATTTGTTAACCTCCCCAATCCTAAATTAGCCAGAACAATGCCTGCTGTTTGTTGACACCCTGATGCCTCAAGGGGATGGACCCTTTGTTTTGTCAGGGGACACTGTTCCCAGCTGGTGGCAAACATCTGGTAGTTACCTATACAAATGAGGAGGCTTGAAATAAGGGAAAATTATCTCCAGCTATCTTATCCCCATCTGAGATCTTGATGATAACATCATGGTGACATTTGTTGTGAAATGATCTCTTTTGTTTAGTAATTATACCTTTAGTACAACATTTTTTTTGTTTAGGCGTCAGCATTGCAATAAAACTTACTACTAAGTTAAATGGTATTGATTGTTTAAGGTGGCATTGGAGGATTTACATTTACTTAAATATGTGGTAGTAAGACAGATCTGAAACATTTATATGTGGAACCATGTCTAGTTAAAGAAACTGATTTATGTCATTATTCTATTAAAGATACTTTAAGAATGTATTTTGATTATTTAATCTTTAGTTAGGTCTAGAATATTTTTTCATTTATGCAGGCTGATTGCAAATGTAATAGAGCCAGTATATATTTTTTGTAAAGTTTATGCTGTTAATTCTATTCCTTCTACCAGAATCCACTTTAACAATACTAATATAATAAGGTTTAATGATGAAATATTAGATAACATTAATTATAAGAAGGTCCCTTGAGATATACCATAATTATGAGAAGTCCCTTGAGATATACCATAATTATGAGAAGTTTGCTTGAGATATACCATAATTATGAGAATGTCCCTTGAGATATACCATAATTATGAAAAGTTTGCTTGAGATATACCATAATTATGAGAATGTCCCTTGAGATATACCATAATTATGAAAAGTTTGCTTGAGATATACCATAATTATGAGAAGGTCCCTTTAGATATATCATAATAATGAGAAGGTCCCTTTAGATATATCATAATAATGAGAAGGTCCCTTGAGATATACCATAATTATGAGAATGTCCTTGAGATATACCACCAACTAAAATTGAACTACCTCTAAACAAATGTAAACAACCGTAGCTGTTAGCGCAATCAGTAGACCTCCAGATACGGGAGGCCCAGGGTTTGATTGTTGGCCGTAACATACGGAAGTTGTTAAAAATTATTGTGGTATAGCTCCCTTGCTAACGCTCAAGCAAATATAAGGGTAGTTTCATGTCTGCTTCAAGTGGACACCGTCTCCAGATAACTGAAATACTGTTGATGGTACGATAAACCCAATAAACAAACAAATGGAAACATTTAAGAAAAAAAAAACTTGTCAAAAATTCAGAAATACAGAATCTGGGCACTACTCTTGGAACAGTCAATCATTAAATGCTGGGGCATGTTCATAAAGTTTCTTAATTATTTTTGTTTACTTAAACTAAGAAACTTTTTTTTTCCCTCAGATATAAGAAATTTAATTCACTGAACTATTAAATCTAACAAATTTCTTAGATTTTTCTTTCAATTTTCAGGAAATTTCTTTGTTTTAGTTATAAAATTTAACTATGACAGGGCTCCCGCTGCCATGCACCAAATGCGCCATTGGCGCAAAAACAAAAAAAGTGGCTCATTTTTTTCACAATTGGCGCATCCTTATGGCGCACGATTTTTTCGGAATTATTTTTTGTGAATCGCTAAGCGGCCAAGACTGGTAACCATTTCTACGCGCACTGTGATACGCTAGCAAGGAGAAACTCGATAGCCAGTCAAACTTGCGCGGCGGCCTTCACCTTGAGGGCATTGTTGTGTTGACATATTGTGTACACAATTGCCGAATAAACATCGCATCAGGAAAGGATTAGTGTAATTTGGAGACGATAATAAAGCAGCCAGCCAAATGTTTGTTGCGATCATTAATTGGACAGTACCGGATTGTCGATTAGTATATAAAATATATACACATGTTTATGTAAATAAAACGTAAAAAAGAAAGTTCACGTTTTCTTTTCATTCTCGATTCACTGGACAAAAACTATATTAAAATAAAAAGAATTGCGTGTTAACAAACATACAAATACATAATACAAAAATAACATCAAAATTGACGCGTAAATTTGGCTCATAAAAATGGCCCATGAAATATAAAAGTGGCGCATAATTTTCAAATTTGGCTCATTGGTTGGCTCGGACCTAAAAAAACCCAGCGGGAGCCCTGTATGATTTTTTTTTGTAAATATGCCCCAAAGTTTACAGAGAGTTTCAACTTCACTTTCTGGAGATATTTAATGTACAATAATTATCCCATCAAAGGCAGACATCTAACAGTAAACACAGGCATCAGGAGTAAATAACTGAACAAACAGTTAAAGGATAAGTTAGTCTTATGAAGTTATTGGTACAATAAATATGTTTTAAAAATGACACAAACTGTGTACATTTCATGTCTGTAAAATTTGACAACATTTTCACATAGAGCCATTTATGGTTTGATGTCCTGATTTTATTTTTCGCAATTAAAAACTTATTTCTTACTTCCAGGACACTGGTAACAATGGCTTACATAAGGAGCAGAAAACATGGCAGTCAAACCACCATCATCATCCCCAGTCTGAAGAGTGTCCCAGCTTCCCCCCAGGCATTCTATGAAGAAGAGACGGAAGAAGTCACATCTGTGACAATCAAAAGGATCCTCCGGTCTATGAGTTCAAACACCGACCAGGCTAAAAAAATGTATGTAAATTCACCAAACAGTAATGGAGTCAAGGTGCAGAGTATCAATTCATCTAAAACTACAATTAGTACCTCTAATGGTGTCATCCCATCATCTACAAGTATGATCAGTGTGTCGACCAGTGTGATTCAGTCATCAACAAATGTGATCAGTTCATCAAGAAATGTGACTGGGTCATCTACCAGTGACATCAGATCATCTAGCAGTTTAACTGAGGAACCTTCAAGCAACAATGGGAAGTCAACAGTAGTCTCATGGACAGCTAGTGTATCTAGAGAGTTAGCCGAATCTAAACCAACAACCAGTTTATTAAATAAATCAAACAGTAAACCAGCCATTGTTGTGCTTTCAGGAGAAAAAGCAAAGTCAGTAACAAGAGAAAACAGTGCTGAAACTGCCTTGAAAAACAAGACCCCTAATACAACAAGCATGTCTGCAGGATCTAAGCCATCGTTAAGCGTACTGGTTTCAACCAAAGCAGTTGAAAGGAAAGAGACTTCATTAGCTGAGGCTGAATGTCAGGCCCCAAAAGTGAACCCATTGTCGGACAAACCTAGCATCCTTGTGAAGGAGCCTTGCCCATCCACAACCATTCATCACAGACCTGTGAACTGCTGTTCCACAGAGCCAGTAAAAACCAACCACCGATACCTCAGCAGCATCAATGGGGTCAATGCTCAGACCATACTGACCAAAGGGACAAAAGTCACAGACCGTCCCAAAGCTGGAGCTAAGAGAAGACTGGACTACCAGCATCCACATCCAACACAGCAGCAAGCTTTGCCTTTTCATTACCAGCCTCCCGTGAAAGTGGTCAAACAGTCTAGTCAGATTGCCAAGTCAGCCTCCACCCCTACCTCGCACTTCAGACCAATTGAACGACCATCTGTTGTACAGGGAAGTTTAGCAAATTCTACAGCACCAACACGCCCATTATTTACCTCAGCTAGACCACAGCCAAAGGTTGATCAACTGGCACCCAGAACAACTCTATCTTCATGTACTTCTATGACATCCAGCTCTTTGCTTCCAGTGTTTACTCCAGTTCCAGTTCAACAGAAAAATAAGCAGCTCACCAACCCGTTTCCTGCAAATAGAGCATTCAGTGCTAGTAAGCACCTTCCAGGGCCATCTACATCCACACCATCTAAATCATCTTGTTTGGCTATGAATCGCCTTCCATCAAGTGCCTTTAAACCTGTAGCAAGGTCTGCAGTTAAAGCAACCACCCGAGCTACCCCATCCTTTACTAATGCAGCACCCAGAACATATACACCTAGAAGGCCTCAAAATCTCACTCACTTCCAACTGATGCCAGGATCAGAAACTGTACCTTGTAACATAGATACATTCGAAGACATTGCAATTTTTAAAAATGATATTACTCATTACATCAACACCACTGAAGACCTTCCAGAAGAAGTCAGAACGGAAATGCTTGAAAACCTGAGCCAAAGTTACAAAGATATTGTTTTGCAAAGTAATTCCCATCTGTTTCCCCTTCATGATCGACTCAAACCAATGAAACCCTACCTCATCTCGGGATGGATTTCCCCAGCCTACCTTCGAGCACTGATTAACAAGAGTCAGATCATTGGGGAGATGTCTGACAACACACTAGACAATCATGGAGAGATAAATAAGGAGATTGTGTCCAACTGCCGTACCAACACTCCGGCCATTTTTGCAAGGGACCTATTTTTCCGTATGTTTACCTTAGAGGAACTTAATCACATGAACCTCAGCAATCTGTCTCAGAATAAACTTGGAGCAATCAAACGATGTGTGCGGAAGCAGTTTCCGGACACAATGGACAAGAAGATGTGGCAGACCAAGTGCCTGCCGATCATTAGAAGTTCAGTGAGGGTCTTGTTTCTACACAGAGTTAGATATGTTCAGAAATTCTGGATGAGGGAAGGAATGTCGTAAAGTGCTGGTCGTAGAGGGGATAACAATATATTTACTGTTGAATAATGTCAAAGTGTGAAAGGTGTGTGTTGCAGTTATGTTTGAAAATAATGTTTTCGCATTTTAAATGTATTTTTGGCCTCTGCAAGTAAAACAATTTATAATAGTTTTTTGACAGTTTTTTCAAAATATTTGTATACACCTATTGTTGCTATTTGAAAAAAAAAAATTATTGCAGTTCATATATACTTATGTATGAAAGGCATATTGTAACCAAATTAGAAAGTTCCATGTTGTATGAGAAATCTGAGCTATGAGAGACATCACTGCAACACATGGTGTGGGGAGTAATAGGAACATTGTTGTGCTCGGAAATGTGTGTTAATAAGATTCATTAACAAAAACAAACTTGGTAACTTACAATCTGTATAGTCAAATCCTCATTTTGTATGTTTTTAATACAGTTTTGTATAAAATTATGTGTTTGTTTTCATTTGTCAGTACTATACAAATAGTAGAAATATATACTTATTTTTTATGAAAGACAACAAATTTAAGTTTAACATGTAGGCAGGTAAAGGTTTGCAAATAATAGCCACTTTAAATATGTCTGACATTTTACCTTATCAAATAACGTAACTATCTAGGATGTTTTTGCATAATTTCTGCAGAAACTAGAACTTTAGTCTAAACAAAGACAATTGCGAACACTTCCTCAATTGTAAGTCACATAAAACTAGTTTAAAGTCACTCTAAAATCTGTAAATAAGCCTAGTGGGTTTTCTGCTAAAAATAGATTTCAACGTCATGCAATGGTTTCTTGTGCCACTGGACATGACCAAAATAGACTGAATCAACTAACTCTCAGTGGCTGGACAGTCTGACGACAAACAATAGTAAATGGCTCCAACAATCTCTCTGACTTAATTTGTCTACATTGCAACCGTGTGTGCTGAATCAAAATTCCGATTGCGTTCCTAGGGTAGTGCCACTGAAGGCACTTTAACAAATATCTCTGACCAGAATGTAATGCATAGCCAGTGGAACACTCGTTCTAATAACGCTTTTTTCCCTCATTTGATCACTTAAGGATATGCCTTCACAGCATTGTTCATTTAACAATTTGCAGTTCATGTATATCTGTATTATGCAATATAATCACTTGGACATCTAGTTTAAAAAGATCAGAATTAAAAACATTCGAAGCATGCCTTGACACAATAAACACATTCATTCTCCTTTGACATACACACTGTTGCTTTACTACCTTTTTCCTAGGCATGAAGACTGACAGCAGGTAGTCAAGGGCCAATCTTTCACGCTTTCTCATAACTCTGGATCGCAAGGCCCAGTAAAAAGCATGTACATTGAAATTGTAATAGATGCCTAAGCTTAATTTATTCTAAAGTCATGCATCATATTATCATTTAAGCCTAGATATAAAAACAAAAGAAATGGGCAATTTACAGGAAAAAAATCTTACTACAATGCATAGAGCAACAACTGTATGATCTAAGGAAAACATACACGTAAAATATCAATACATCCCAAAAGTAACATACAAAAACTATTCAATTAAAACCAAAATACTTAAAAAAAAATAACAATAGTTTTTTTAATAAGTTAACAAAAAAACTTAAAACATTTCATCAAGAACAAGAAATATAATTTAAAGAGATAAAACAATGTAGAGGCCAATTATGAGGCCAGTTATAAAAAACTAAGCTAATAAATTACTGAATTGTTTCATTTAATTAAAGTAAAAAGTTACAAAAGTCAGAAACATGTTTTGCTTACTCTAAATAAGGAAAGTTTTACAACAGGAAATGTATATTATTATCTTTGCCACAAAATTACCATTGCCAATATTGTTTCCCTACAGGTTAGGTCATGCCATTATGTCAATTTGTAAAGATGTACCTAAATACTTTCAGTTAGTTACAATAAATATGTAATATGATTTAATAAACTTAATATTATTGTAATAAAAAAATGTCAATTTAGTACCATTAATAACAATTAGCATGTATTTTACTATTAACCAAACACTATTAAATTCTTATTAAGCTTGATGCAAGACATGCCTAGTTCAATTATATGTTCATCAGTCATGAAGTGTTGATCCCCAGCTATTGTCTGTTCAAATTGTACATGTTTTTTCCCCATTTGTTTTTTTTATGTGATGGATTTGTTTCATTACAAACATAGTTTATCTTAACCAACCAATTATTTTGTCTGGTCTTATGTCAGCATATCTTATGTGGTCAACAAGTTTAGACATATACTTAAAAGTCCTAACTGGCAGCTGACTGCTTTCAAATTTGACTACTGAAACATCCTTAGGCAAAACTTCTGTACCTACTTTATGTGTATTAAAATGAAGTTTGTCTGGATTTGAGGGGAAAAAAATAAGTATTTGAAATACCAGAACCTATTAACTGATTGTAATTCAATATCAGTCAATGATAATTAATGATTATCTTTATGTTTCTTTAACTTAAAAAGGAAAATAGGACATTCATCTACTTTGCGCAAATGGATCTAGCAATAAATAGATATCCAGACCATCTGGCATCTACTAGTTGAATTTATTTGTCTTTTGGAAGGGGTAATTCCAGATCAGCGCATTTTACTACTAAGTCAATGGCAGTGCAGCTACTGGAGTTGACTGTTTGCTTTATTTAGTATGTATGTAACATCTGATAAGATTTAGTATGGCAGGATAGTTGTTAGGACAATTAGGATTTACTGTCACATAACCTTAATCATACATGTGAATTTTTTCTGAGACCTAAGTGGGAGTTTTTCACTTGCAAAGTGGGAGATAGATTTGTTATTTTCATAAAAACAAAGAAGGAAGTTACTCGTTTCCAAGTAGGGAGATTTCTGAAAAGGTGTAAAACATCCCTTATTTTCAGATAATTTTGAATCTTAAAAGAGGGAGTCTCCCTCCAAAAGCGAGAGGGTTGACATGTATGCCTAATTTATAAATGTGTTGGAAAATATAACATAAACTAATTTCCTGATGTTTTTGTTTTTTTTTCAGCCAAAGCCCAAGAAGCCCCCACCGCCTGCTCAGGTTGGAAAGGCCCTGCCCAAGGTCCCAGATAAAGCCCCTGTGACAACAGATAATGCCCAGAAACATGACAACAGCAAAATAGATCATAAAGGTAGGCTAATAAAGCCACAAACGAAATGGCCTATTGATCAGTTAATATGAAACCACATTAAAATAATGGAGGCTGGTCTGGTTCCCTCAGGGTAAGAAGTTTGGGAGGTTTGTATGGACCCGCACAGGTGTGACATGCATGCAGTCAATAGTGTCGACTTCAGGTATGGGAGGCACAAGGTTTGATCCTGGGCTATGATATGCCAAAATTGTTAAAAAGGTATTTCTATTGCTCCTTCACTAACAGACCTCAAGCAAGTAAAAGGGTAGTTTCCACGACTGGTTGGCCAGGTGTCTGAATTAAGTGACTGGGTGTGGTAACAGGCCAGATTTTGATGGCACGCTGTACACATTGAAGGCAGCACTATATCTGCTTCAGGTGGACACTGTTTCCAGATAATTGAAATGCAGTTGTTGGAACGATAAACTCAACAGGCAAAAATTTGAAAATGAAAAAAAAATCTGTTTAGAAAGCTGGCATTCAGAAAGCAGTCTAAAAGCGATAGGATTTAAACTGGATGGAGAGGTCAAGTTGTTTCAGAAATGTTTGTGTAGAATCTAGTTTGAGCAGAATAATGATTATTAGAGATTCCTTCTTAACCTACTGACCTCTACCTGAGTAAAAATCTATTGGTTCCAAATCAATTGGAAATGGAAATGAAGATGTTTTTGTTTAGGTGGTTATCATTATTTGACTATTATCAAGGTACTTTGTTACATATGGCCATTATCAGACCATTATCAAGGTACTTTGTTACATATGGCCATTATCAGACCATTATCAAGGTACTTTGTTACATATGGCCATTATCAGACCATTATCAAGGTACTTTGTTACATATGGCCATTATCAGACCATTATCAAGGTACTTTGTTAAATATGGCCATTATCAGATCATTATCAAGGTACTTTGTTACATATGGCCATTATCAGGCCATTATCAAGGTACTTTGTTACATATGGCCATTATCAGACCATTATCAAGGTACTTTGTTAAATATGGCCATTATCAGATCATTATCAAGGTACTTTGTTACATATGGCCATTATCAGACCATTATCAAGGTACTTTGTTACATATGGCCATTATCAGACCATTATCAAGATACTTTGTTAAATATGGCCATTATCAGATCATTATCAAGGTACTTTGTTAAATATGGCCATTATCAGATCATTATCAAGGTACTTTGTTACATATGGCCATTATCAGATCATTATCAAGGTACTTTGTTAAATATGGCCATTATCAGATCATTATCAAGGTACTTTGTTACATATGGCCATTATCAGACCATTATCAAGGTACTTTGTTACATATGGCCATTATCAGATCATTATCAAGGTACTTGTTACATTGGCCATTATCAGACCATTATCGAGGTACTCTGTTACATATGGCCATTGTCAGACCATTATCAAGGTACTTTGTTACATATGGCCATTATCAGGCCATTATCAAGGTACTTTGTTACATATGGCCATTATCAGATCATGATCAAGGTACTTTGTTACATTGGCCATTATCAGACCATTATCAAGGTACTCTGTTAGATATGGCCATTATCAGATCATTATCAAGGTACTTTGTTAAATATGGCCATTATCAGATCATTATCAAGGTACTTTGTTACATATGGCCATTATCAGACCATTGTCAAGGTACTCTGTTAGATATGGCCATTCATTATCAGACCATTATCGAGGTACTCTGTTAAATGTTGTCATTATCAGACCATTATCGAGGTACTTGTTAAGGTACTCTGTTAAATATGGCCATTATTTGACTATTATCGACATACTTTGTTAAATATGGCCATTCAAGGTACTTTGTTACATATGGCCATTATCAGACCATTATCTAGCCACTTTGTTAAATATGGCCATTATCAGACCATCATTATCAAGGTACTTTTTAAATATGGCCATTATTGATGTACTTTGTTAAATATGGCCATTATCAGACCATTATCAAGGTATCTGTTAAATATGGTAATTATCAGACCATTATAAAAAAACTATGTTAAATATGGCCATTAGCTGACCCTTATCAAGGTACTTTGTTAAATATGGCCATTATCAAGGTACCTTGTTACATATTGCCCTTATCAGACCATTATCAAGGTACTTTGCTACATAGGGCCATTATCATAACATTATCAAGGTACTTTGTTACATATGGCCATTGTCAGTGACACTGCCCATATATCTTCTTATTGACCATACATACTGTTATATACTTGTTTGATAGGTCCAGTTTTTGATTTTGTAACAAATGGCCCCGTGTGAAAATTATGGGTGCATATAAATACAGGTTAAAGTTTTGTGTTAATTTCTTTTTATGAGGCTCACATTATACTTTTTAAGTTTATAAATAGTTAAGCACCTTGTCCTTTTGACTGCTCTTGTTGAATAGATTATTAATATAACGGATGTACTTACTGTTATAATAATTATTAATATAACCAATGTAATTATTGAAGTCATATTCCAATGTAAAGAAAATGTGTTCGATTACAGTTCCCAGCGATAGGCATAAAAATCATGATTAGAAAGAATTAATAAAACAAAATAATATATCATGATTTTGTGCAGAAGTAATATTTAAGATGTAGCAATGTTTAAGGGATTTGCTGCAAATATAGAAATATTAACAGAGTTGAAATAAATGGTTCTCAACAAACATGGGTGTAGGACACCCTATAATACCTACCCAGACAAAATACCTTCTATTACAAAATCCCTTCCTGGACTAAATCCCTTCCATTCAGAATTCCTTCCCAGATAAAATCCTTTCCCAGACAAACTCCTCCCCAGAGAAAATCCCCTCCAAGAAAAAATTCTTTCCCAGACAAAATCCCTTCCCTGGCAAAATCAAAATCTCTCACAGACAAAATTCTTACCAGACCAAATCTTTAATTCGACACAATCCCTTCACAGATATTATCCCACCACACAAAATGCATTTCCTGATAAAATGTCCTCCCACATGGAATCCATCAAAAACAACAAAAAGAAAAAACACACATCAACCTCTCAGACAAAATCTTTTCCCAGACAAAATGTCCCCCCTCCAGAATCCTTACACAGACAAAATCTTTTCACACACAAAATCCCTTCCTATATGTAAATCCCTCCCAGACAAAATTCCTTCCATTTATTTAAGCATAGGTAGACATAATCCCTCCTGTGAAAGTTAAACATTGACAAAATACCTCCAGGACAAAATTCCTTCCCTTTTTTTTAGCATAGGAGACAAATTTCCTCATGTAAATTTTCAAGAGGACAAAATCCCTCCCATAATGTAATATTTCTCATGAAGTTGAATTCATAAGGAGAAATCCTGTTTTATTACGATTATATTTATGCGACTTAACTGTGTGAACCATATAAAAAATGTTGCAAATTGTGGAATATTTACAAGGGGTTATTTTGTCCACCCATGATAAAATGAGCTGAAAGAAATTTGTTAGGGAGGGATCAAATATAGATGTTACTGATGGTAAATGATTTATTTAGAAGCCCAGACAACAATATTAACTTTAATACAATACTCAATGTAGTTTGTGAACAACATTAGTCCAGTTTCACCCTTTTCAACCACAAAAGGAACAGTGTTAAGTAAAGCATTAGAGCATCTCTATATTACTGACAGAGGACACTCCTGGCTTCAACAACCCAAAAGTCATATACATTTTCGCATAGTTGGGAGTGCTGCACCTTGAATTAATGTAGTCTGGTACAACCTTATAATGATATCATTCTAATAGTCTGTCTTTTATTGTGTCAAAAAGGACTTTTTTTGTCATCATTATATTATTGAACCATTCCCCATCAATTACTTGATCAACCCATCACACATATCATTGCCCTCCCTTTACCTCACAGCTGATGACAAGCCCCACCCGGTTGTGCCGTTTAAGAAGCCAATGCACCCGCCACCACCATTGACCAAGAAACCAGGCAAACAGGTGGATATTGCAGACGAGAAACCTAAGTCTGGTAAGCTGTTGATGATGATGATGATGATGATGGCAATGGCGAAGTTGATGTTGATGATAATGGCAATGGCAAAGTTGACGTTGATGATGATGGCAATGACAAAGCTGATGATGATGATGATGGCAATGGCAAAGCTGATGATGATGGTGATAATGATAATTACTAACTAGCCAAATAAGGGTCAGTATATTGGCTGGTTTTATTGAGACCCTGCTGTTCTTTTTATCGGTAATCTTTTCCATGGTTCTTTATTGCTTATAATTGAAGTTATGAATATGAAGATAGAAATGACCAAAGTAATTAAATTTCACAGAATATAAAGAAATATTTGTTGATCACTTCAGATACCAGTTTTGAAGTTATAGAACCAACAGGAGACAAGCTGACCCATCTGACGGCGACACGACCCCGTGGACCAGCCAAGAGACCTCCATCTCAAGTATTCATCCAAAATGTTAGATACCATTTTCTTATTTTCATCAATAGAGAGCTCTGTCACTGCAGGATATAGGTGTTGTATCACACACAATAGAAGCACACAGCCTGTCTGTAATGAAACTGGGATATATATATGTAATGAAACTGAGTATATATATATATTTCTCTGTAATGAAATGGGTTATGTATTTGTAATGAAACTAGGTGTTTGTATATCAGTAATGAAATAGAGTTATGTGTTTGTAATGAACAGGGTTATATATCTCATGAATCAGGGTTATAAATTCATAATAAAATGGTTACACCTCTGTAATAAAATTGGGTTATACCTGTAATGTATCTAGGCTAAACCTCCATAAAGAAACTGGGTCATTCTTCAGTATTCAAGCTAGGCTATACCACTGAAATGCAAACTGGGATAAACCTCTGTAAAGAAACTGGGTCATTCTTCAGTATTCAAACTAGGCTATACCACTGCAATGCAACTGGTCTTCTTCAAACTGGGATAAACCTCTGTAAAGAAACTGGGTTATACCTCTGAATTGACACTGACATGCACCTCTGAAATATAGCTGGATTATATATCTGTATGGAATATTGAACCTGGGTAATACCTCTGTATTGACACTGACATGTACCTCTGAAATGTAGCTGGGTTATACATCTGTATTGAATATTGAAGCTGGGTTATACCTCTGTATTGACACTGACATGCACCTCTGAAATCTAGCTTGGTTATACATCTGTATTGAATATTAAAACTGGGTAATACCTCTGTATTAATACTGACATGTACCTCTGAAATGTAGCTGGGTTATATATCTGTATTGAATATTGAAGCTGGGTTATACCTCTGTATTGACACTGACATGTACCTCTGAAATGTAACTGGGTTATACATCAGTATTGAATATTGAAGCTGGGTTATACCTCTGTATTGACACTGACATGCACCTCTGAAATCTAGCTTGGTTATACATCTGTTTTGAATATTAAAACTGGGTTATACCTCTGTATTGACACTGACATGCACCTCTGAAATGTAGCTTGGTTATACATCTGTATTGAATATTGAAGCTGGGTTATACCTCTGTATTGACACTGACATGCACCTCCGAAATGTAGCTTGGTTATACATCTGTATTGAATATTGAAGCTGGGTTATACCTCTGTATTGACACTGACATGTACCTCTGAAATGTAGTTGGTTATACATCTGTATTGAATATTAAAACTGGGTTATACCTCTGTATTGACACTGACATGCACCTCTGAAATGTAGCTTGGTTATAACATCAGTATTGAATATTGAAGCTGGGTTATACCTCTGTATTGACACTGACATGCACCTCTGAAATGTAGCTTGGTTATACATCTGTAATGAATATTGAAGCTGGGTTATACCTCTGTATTGACACTGACATGCACCTCTGAAATGTAGCTTGGTTATACATCTGGATTGAATATTGAAGCTCAGTTATACCTCTGTATTGACACTGACATGTACCTCTGAAATGTAGCTTGGTTATACATCTGTATTGAATATTGAAGCTGGGTTATACCTCTGTATTGACACTGACATGCACCTCTGAAATGTAGCTTGGTTATACATATGTATTGGATATTAAAACTGGATTATACCTCTGTATTGACACTGACATGTACCTCTGAAATGTTGCTGGGTTATACATCAGTATTGAAAGTGGTTAAACTTTTAATAAAAATTTATTTGTAAGTTGTTTAAATCCCACTTTATAACTGGGGTGCCCATGGCTGAGTGGTTAGTTGCTGACTTAAAACTCCTCAGCCCCTCACTGCATGGGTTTGAGTCCCAGTCGGGGCAAGAACTTTCATGTCAGGGATGTTTTCCAGCTAACCTGTGGTGCGCCGGTGGTTCTACCCAGACAGAAGTCTGGGGTCTTTTGCCAACAATTACTAGATGGACTTTGCCAATATGGCCATAATTTTGTCATTGCAATTTAACAAAAAAACAAACCACTTCATATTTAGTTGATTAAGACTCTTTCTATGATAATTGCTTACAACTACAATGCAAAGGTAACTAAACCTACTAGTTCACATCGCTATCAGACAGCTCCGACTACCATTGGGATCAAGCTGATCTTGATCTACACTATTTACCTCAGTCTGATTAGCAGGTTCAGGGATGGTATTAATTGATTAGTGTGATTCTTATCAAATTTTAAAGAAAGTATTAGTTAAAGAAAAGTTAAGTTGCACTTTTTTGTTAGGAATGATTTGAACCTATCAGTGTTATATTCTAAAAATGTATTAATCAAGTCATTTAAAAGGTCAAGAGCAGACCTGTAGTGCAAACTGTAGAGCATTGACTCGGGTATAGGAGGGTCCGGGTTCGAATCCAGACCGCGACATACCCGAGTCTTAAAAAATGATAGTGGTATAGCTCCCTTGCTAATTCTCAAGCAAGTATAAAGAGGTTCCACGATTGGTTGGCCCGATGTCAGGATAATGTGACTGGGTGTGGTATCATGCCAGGTGGTCATGCCATGCTATACACAGTAAAGGCAGCACTATATCTGCTTCAATCGGACACCGTCTCCAGATAACTGAAATAATGTGGGATGATAAACCCAATAAACAAACATAAATAAGTCAAAGATAGATGATCATGTCCTGTTATTCTGCTTACCTCACTGCCTGAGTTTCACATCTGTGCCTTAGCTGCCTTTAGGCACATTATGGCCATGCAACCCTCACTGGCTGTCTATCAGCTTTGTCACTTCTCTGTATGAGTGGAATAAAATAGAATTTTGAAGGCCCGTTCAGACTTGTGCATGGTAGGTTAAGCTGAAATGTTTGAGGAACAGTTGAACAATTATTAGGGTTTTTAGATTTATACATAATTAATAATAATAATAATAATTTCATTTTTTGAATTTGATTTTTTATTTGTCTCTGTAAAACTTGTAAGCATGTATTCAATTGTAAATCCAGATTTTTTGAATTTGATTTTTTATTTGTCTCTGTAAAACTTGTAGGCATGTATTCAATTGTAAACCTAGCCTTATATCATGTAGAAGTTTTTTGTCACTGGATTAGTATGACAAGTAAATGTTAGTAAAATATTACACATTTAGCATTCATTAGAATTTTTTTCTTATAGTGTCAAAACTTTGTTTTATTTTCAAGGAACAAAATAGTATAAAATAATTAAACAACAATAGCAATTATCTTATTTCATTACAGACATATGTGTGCTTTCATTGGCTTCTTGTCTTATTTGTTTTTAGTTTGGCTTCTAGTTCTCCTAATTATAAATATTTTTTAGTTTCACTTTAGACTGTATCCAGGTTTGTCACAAACATTAATCCAAGAGTAAGGCCATTCACCATGGTTCTGAATTTGGGGGAGAAAATTAGAGATTTGAACAATAATTGAACATTGTCTGGTCACAGTTTTTTCTAAAAGAAGATTATTTATTTTCTCCTAAAAAGTATAAAACGTCAACAAAATAACAAAATTTAGCTTAGTATTTTTAACATACTATAACTAAGAAAGCGATGCCCCAAAACTCACCAAGAAATCTGGATACACTAGCTTCCAATTATCCATAATCTTTAACAATTCGTTGTGTTTTTTGTTTACTTCAAAAAGTACAATCAGTGTTAACAAAACAAAATTAAATGAGCTCCTTTTGTTGAAAATATCCATTTTTCAGAAATCATTGCAACAATCAAAGAATAATCAGAAAGCATCAACAAAGTTAACACATTTCTTACTGTTTTACTAACAGCATAATGTAAATAAATGTTGTTACATGTGCAATTTTTAATGACATTATGTTTGCTTCAGTGTCAGTATTTGTTAAAGGTTGTATCCGAAGGTTTGGACCAAAATTTCTTTTCTCAAATAACCAAATAAGTTATTGTTACCTGAAAAGATCCTGCAAAATGCTGTTCATTGATGCCCTAGATCTGAGTAAGAAGTCAAGCATAAATCACCTCTCGTCATTGCAACCAGGTATTTCCTATCAGAGCCACACTGCAGAGATAGCTCTTTTCAAACTTAAAAACACATGATCACTTACTTTTGAGATCACGTTATATAGTCCTTCATGTGATCCACCTTGAGGTCAAAATCTATTTTTAGCAGAGACCTCTATCAAGCTTTTTATACTGTTGGAAAGAATATACACATTAAGAGTGATTTTTTTGCAATTAGTTCTAACAAATCAGTCAGTGTTCAAAATCATATTAATTACGACTAATGTATAGGTTTATAAAAAAATTATGACAAATTTCCCAAAGCAGTGGTACGATATTGTTATATGTATTTGATATATGATATATGCTATTCACAATGAAGGCGGCACTATATCTGCTTCATGTGGCCACTGTCTCCAGATAACTGAAATACTGTTTGTGCGATGATAAATCCAATACACAAACAAACATTCAGTTTGTACACACTTTATCAGGTAGGCTCTTATAATGTGTCTTGGTCAAAGAGGCATAATTTAAAACTAGGTCAATGTGGTATGAAATCATTTTGAGTGCAAAAAAGTTCAAAAAAATGAAAATCATGATTTTTTTATTACTTCAGCCTTCAACTTCAGCCTTCAAATACAAAGTATCTTCTCCATTAAGGACATAATTTAGCAATGCCTGCACCATTATGCCATAATTACATTAATATACAAAGTGGATTCTTCTTTTTATAATTTTGAAAACAGTCCCTGCATGCAAATACAACAATGACACTATTGTACCAGTATATTAGCTTCAAAACTGTAAAGCATGAAAAGACTGATGTTTTCTCATACTAAATATGCAAACTTACTAATGGCATTTAAGCACTTTCATTACATTTGTGTTGTAAATTCTTAAAGTTGGTATCCGACAGTTTGGACCAATTTTTCCCCAGCCAACAACCTTTTTTCAAACTAAGAAATAACACATGACCACTCACTTTGAAGATCATGTTATATTACCATCTTGATAGTCTGCTCTGACGTCGATGTTTATTATACAGAATGAACTTTTTTTTTTAACGAGTTGTTCTATGTTAGATGTAAGATAATGTTCAAAATCGTTTTTTTCTTAGACTTAAGTATGGGTTTCTGCAGAAATTATGCACAAATATCCCAAATTGTGGTCAGATATTTTACATGTATTTGATAGAGGCAAATTGTCAGATACCACCTTTAGAACGGGTCTCTAGTCTGGGAGCTGTGTTATTTGGGGAGACATCTTGACATTCTAGGTATCATGCTGACATTGTTATAGTTATGCCAAAATTATAGGCAGTTACTACTGGCTCTTTTTAAGATAAATGGAAAAAAATAACGGCCATCACTTTTTTTTATTAGTTTGAAATCTGGTTGCATTAACTCAATGATTTGGTTTTATTTATTTCATATTTGATAAAAATATAAAGTTTAATTAGAATGTATTTTATATTACTATGACTGTGTTATTTGACTTTATATTTTTATTGGTAAAAAAAAATGTCAAACTTCAAAGTTTTGACTTTTTTGACAAAAAAGTACTGATGACCATGTCATGACAAGCAACACAAAGCAATGTACTTTTTTTAAATAATATCTTTGCAGGTTATTTAAATTAAAATACTTTAATGATATAATTTATACAAACAGATTTGGAAGTATGCACAAAAATGTAATGGCCATTATTTTTTCCAGTTTTCTGAAAAAAGGTTCTTCTACATTCTAATAAAATAAAAATGGTTTGTTTCATCTATAAGAATTTGTTAGTCTTGAAATATCTGCATTTTATCTTTTTGGTTTGTTTGCCAGCTTACCACAAGATGAACAAATAGTTTTGAGGGTTTTTTTTAAATTATGTTTCTTGTAGAGTCTGCAATTTTCTGCTAAAAACATAACTGCATGAACAGCTTCAAATTTAATTGTTGTTTTTTTATTGAAAAAGAGGGGGGAAAATAGACTGACCATTTCCAAATTTCGTTATCAAATGTAAATGCTGACATAAGTTCTAAATAATGATTTATTTATTTATTTATTAAAATTATAAATGTAGCCAATCATAAAGATTCTACCTAAACATGCACTTTAGTTATTAATGAATCCACATTTGGCTGATTTCATTTTGTGTTTTCTCAAATTAATGCACATTGTTTCTGTTTAAATATGGCTGCATTTAATTGTTTGTATATTGCTAGGATATACATATATACACATAATAGACCTAACTTCACAGGTACGTCCTAAAATTGTGTGAATTACACAAATGCCAAGGGCTGGAGGGATGATAAACCGAATAAACAAACAAATGCAGTGGGTTGGTGGGATGATAAACTCAATAAACAAACAAATGCCAAGGGTTCGTGGGATGATAAACTCAATAAACAAATGCCAAGGGTTCATGGGATGATAAACAAATAAACAAACCATTGTTAAGGGCTTTTTGTGAACTATTTCTTACTTGACTTTGATCTTTGATTTAAATATGATATGACAACCTTTTATTAAGCAACATTTTTCATAAGAAAAGACAATACTCAACCCTTTGACACAGCTCTTAGTTTGCATGGGGTGTCCTTGGTGTGGCAGCTATTGATTTTGTGATGTGTCCTGTTTGTTTGCAGCCCAAGTCCAACAACAACTCCCCCATAATACAGGTACTGACCCTGAAAGCTCTCTCCTTTCTGCATTGCCATGTTTGCACTGCTTTTGCCTGACTAATCAGAGGTCAAGGTTATAACACTTTTACATAGAATCAGAATCTCAAGTATTAGAGTTAAAGATGGAGTTCAAGAATGAGGCCATACTCAAGCATCTGATTGGTTGGTTTTTAATAAAAATTTTAAATTGACCAGTCACATGCATGATGCTTTAGAATTGTCTCAAGCCTGAAAGTATTGTAACAGTGGACCTTGATTGGTCAGATTTTAGTAAAAGACTGATCTTGTCCAATCAGATGCTTGGAACTTCTCTCAAATGTTTTGTTTAAAGTTTTATGACCTTAAGACCTAAGATCCAGATCAAGGGGAATATTTCAGTTACTGTATGTACAAAATATGGAAGGGGCAATATAGCAATAGAATAACAGTCTGTCTGTTTGTACATATGTGAATCTGGCCGTAGAAGGCATTGGAGTGAATTCTCCTTTTTGCTCATCTGTCTTGTGAGCACACTTTTATACAGATTTTGTTTGAACCTAACCAAGAACACTCCCCACTTTGAGCATCACAATAGGGTTTAGCTTAAGCTTCCAATTTTTTGTACCAGGTATACCATATTTTTCAGATTTTACTCTCAGAGCATGTAGAGAATCAGCTAGTGTAACTTACCTATTAATCAAATAATACATACATTAGCTAACCAGTTTCTCATATTATTTCTATTCACCAAATAGTAATAGATCTACTGTGCTATTTCTCTGTAACCATTCTGGGTATTACATTGGTATGATACTGGGTCACACCTAATGATAATGGTTTATACCTTTGTAATGAAAAATGGTTATACCTCTATTATGATAATGGGTTATACTTCTGTTATGATAATAGGTTATACATCTGTTATGATAATGGGTTATATACCGGTACTGATAATGGGTTATATCCCTGGTAGTGATAATGGGTTATATCCCTGGTAGTGATAATGGGTTATATCCCGGTAGTGATAATGGGTTATATCCCGGTAGTGATAATGGGTTATATCCAGAAGTGAGAATGGGTTATATCCTGGTAATGATAATGGGTTATATCCTGGTAATGATAATGGGTTATATCCTGGTAATGATAATGGGTTATATATGTAATGATGTGTTATATCTAGTGATAATGGGTTGTATCTCTATAATGATAATGGGTTATTTCTCAATGTTAATGGGTTATATCTCTGTAATGATAATATGATAATGGATTTTTACCTCAATAATGATAATAAATTACATCTTTGTAATGATAACAGATTGTATCCCTGTAATAATAATTGGTTATACCCATGTATTTAAGCAAGACGAAGACTATTTTACAGATACATGTAATACTCTTCTTGTCTGGGGTCTCATTATCTAACAGTGCTTGTTCTTTGCTTGTAGATCCTGGAATGTTTCAATGTGTATTGTTCATTTTTGTTACATTTCACAGCAAATCGTAGCAACACTTTTCTAATCACTAACAGTATTACGCTACTCTTTACAATATGAAGCTGTAAATGTGCTTATCAAAGATGTTTCTAATGATCACATGTTATTGCTTTTGTATCTAATTGTCTTATATAGTTTGATAACACCTGCTATTTTACATACAAAGTTTGTATATTGGATGTTGTACAGATTTAAACAATAGTATTTAGAATGTTAATTATTCTGCATCCTTCCTGATTACTCAAGTTTAGTTAATTGGTACCATGTGGTTGTTTTGTAATTAGGTGTAATGGACAGTACAACGTACAAGACCTGGTAGCGCAATTGATAAAGCGTCGGCTCCAGGTACAGGAGGCCCCGGGCTCGAACCCAGGCAACAACATAAGCAAATTTGTAAAAAATGTTAGTGGTATTGCTCCCTTGCTAACGCTCAAGCAAATATATGGGTAGTTCCATGACTGGTTGGCCCAGTGTCAGGATTATGTGACTGGTTGTGGTGTTCATGGCATGCTATATACAGTAAAAGCAGCACTATATCTGCTTCAAGAGGACACCATCTCCAGATAACTGAAATACTGTTGATGGGATGATAAACCCAATAAACAGTACAGCATACAGATATTTTACATATTATACATTTACTCGGACATAAAAGTATATGATGAAAGCTATTCAAACATTTTGTACAATTGCTTTAATTACTTTGGAATAATCTGAGCTGTTGATAAATTCAAATAATGAAAAAAATCTGAGTTGTTGATAAATTAAAATAATGAAAAAAATCTGAGTTGTTGATAAATTAAAATAAGTAATAGGTATTGGTTTGAGTCCTCATTAGAGTGATGGGCTTAATGTAGAGAGGGTCTATGATCCGATCAATATCACTAAAGTTCGATCTTACAAAATGTAAGATCTTATGATGGCTTGCAAATACCGTCTTTCAACAAGAATGGTTTTTGCCAATTACTATTTTTGTAACAGCCATTCAGAGAGCGTAATGCATAATGCTTTCAGTAAGAGTCACAAAATGGCCACTATTGATGCCACACTAGTTAACTTTCGACCTGAAGATGTTACTCATGTTGCAACAAAAGGGCTTCAGTGACATAAGTCTTGCACGGAGTGTCCATGTTTACATTTCTTTGTAAAAGGGTGCAGCCATTAAAATGATACTTTCCGAATGCTTCAGATCATCATTTACTTTTGAGATTTTGTAGGCGACAATCTGATTGGTTAGTAAGGTTTTATATACTTGTCATCAGATCCAGATAGCGGAGCGGTTTTCAGAATATGATTTTAATCAGATTGTAATCAGATTTTGGGAATGCCGGCGATTCCTTTTTACCAATTAAAATTTTTAGATCATCTTTAGATGTTTGCTATGAACATTTAAGGTTGAGGTTAAAGCTTGCACAAACTAATCTGACAGCCTTTATTTTGTTTGTTTATTTCCTTTCTTTTACAATAATTCTGTACTAGATGTATGGGTAAAAGCATATGAGATGGTAATATCTGATTTTTTTTGTAAAAAATATCATTTATTTATAAGTAGAACTTAAGCTGTTTTGTTATCATTGAACAGATTGGCATCAATTTTATGTTCCATATCAACATATTCATTTTATTTGTTTTGATGGAAAGAAAGTTAGCCTTAATTAAAACACAGCAAGTTTCATAATTCCACTGTAAACCTAGTATTTATGAATAAATAACATGTTTTTGTGATAATTGTGTATTATCTATCCTGGGTTGACTCTTCTCTTCAGGAGGAAGAAAGAAATGGAGATTTGAAGGATTCTCATTGGTTGAAGGAGGAAAAGCACAATGTTGGCCACTCCCACCTCCCGCCCTCTGTACCTGAAAAGAAGGAGGAGGTAATTTTATTTAGAAACAAACTTTTTTTCTTTTCAACATTTCAAATTTTGCATGTTTTTAATTTGTCTATATAGAAAAATTAATACCTCAGATGCTGATTTTATATCCGATTTAATTGATACTGATGTTAAGTTTCTTTATTGTTACTATTTTAGGCCAGTATTCTTATTTTAGTAAGAATTAAACCACTCATTACCTCACTTATAAGTATTATGGTGTAGGTGTTTTTTGCCCTAATTTCTTGCCTCCATGTTTCTACCTTTATTTATAATTAGATAGCATTTTTGTAGCCCTTTACAAATGGTGAATACTGTTAATTCTCTGCCTAAATGAGTTGTATAAATTCCAGCCAAGAATCCCTGAGAAGATTCCAGAAAGGATTCCAGAGAAGCCAGCCCCAATGAGACCGCCAGATCACTCACATGGTAAACAGAGCTTGTACACATTTCTTTATAAGCATGCTATTTTTAAAATAATGCGTATATTGCTATTTATTGTAATTATATGAACCAAAAGAAGAGTAGCATAAACTGGTAAAAAACAGATAAAAGCTTCGAATGTTAGTTATAATGTTAGTGATGTCCATCATTTTGCTTTTGAAGAGGCGTCCATGAGTCGCCGATTTGTAACTCTTCTGACAGCTTAGCCTCTCATCGCTTAGGTTCGAGTACACGTTTGGGACAAAGGACTTATTTTTTAAAGGTCTTCTATCTGGCCTGACATGAACCGGTGGTTCTAGCCAAATATTTGTTTGGGGTCTTCCTCCACCAAAATAGCTGGACATCACTAAAATGATCATAATTGGTTGCTGAGGGGTATTTCAAAAACAAAACACAAATTTTAATTCTTTTAAAGAACCACATCACTGGCCATGTAGGTAAAAGTGTGTTCCAACTACTTGGTCTCTGGATCGTGACCTAAAAGACATAAAAATAGTCTCTGCTTATGTTAAAACAATGGAAAGATAGTCTGTGTAAAATTGTAATACTAGATAATATGACTGGGCATGATACGTCAAAATAAGGGCAGCACTCTAGCTACTTCAATCTAACTTGATTTGTAGAGATTCTAAAGATTGTTAGATGATAAACCCAACAAAAATAACACCATGTTAAATGAAAATGTCTTACCCTCTGTTGTAGCAGCCACACAACAGCTGCAGTCTTCCATCGAAGATCTTAGGCGTGAGTTTGTGGAGTTAAGAGCCAACACTGTGTCAAAGGCAGCATTTAACGAGCTTAAAGCAGAAAACGAGCGCTTGAAACAAGAACTAGAAAATGTCAAATCCACGTATTCACGGCGCTTGAAGGACATAATGAATGAGGTGGATGATGAGAAGAAGATTCGTCTCTCTACACAGGTGGAGATGGAGAGAATTCGTAAATTGGTTGCAGAATCGCACGTGTGATACTTGCCTGCTTACTGTTGTAACTGGATGGATGAAACTTAGACTTAGTCATGACTTAGATGACAAATATATAGACACAATACATTATTTACTGCTTTCAGTAACAAATTTAAATCAACTCTTTGTTTAAGATTTTTGTTGTAGGGGACATCATAACAATTTGTTTGTTGCAAATTCTTATTTACTGCTTTTTTCATATTATATTTTGTTATTTTTCTTTAACAAACTTTAATATGTTGTTTTTGATGTTTAAGGGAGCATTTTGTCAATTAACAAGAAATCTTTTAACTAAATGTGACATTTTTTGTTGCTTAATCATATTTTTGCCATATAACTGAAGAACTTGCATTAAAATTGTTTGAAGGATGCCTAAAATATAGATTTCAGGCGGGTACCCAGCCAAATAAGCATAAATTATGCTGATAAAAAAGGATAAATGGTAAAAAAAGAAAAAATGGAAATAATATCCCTTCAATTAAAGAAAGCATTATATTTTAAACAATGTATCCAATTTACTTTTCAAGTAATCTTTGTATGTTTAGTTTGCAGATAGAACTGCCATACATGTGAACTTTTTCTGAGGCCAAAGTGGGAGATTTGTTTTTTTCACATAAAGAAGGAGGTTACCGTATTTGTTTTCCAGTAGGGAGATTTTTAAAAATGTGTAAAACACCCCTCATTTTCAAATAATTTTGAACATTAAAAGAGGGTGTCTCCTTCCAAAAAAGGACTAGTTCACATGAATGAACTGCATACAAGCTTAGGAAAGATGATAGTTATATTTAAGATATACATAGATAATACTGGAGTAGTTATTAGTTAATTTGTAGATATAATTAGATATTTCTTAGAGAGTATAACAATGATATTATTGAGGGACATTATATTAAGTGATAGAACTGTGATAGTGTAACACCATCATGTGTGATGAATTAGATCATTAACAAGTTGTAAATTGAAGTTAATTACATTTTCGTTACTTTATTTACCTAATGTAGAATTTAACAATAGTAACATTTAAGATTTACAACTTACTTAAAAATATCATTGAAATGTGTATTAATGGATGGTCACAATGTACTCATACATGCAAAGATTTTTCAAACTTGATACATTTAGGAAATATGTTATATATTCTTTCAGAAATCACTATTGTGGTTAGAACACAAGTAAAGCCCTAGATGGCCACTTGTGGACTTGATTATAATAAAAAGGCCATTTTAATAATTACTCTAATCATGCAAGGTTAAAACTTGAAATATAAGATGAAACATTTCCAAGCTAAAATTACACTTTCTTTAATATTTTTTTGTGCATTTTGATAAAAAATGTAAATTTACCTAAAAAATGTATCATTTCAGTACAACTTCTCTTTATGTCATCTGACCAGATATTTTAAGTTTTTTCTGCATATGTAATAGTTGGGAATTGATTATTGCTTATTAAGACAAGAATTATATAATTGATTTAGTATGATGTACTTTACAAGACATCACTTCTTGCATCGATTTTCAAACATAGACAAGACTAATTGTAGGTGTATCTGGTGGCCTAGTGGTTAGGATCGCTGACTTGAAACTCCTCAGCCCTTCACTGCATGGGTTTGAGTCCCAGTTGGGCAAGAACTTTCATGTGGGGAGGTTTTCCAGCTCACCTGCAGTGCGCCAGTGGTTCTACCCAGACATAAGTCTGAGGTCTCCCTCCATCAATAATTATCTAGACATCACCAGTATGACCATAATTGTGTTGGTGCGATGTAACAAAAACAAAGAAATTGTTGGTGTTTCAGCTGAAAATGAAGTAATCTATGGGTAATGCAAATATGAACAGTTTTATTATAGCATTTTGTTATTGGTAAATCTTTCTAAATAAAGCAACATATTTTTAGTTATATTTACCCTACTTCAGTACATATTTTATACATATTGTTTCTCTCCACTCAAATTTCTTTTCTTATTTCTCCTACTTTTTACAGTTTTACATAAGAAAAGTGATCTGAAAAGTAGCGCATAATAACTGTTGGACCTTAAGTGATCAAATAGAAAGATGGGAATTAACTTTGCATTTTCAAATTTTGAGGTTGGAATGTAAGGGGTAAAGTTGGACTTTGGAATATGGCAAAAGGAGCAATGAACAAAAATCCTGCATTTTTATTTTGTTCTATCCGTTATGAACTGTTGGCTATAGTGCATAAAAAATTTACCAACATGTTCATTACATCATTACTATCAGTTGATTTTAATCAATGGTATATATGTAGGTGTTGATTGACTTAAGCTTAAGTATATTTGTGAAACAAATGGGGACCAGTTTTTTTTAAGTGACCTTACATAAAAACATTGGATTTATGTTATTTTGTGCTACTTAGTTTTTGCATTGTGTACAAACGTTTTTACTTATCCTGACATTTATCATAGTAGTTTATGCATTTACCAAAACAGTGGCCATATTTTTGTTCTTTCTTTGGTTTGTTTTACACATCTTCCTAAAAGCTGTATTAAATTAAGTTTTAAATTACTTATAAAAATACTTAAAACTTTTATTTACTACCACTTATATGCATTTCAAACACTATAACAACCAGCATAGTAATCACATTAAAATTCCACAAGTTTTATTATACTTGCACTAGAAAACTTAGTCATTTTAAAATGATTTTATAAGGTGCTATATAGTGGCCAAATAATCTTTTATCTTTTAACACAAAAAACTGCAAAACATCAACTAAACATTGTGACCAAAATGAATTCTTTAGCTTGGCTGTTGAAATTTTGACCAATCAGAAATGCAGAATCAAGCATAGGTGTTGATATTTTTTTTTGCAAGTTTAGACTTATTGTTGTTCAGCTTGTCTGCCTTCAAAATATGTATGATATGTTTTAATTTACACTGCCTTAACAATGTTATTATTTGTAGCCATAAGTTCTGTGGACAGAACTTTAAGCCCATAACCTTTAAACTGCTTCATTGCTTCATTCACAGCGCTGGTGGTTCTACCCAGACATGTGTCTGGGGTCTTCCTCCACCAAAAAGATGGACGTTGTTATTATAATCGTAATTTTTCGCTGCAATGTATTTCAAAACCAAAACAAAACAGACATGTAGCTAAACACATAATGAAGATATTGTAGATTGAAATTCATGACTTGAGCAATTCTTACTTAAGAATGTGTGGTGAATACTGGCTTTACAGTATTTCCTTAAGCATGATCAATGGGTGCTTTGTAGGCCAAGAGTTAGTTACTTCTTGTCACATGAAGCAAAGTTTGAATGGCAGATATGTTGAAATGCATATTTACCTTTGTTATTGCATATGTAAGACTTAAACTTTGATCAGTATTTGTTAACTGAGGTTAATTGGTTGTGTTAATTGTACAATTTATTGTTATACAACAAGTAATGAAAAAAAAATGGAGTTGCTGCTTCATTTTACCATGTAGCTATATTCAAAATGCTTTAAATTATGTGTAAACAGTTAGTAGTGGGAATAGAAAGCTTTGGCATTAAAACAGTGTGCTAAATATGTTAAGACAACTAGTTAATAAAGGGGATGGAAGAGTGTGAAACAAATATTTTGTGTTGTTTTGATAGATTTGCTGTTAAAGCTTATTCATTTGTGACTCTGTGTTAGAAAATAACAAGAAGAAAAAAATGATCAGAACAACTTACCCAACACAAGTTGATGTCTGTCTCAAAACTTTGGAGATTAGTTTTATTTGGGGATTAATTTTATTACCGGTATATATGTACATTTTTCCTGCTGTTAAGAAACCTACTTATCCTCTGATAGACTATTTGCTTAGTTGAGAGAAACAAATACAAAAAATATCAAAACTTATATTGCATATGGCTGATATAATACTTCAGCATTAATCAAAAAGGAACGTTGCAGGATGGTGATAAAAAAGTAATGAATTTTGTTGTATTTATTCTTTAATGGAAGTATTTTTGCTAACAAACAATATTTAAGCAGTTTCACATATAGCCTAAATGAATATGTTAACAATAATGTGATAGCTTGACTAACAAATTTGTTTTCTCTTTTTGTTGAAAATGTTGAATAAAGATATACTTGCAATAAAATTCCTAAAATAATAATAATAAGAAGAAAATGCAACGTTAAAACAACTCCATTAATGTTAAACCATTATTAACTATGATGTTGAATCTCAAAATATTTTCATTTGACATAAGGTAAACTGAACAAATTTGATGTGTTCTTTTTTAATTAAGGCTCAGCATTTTAGTATTTCTAACAGTAGTGAAAACTGTATGAAAACCATGAAAAAATGCATTAGTTGTTTGATAAAAGCTAGTAGTATTTTGCACATACATTCCAAATAACAGTGGCATTTATTTTTATATCTTTTTTCATTTTATTTTTTGAATTTTTCTATTCAAGTAAGTTTAAGTACTGCATAATTGCTTCTATAATTAATTATTAGCCTATTATTAATACTTTGGATTCAGAATTATGTTACAGGTTCTAATTTGTGTTCTAGTTCAATAAAAACATTGATTTCCAAATGACATTTTCATAAGTGCAGAAGTTTTGTTTTCTGTAAAGTGTCTTTTATTCATCTTTTTGGTAACAAGCTTTTTCTCTAATTGCTTATTTGTGTAAACTTGTGTACAGTTATAATAATTATATTTTGACCTATTGTACAGATGTGCATAGCTGTTCTTTTTATACTTTTTTCTTCCTGTTAACAAGAGAAATAATAGGACTCTTATAGGACTTTATACAGACTCTTAGTTATTTTGTCTTTGTTTTGTTCATATTTTTTGTCTATTAAGCAAAGGAAATTCCTTAGATTTATAAAAATACAGAGAAATTTCTAATATCAAATGGTTTTATTATAACAACTTAAGTAATATATTTTCTTATATACTGAAGAAATTTTTCAAGATTTATGAACATTTCTTAGTTAAGTTGGGAAAAATGTCTAAGATGAACCCTGTTGTTTAATGGCATAGATGCATTGTTATGGAAACACGTCTGATTGGCAAGATTTATACAAGGGATATTTAAAGGAGTAATTTTATAAGTTATCATTGATGTTGTAGATATTGTAGCTTTTTTCAAAATGTCAGCATCAAAGATTAATATTTCACATTGAATTCAACAGTCGTCATAGATGAGGTAGATATATATAATGATAATGTTAACGGTTACTATCATGAAAGACTACCTAATATTTTAAACCCTTTATTCTTAGTTCATCAATAGTTTTGAAAATTCACCTGAATTTGTTGTTTTTCTTTAAAGGAGATAAAAGGATTAAAAAAAATATATGTTCAACTTGTAATAATAGATTTAAGGCTGAATCAGAGTAGATATAAACCCTTAGTAATGCAGATTCTGCTAATGATTGTGAATGATTTGTAAAGGCATAAAAATGCGTATACATGCAGGAAAGGGTTAAAGTGCAAATATTCTTATGTTTGTTAGGTCAAGCAAGCTGCTTTAATTATCTCATAGCTACCTTTTTTAGCTCTGCTTTTTAAAGAAATGAAACAGAGATATTTTTATCTTATCTGCACTGGTGCTGCTTAATTTCTTAGTTAATTTCACAAAAAACTGTCCTAATTGATGAATAAAGATGCTCATTCAAACTTAGATTACTGGAAAGGTAACCCTTACAATAAATTTGGCCGAGGTATACCTATTTATCAACTTAGAAATTTCATGTTACTCTTCAGCACTGGGAAAAGTAGAGTGCACTGTCAAGGGACAGCTCTTTGTTTAATTTTAAGAAAAAAATTACGTATAGATGTTAAATAAATGATACCTACATACTTAAAATATATAAAAAATACTTCTATATATATGTTATGTATATAATTATTTGTGCAACGTCACATATGTATATTGTATATACCTCTTGTATTAAAATGCTTCAATTGAGGGGCTTATGTTATTATCCCTTGCAAGTAGCAAACAATAGTTTCTGTAGCAGCTATTTCATCATTTACACATAAAAGTACTGTTTATTATAAGCACATTTTTAGCTCCAGGTCAGTTGGGCTTTATGACAACTCTTTAATTTTCACAAATTTTTCTTTGCACAAATTTTACTTTTATAAGGAAACTATGGTCCATTTCTTCCTGTTACATTTTTTTACTCATTTAAGAAGACATTTGTACTTGGTGCAAATCATTTTATAACCTATTCAATGATAATATGATATGAATTGGATGTTGAGATTTACTAATGTTTATAAACATTAACTACAGTCAGGCTTATTAACTGTTTTATGTATAATAACTGAGGCTTGATTTTCTGTTTGAAAAATACATAACCCCTGGTTATCAATCTCTTACAATGTTATTAGGCCTAATTTTCTTGGAGCTGACCATTTAAGTCTTTAAACTTCTTGAATGGCACTTATACTGTAAGTAAACTTTTTACTTACAAAACTGAATGTTAAAATTTCCCTGTGAACCTAATTATCTGTTAAGGGCATTTAAAGGTTCTGTTTGGCATAACTTCCAATTGAATAAAATGAAATCAAGATTACTTGAATACCTGAGAACATACCAAAGGATAAAATACAATGACAATTGTTCATTTGCTAATGTACTATAGGCTTTGTTTAGTAATACATCGAGTCCGGTCAGTGAGTACTTTCATGGGGGGCGGGGTTACGGGGGTGGGGGTATTCCAGCTAACCTGTCTTGCGCCGGTGGTTCTATCTAGATATAAATCTGGGGTCTTCCTCCACCATTTATTAGCTGGACGTCACCGACATGACCATAAATGTGTGTTGATGTGTAACAAAAAAACAACACCAAAACAAATTTTAATAATACATCTTTACTTCATTATGTATATTTCTAGACTAAAAAAGTCCAAAACCTGGTAAGTAACCATGTAAAATCTAAAAGAACAAAACAACTGCCCTCTTATCACTTTGAACACCAGGTAACAGTCATCTTTGCACAAGTGTGAACTTTAATATTTAGCTTTTGATATCAACTGTATACACCCTTTAAAATTTATACCTTCTGTGTATCATGTTAATTTTCTCAAACTTATATTTTCACCTCTGTTGAAGTTTTCTTTTAATCTTGCCCAGTTATTTGTTGCATTGATACGTTCATTCCAGTTATTTACATTGACCATGTATACATGTATATATCCTACAATAATGATAATAAATCTTTAAATACATGTTTATTTGTTTTAGCAGTTTTGTCCCATATTCAGATAATTGAAGGATTTGGTGTTGGAAGATCAAAACTCAACAAACACATTTTGTTATGCTAGGTTGTTTAGAATTATATCGCCATGGTACCTTCTCAACCCTTTCAGTTATAGAACATGAAATTGTTTTGAAACTTTACTTGTTTTCGTTTTTTTAATTTCTTAAAAACAGTTTAAAGTATTTCTAATACATGAATATCTCATAATTTAATAGTAAATCCATGGTCAAACCGGTCAACATATAAACACTAAGTAGTGCAGAGTCTACTAAATATAAGACTGGATATTGTGATTGCTACACAAAGGGGAAAATGACACATTCACGATGAAAAGGGTTATCTTGGTTTCTTGTTTTGTTTGTTGAGAAAGGCCATATAAACTGTAATATGCACTTTTAGAGCCATTCTAACTTCTGTGAAACGTAGATATCAGTTCAAAAAAACAACCTAAAAACAAATATTTAGCGAAAAGGATTGAGAAAAACAGTTTACTCCTGGTTAAGGTCCGAAATTAATTATAATTAACTCGTATTCGCGGTTGGATCCTGTCAAAATGATAAACGATTATTGACAAATATGTTAACATGACGCCAGTGGCGATGTATTTAACTTACATCAAACATGCAGATAGGACTTCCGCGTAAATACAAGCATTTTTCTTCTCTTACAGTGTTTCTTTCTTTGTCAGTAGCTTGTATGCTGCTTTTAGGTCTGTCGACAAAATTCGTTTTCTGTAATTTGAATAAACCAAACACCTTATGATGACATTTTCTATTATGAAATTATTCAGCAAGTTGGTACTTATGTGTCTTAGTTTAAATAAGATACATTGACAAATTTTCAGCCTCGCGATTAAGATTTGTCTCAGCCTAGTGTATGACAACTTTTTTCATTCAACAGCAACCTAGTTTTCTATATACATAACGTAATATAATCTTTACAATTCAAATTCGGCAATAATGAAACATGGAACAAAAACAACAACAACTAGCTAGAAAATATTTTTATAGATTTCCAGTTGTAAGGCTTCATGTTTTGTACAATATTTTGTGTCACAATATTGGTCATGATTTACAAAATGGAAATAAATCACTCAACAAAAATACTTCAAAGCAACATAACCTTACAAACACTAATATTTACATACACAACGTTCTTAATCAGGAGCTATGTTTGAAGTAATGTTCCTTTATTATTAGCATTCAATTCCAAACGAAATAACTTATATACAAATATTCCTTCCATAAACAACCAACTCATTTACAAATGCATTTAGCAAATACTATCTAAATTTCTGATTGATTGTTAACAAATTTCCCATACAAAAATAAATTTATTTTCAATTTTACTTTTAACTGTAAATAACAATATACATGTATATTAAATGTACTTTATTTACAGATTACGGATGTGTGACATTCGTCGCAGAGAGCGTGCGCCTTTAAAAGTAGAATTTGAAGTGTATATGAAACAAGGGTGACATCGAGGGGAGATCCAAAAGTAATGGCCCAAATGCCAAAAGTTATAAACTTGGCGCTATAATGGGAAAGTTTGTTTTTGTTTTTGAAATACATCGCAGCGACCAATTATGATCATTATAGCTACGTCCAGCTATTTGGTGGAGGAAGACCACAGACAAATGTCATGATAGAACCACCGGCGCACCGCAAGTCAGCTGGAAGACCTTCCCACATTAAGTCTTTTGCCAAGAACGGGACTCGAACCCACGCGGTGAGAGGCTAAGCAGTCAGATAATGGGAAAGGATACATGTTTTATGCAAGAAAATCTAAATTTCTGCTTGGTACATGTATTTGGATTCCACAACAAAATGCGTAGTGATGATAGGTAATATATTGAAGTTTGCCAATAACGCTTAACGGCCGCACGCCAACATTCTGTCGTCTGTCATAGTAATCCGGTCTGTTTCAAGTCATAATTTCATCCAAAACCCAACCAAAGCTTCCACACGCATCATAGGCTATATGTCACCAATATACTACACAAGCTATAGAAGTACCCGTCCTAGAAACTTTGGCAAGTTGTATTTCACACTTGGCAGACTTGTTTTACCGCTGACATTTTTATTTTTTATGTATAATTAAACAAACACTTCATTGACATACATACAATCTTCACAATAATCACAATATACCTGAGATCAGATTAAGGAAACAACAGTTTGGTTTACATGTATATGAACTTATTGATTAATACATACATTATACATGGGTGAGCGGATTAACAAAACCTGCAACATTTAACGGGTAAGTATCTTGTAGTGTCATTTACGATCATAAACTTACTTGTAGTACAATCATATGCAAATTAAAGTTAAATACAGAGGCAAATAACATTTTAAAAATTCTAGCAATTTTAAAAACAATTAGAGCATCACAAGTATTGGATAATGGAATGTTATTTATAGAATATGACATCTCCCTGACTCTATGGAAGGAAGTAGTCAGCACCCCAACACCTATTTTTCAGGGGCTCCCTTCTGTGTAACAGAGAGCTCCAAGAAAGTTTAGGTGTTTTTTTTTCAGAATTATATAGGACTGTAACGCACTTTGTGGATTTTCGTCAAAACAACAAAATTGTAGTCTGTGGTCTTTCTCAATTAAACATAGAACAGCAACATAGTTTTTGAAATTTTCGTCAAAACAACATAGAACTGCAACGCAGTCTGTGGGTTTTCGTCAAAGTAGCATAGACCTGCAATATATTTAGGGATTTGGACTATAAAAGAGAGATGTGGCATACTCTCTGGACGTTAAGTCCGAATAACTTTAAATTCTGGCACAAAAATGACATTGAAATTCACGGTAAGTTGACTAAATGTCCTTGTAATAGAGGCTGTTAGACAACTTTTATTACCTTCGACTACGGTGGTCATATTTTTCTTTGGTTTAGACGTAAAATATTTACATTGATAAACATACAACGATTGTATGGCTGTCAACATGAAACACAAGCTGAAAAATAAATCACATTTTTGTTTGCTTGTTTGTGTTTCCAAAATGAAGAGCCAACGTAAAAACAATAAATCTAACGATGACTAGCATACATTGATAAACAAATGGCATTCAATAGGAGATGCAATGGAATCAAAATACAGATCTTGAATACAACTCCTGCCTGCATTGATTATGGTAAAAATACATGTACAGTGGTTTCCGTATATTTGAGTACAACATATCCCAGATACATTTATACACATAACCGGGTTGTACAACCAACAGACATTCACGAGCACGGCCAGTTAGGGCCTGTTTTTCTGTCGTTTTTCCAAAGTATATGATCTAAGTGGGGTACCTTATGGGTAGTATCTTTATTTCCCACCCACACCCCGACCATTGGCACTAAAAGCCATGTTCTTCATTAATTTACTTTTTCTTTCTAATCAACTTCTATGCCCACCCCATACACATCTATGACACAAAAACGAAAGCAGCTGGGCTCCTGTCATGTGCAAATGTTCCCTTGATGCACATTTAAAAAGCTGTTAAGTATATTTACTTCAGCCGGGTTTGCCTCTTAATGTACTCTAAGTTACAGTATGCCACTGTGTTCGGAATTTTTCTAGATTATAATGATCCTATTGAATTCCCACCTTGCATTGGCTGTAAATGCATACATTAAACAATTTAAAATGTCTTGTCCCAAGAAAAAAAGCAAATCTTGCACCAAAGTATATGCTTATATATACTCAGTACAGCCTTTCACACAAATACAACAAGGTCCGTTGAGAATTGCAACTTAGATTGAAATTTGAAAAGGCACAAGACAAAGGTATCCAATGGCAGTAAAATGTAAAAGTTTCCAAAAACAAACAAGACATTACACAAAACTCCAATTGTTCCCGCCTTGGAGCAATGGAGCTTGTGGACTTTTAACTTATCAAATGTCGGTCTTTAATACTTCACATATGATCAATTCCTTGATCAAAAATTGCTACGTTATTAACGCAGTAAACTTGAAATAAAGACTGTGTCTTGGACAGTTCTTTCATAAAAACTCTCCAAGATACAGTCAACGATAAATATGATCAGCTGCCCCCGAATGTTTCAACCACGCTCTCATGGGTTACTGTCATATTCGGTACTTTTTATATCATAACTATACGTTTAATGACACATTAAGTACCAAATAAATAGACTCTACTATAAATCTATTTTGAGTTTTGTATTATTCACCCTCCACTACGTCATCAAGAGGTGGTATTCATGTCATATGAAACGATATCGCTCTCACAAAATTTAAAACTCCAGATATATATTATTAATTTTCAATATTTTTTTATAAACAAATAATCCCTCTACGTTGTCAGGAGGTTGCTATACTATATCGACGTACTGATCCGCGATCTTGCTCCTTTACCGCCGCTAACAACGGATGGTGCAGAAGACCGCTGTTACGTTTATGGTTTATGCGGCCATTAAGAACTAAGGGAGATAACTGCTCCCGCCTTGATCGCCGACCATCGGGCTTCTTGTCACACTGAGTTGTCTCCTCGTCGGATTCGCTGGTGATTTCAAACGTTGGTTCGGATGCTTTTAAAGAAAAGAATAATGCATTTTAAATTTAATAAAGTACAACTATTTATATGGAAATTATTTTGGACTTATATGGAGTCATATGAATTTATATGGGAATCATTTAGAAATCATTGTACCAGCCCTTCCCATATTTCCGACTCTTACGTTACGATATACGTTAACAGAATAATTAAAACTGACAAAAAATAAAATAAATTTGACTGATCACTGATATAATTTTTCAATCAACGACCTGAAAAAAATAATAGATCAAGAAAAGGCCAAGCTTTGAAGCCACGGACGAACCATTCTCAAACGTCTATTTGGACGCATTTAAAATGTCCTTAAACTAAAAAAACAAAACAAGTTAAAACGACGATACAGCGCCAAACTGGTCATAGAAGTCAGATTTTAATGTAGATTTATACAAATTCCTATATCCACGGCTGACTTTTGTTTTTGCAAGTGTGTCTTATTTGATGTAAAACATCTAAAACATTAATATTCACCAACCATTCAATGCAAAATCTCCGTTCTTCAACCTGACCCAAAAGGGGAATTTACTTTACCTATGAGCGGAAAAAACTTTGGCGGTTTAAAATTGCTCCGGATATCCGGTTCTGTGCCGCCATTGTACACCCCAAGCATGCCAAGGTAAGGGCTAGTAACTCTAGCTACTAGTTTCTCTAGGAGGATGGAGTTGTTAGAACATGGCCACTCCCGGACCCCCGCCAAGACAAGAAGCATCTGTTGTAATGCTGGGGATACTGATTGCCCCTCCTCCAAGTGTTCTATGGCATCTTAAGAAGAAACAAGAAAACTTTAATGCAGAGCATCAAAGTCGACGGAAATAATACATGTATATCAGAAAGCTATGCATATTTAGCGTAGAAGCAATATTTACCTCTTCATTTGCTTTTTGGAAATATAGATGTTCACGAAAAATGTTTTGTTAAATGATTAAAGTTGAAAGTGTCAACGACACTTACTCTAAGGCCACAACTACTCAGCTTAGGCACGCCCTGACTATGAATAATGCATTAAAGAGATTTTGGTCAAATTAGTGTATTATATGCAATCGTTCATTAGACAAAATAAAAGAAATCAAACACAATAATATTTGTGTGTTTAAGCTGAAATAGCATCACAATTTAAAAAAAGATCACAATCGAATCTTAAATATGTCAAAGCATATTTAAAACCAATTATAAATATATTGTCTCGGAGACCCAATTATTGCAGCTACGTGAGTTTAGAAGGATTTGGCTTTCAATGTTTATAAAGTTTGCAATCCAAATTGCTTCTTGTTGTTGTTGATGATGATGAGGAGGAGGAAGAAAGCGTGCTTTATAAGAAATTTATCTTTAAGTTCGAATTGCACCATTATGACAGCATACGGCATCATATCGTAAGAGTAAACAAGATTATGTTTATCTGTGAAACAGATCTTAAAACTGAATGGTGCTTTATTAAAAAAAATACATCACTTTGTTTTTAATTTGTTTTTGCGAATGTTCAGCGTGTTTTTCCGTGTTAGTCATTGCGAAAATCTGTATCTTACATAAAGTCTAAACCAAATATCGAGTGTAAGTGTGAATTTTTATTTAGTTATTATTCATTTAAGTTTTAAAACTTCACCAATTTGAGCCATATTGCAATAATGCTTTATCCAAAGTCCCAATAGAAAGCATGGAAAACAAAATTTCCCGTGGGAACACGAACGCTCCACAATCCGCTTTGCACCATAAGATTACAATTATTTGCCTGAAATATCTTTACGCCTCCGGTAATAATTTTCAGCTTGCTATCTCTCCACTTGGTAATATCACAATACCGGTGTTCATAAAATAAGAATAAATAAGAAAGTGTTCAGTTGTGGTAATTATTAAAACATATAGGTGAGTGCTAGCACAGTTCGTTCTTATTATAAGAACGTTAAAATGAAAATAGACAATAAATAACAACTGCTTGGGGTTAACTCTAACAAAGACAAAAATGAGTTTGCAATATATCAAAAATGAAGTTGAAGTTTTTATAAACATTTACAATTAAGGAGTTTAATTAGAACTTAAGACAATTAACTTATTAAGTATAAAATGAATTTGCGCCTGGCGCAAGAGAAACTATTTTTATATATTTTGCAAAGGTGACAATTCGGACTAGTACTTTTGTTACAATTTTTTTTAAACATTTTTAGAATTGTATGACGTTAAAGCTAAATAATTTGCTCTCTGTTAGAGAACTTGTAGTAATCACATATTAATATATACCGAGCAATTAGCTCTGTTAAATGTCTCTTATTACAATCTATCTTTTGAGTATTTTTCCCATAAAATTCTACGTAAAACAAGACAAAAATGTCTTGTCCTCATCGGTTTGAAGATCGACGGCATTCCATCTCAAAACTTCGATTTTTCTACTTTAAAAGTATTCATTATCTTGAGATACTTACCACAGTGAATATACAGTGTTTACATAAAAATGAAGTTTCATCAGTAAAACAACCTACCAGCAACCGGAAGATAAATCACGAATATTACAGTAAAACAACCTACCAGCAACCGGAAGTTTCATCAGTAAAACAACCTACCAGCAACCGAAACTTCCATCAGTAAAACAACCTACCAGCAACCGGAAGTTTCATCAGTAAAACAACCTACCAGCAACCGGAACTTCCATCAGTAAAACAACCTACCAGCAACCGGAAGTTTCATCAGTAAAACAACCTACCAGCAACCGGAAGTTTCATCAGTAAAACAACCTACCAGCAACCGGGAGTTTCATCAGTAAAACAACCTACCAGCAACCGGAAGTTTCATCAGTAAAACAACCTACCAGCAACCGGGAGTTTCATCATTAAAAAAACAACCTACCAGCAACAGGAAGTTTCATCAGTACGGTGTCCCTGAACTCCAATAATGTCACGTCTCTGATGGTGAGCGACTTCGTCTGCAAATAAAAAAACCACACACACTTCTCAAAATTATCAAGGCATACTCCCAAAATGCTTTGACTATGATAAATCACTGAAATTTAATCATACCGGTAATTACGAAAACTTAAATAATTTTAACCCAGAGTTTTATAATGTAAGAATCTGCCTCGTGGTCATATTATACTTGCTTGAACATTACACTAGCATTAGCACCCCGCAAAACGTGCCTATCTTGTTCAGGTATATCCAATACAAATCAGTGTCATATTAAATTAGTACTTTTAAAACGAACCTATCGGATGTGCACCCAAACCTTAAAGCTTTTAAAATTTCTTTTGTATTCTACCGAACCTTGAATGACATGACAACATATATGACAAGAAAATGCCCTAAAATGGTTGAAAATGAAGCACAACTAAAAATAAAGTACTTTCTTAAAAACACTTTATTATCCATCACACCCACCATTACAATCATCAACACTTTTATCACCAACACTATTATCGTTACCACTAAATCCGTCACCACTTTCATGACCACCGTTTATCACTTCCATCACCTCCACCAAAATCACTCATCATTTCCATCACCACCACTATCACCACTTCCAGCACCACTATCACCACTTCCATCCCCACCATCAACACTATCACCACTTCCATCCCCACCATCAACACTATCACCACTTCCATCACAACCACCAGCACTATCACCACTTCCATCAGCACATCCATCACAACCACCATCATCACCACTATCACCACTTCCACCACTTCCACCACCACCACCATCACCACTTCCATCACCAAACCACTACTATCACCACTTCCATCAGCACATCCATCGCAACCACCATCACCACCACTATCACCACTTCCACCACCACCACCACCACCATCACAACTTCCACCACTTCCACCACCACCACCACCAACATCACCACTTCCATCACCAAACCACCACTATCACCACTTCCATCACCTCCACCACTATCACCACTTTCATCACCACAACTATCACCAAATCCATCACCACCTCCACTATCACCACTTCCATCCCCGCCACTATCCCCACTTCCATCACCACCACTATCACCGCTTCCATCACCACCACTATCACCACATTCATCACCACCACTATCACCGCTTCCATTACCACCACTATCACCACTTCCGTCACCACCAGTATCACCACTTCCATCACCACCACCATCACCACTTCCATCACCACCACTATCACCACTTCCATCACAACCACTATCACCGCTTCCATTACCACCGCTATCACCACTTCCATCACACCACTATCACCACTTCCATCACTACCACTATCACCACTTCCATCACCACCATTATCACCACTTCCATCACCACCACTATCACCACTTCCATCACCACCACTATCACCGCTTCCATCCCCGCCACTATCCCCACTTCCATCACCACCACTATCACCGCTTCTATCACCACCAATATCCCCACCTATATCACTACCACCGCTATCACAACTTCCACCATCACCTACATCATCACCACTACTATCACCACTTCCATCACCACCACTATCCCCACTTCCATCACCACCACCACTTCAACCATCACCTACATCATCACCACCATTATCGCCATTTCCATTACCACTTCCTTCACCACTTCCATCACCACCACCACTTCCATCACCACCACCACTTCCATCACCACTACCACTTTCACCACTTCAATCACCACTACTACCACCACTTCTATCATCACCACCTCTATTACCACTTCCATCATCACTTCCGTCATCACCACCACTATCACCGTTTCTATCAAGACTTCTATGACCACCACTATTTCCACAATTGTCACAACAACTATGACCAATTCTACCATCACTACTATCACCACTTCCGTCTCCACCACTACCACCACTTCTATCACCACTTCTATTACCACCACCATCACCACACCATGTTAGCAAATATCAACACTCCTATTACCATCAGCTTCTCCACAACTATCAACACCACTATCACCTTCACCACCATCAACAAAACTATCACCACCATCATCTGCATCGAGACTATCACCACCATTGTTTCAACAACCATCACCACAACTTTTCCTACTAAACCATCACAACTGCCAAAGCCACTACCAGCACCACTATTACCACCTCAAAGACAACTTATCACAACAACATCAACAACTAAATCACTACCAAAGATATGTTTTGGGCACTTAGTTAGATATATTTTCAGGCTTGCCTATAATGATCTCGTATGTTTGTTTTTTAAATGTATGTACGAAGAATCTTGAATAAGATCAATAAAACCGGCAAAGTAACGAAGTGCTTATCTCTTAGCCTGCTAGGCAAGATTCGATCATGTTTAGAAACATAGTAAAGAGTTTGATCAGGATCTGCACTATATGCTGCCGAGTCTCTAACAATATGTGTTTGCTGCATTTGCATGTAGTTGTAAAGAAATAATTAAAATTTGTTACTTCTTTTTAACCAATATATATGTAGCACAACACGGGTTGTCACGTGGGCCACCTCACCTTGATTGGGTACAGGATGGCCTGTAGCACCGGTAGGATCTCCCGATAGAAGTAGTCCCACTGGTCTCCTAGATGGGATAGGAGTTCCGCACCTAGGGTGAGACGATTATGTTAGAAGATGGTTCACACTAACATATTTTATGACAACGCAGAATATTGAGTTTCCTCTCAGATCAATCACTCATTAGATTTGTCATAACACAGCACATTGTCAAAACATTATTATTAAAGTAATCTATCAAAAAAGTTAACTGCCCCGAGACGTGCGAGACGTGTATACATGTATATTAAGATGTGGAAATAGGAAATCCTATTGAAAGAAGTGTCACGTCTTTCAGGAGTAAATATCCTCGATCATCCGCCGACAACACCTACAATCCCACCCCGCCACTCAATTTTCGGTGTCTTGTAAATACTGTGTCACCAAATGACTACAGCCTATAGTATAACTAATAAAAATAAAGGCGCGTTTATGCCCCCACAAACGCACACCCCTGCCCTGACACACGCACACACGCACACCCCTGCCCTGACAGACGCACACCCCTGCCCCGACACACGCACACCCCTGCCCCCACGCACACCCCTGCCCCCTGTCCCCCCACCCCGTCCCCCCGCACACACCTCCCCCCCCCCTGCCCCGACACACGCAAAACACAACTCTAGGAAAAGGTCACATAGGACGTATTGCTCACCTGTATCCAGTTTTATGACTTCACGTAGTATTACCATGCCTTTCTTGATAAGCTTGTCCTGAACAAAATAGGATAACTCCATAAGAATACAATTTTATAGTCAACTGTGATTAAAAAGATAAACAACCACAACGACACATTTTTTTTAAACTCAGCGTTGTGAATTTGAAACAAATTCAGTGAACCCTAAATATTCATTGCAATAAAATTGTAATGAGACAAAATCGTGCAAAATCAATACATGCATCAAGAATTCTTTGTTGTTAGTATTATAATACATCTACTTAAAAATACGGAAAACATTCCTGATTATTATAATAATGAGAACGAAGGAATAAACAACAGCATCAATGACAGTTGAATATGCTAAAAATGAACAAGCTTTACCTGTGCACTTTTGATATTGATGCATATTAATAAAACCGTATCATTGTTGATAATGGTCTCAATTTAGAATTAATTAACAGCAACAAACGAATGTTTAAAGAAGAAATAATTGTTTAATTAAAACATCAGCTGCAACAAACTTTCTTCTTATACTGTTTGTAAATTGAAAAACTGATACAAAACAGTCATTGAAACGTAAATAGAAAATTATTTTTTATAAAAGTGTTACCAATGGCTAAAACCCCCATGCGTACATAAATACGTGACATGTGCATTAACCTTTTTTGATGTGCCATCAAGATAATATGCTAATTAGGATCAATTAACGTCGTACCTTGTAAAAGTCATAGATCAAAGGGCCCGCTTCGCTCTCTTTCAAGCACCTGCAGCATAGGATTATAAAAATAAAATAATACAACTAATTATATAAATTATAAATCACTTTTGCTGTACAAACTCTTGTTAAGTAAACATAAAATGGAAGTATACAGATGCAAAGATGTGTCCCTGGCGTAGTGGTAGAGTCGGAGACTTGTAACTCCACTGGCTGCTGAGCCTCTCTCCGCACGGGTTCGAGTCCCGTTCGGGGCGAAGGAATTCATGTGGAAAAGTCTTCCAGCTGACTTGTGGTGCACCGGTGGTTCTAACAAAACATCTGCCTGGGGGTCTTCCTTCGCCAAAATAGCTGGACTAACTAGTCCAACTGGTCGTAATTAAAAAAATAAATAAAAAGTTTAAAGAAAATAGGGATAGTATATTTTGATGGATAACGACAGTGATGATGAAGCAGTTTAATGGTGAAGTAATTGTCGATAATGTTGTTGCTCAGGAGCCTCTGATAATGATGATGATGGTGGTAACCGTGGTTGTCATGATAACTATGTTGATGATAATGTTACTGTTGTTGTTCATGGTGATACCGCCGACGACAGTCATAATGATGATGATAATGATGATAATGATGGTATTTTTTTATTTCTTTAAAATAAATTGGCAGATATTACCTAATATTTTCCTGTAACGAGGCGAGTTCATTCTCCTGAAGTTTTTTCTTCTGAAACAAATGGACTACAGCTGACGATATACTGAAAACAAGAAAGCATATACTGAAAACACAAGACAAGAAACGATAATCTGGAAGATAAAAAAAAGTACGACATACTTAAAAATGGGTAAACGGTATACTGACAATATACAAAAAGAAACAGAAACGATGTGCTGAAATATAAAACAAGAGGGCCATGGTGGCCCTTAATCGCTCACCTGACCACGCAGGCTTTTAGTAGGCTCAAATCTGGCATCAAGTAATTAAGAGTTATTTACTTTAGAAATCTTTGGTGAAGATTGGACCATTAGTATGGCCACTGGGTTGATAACATTTTCTAGAATTTTACCAAGTAACCTACTGAATCCACATGACCCACCTCAAAACATATGTTAGATTTCATACAGGCAAACATTCTGGCCAAGTTTGGTGAAGATTGGGCCATCAATGTGGCCTCTAAGTGTTTTCACAAGGTTTTTCTAAAATTTGACCTAGTGACCTACATTTTGACCCCACGTGACCCAATAATGAACTCATCCAAGATTTCATGCAGACAAACATTCTGACCACGTTTGATGAGGATTGGGCAATAAATGTGGCCTCTAGTGTGTTCACAAGCTTTTTTAAAGATTTGACCTAGTGACCTACTTTTGACCCCACGTGACCCAGTTACGAACTCATTCAAGAATACATGCAAACAAACATTCTAACCAAGTTTGGTGAAGATTGGGCTATAAATGTGGCCTCTAGTGTGTTCACAAGCCTTTTCTTAGATTTTACCTAGTGACATTCTTTTTGACCCCACGTGACCCAGTTAAAAACTCACCCAAGATTTCATGCAAACAAACATTCTGACCAAATTTGGTGAAGATTGGGCAATAAATATGGCCTCTAGTGTGTTCACAAGGTTTTTCCTAAAATTTGACCTTGTGTCCTACTTTTTGACCCCAGGTGACCTAATAACGATCTCCTCCAAGATTTCATGCAGACAAACATTCGGACCAAGTTTGATGAAGATTAGATAAAAACTGTGGTCTGTAGTGTGTTCAGCTTTTTAACTTTCATTTTAAACAAACTCATTTCTTGGTTTTTAAATTGTTTTATGTATATTTAGGTGTTTTTAGCACCATTATATGTCCCAGAAGAGGCACTGTACTGCACTATATTGTATTGTGTTACAATGAGGCGAACAAATTATATTATGCTATGTTAATTAGGTGGACTGAAACAAAAATGTACAGTGAAAAGAAAGTGCAGACCTTAGAATTTTACAAAATTAATTTTTATGACACATACATCACAAACAAACATATGTATACCTAGATAATACAAACATCCATACATTCTATATAGGAGCCTATTGTCAAAGCCACAACTATGCAATAATCATCCTTATTTTTTTAAGTTTTAATTTTCCCAACCTTCCTGGCATTAGGCAACCCTCACGCCATTAAGTAAAAACTTACTGTGATATTTTATTTCAAACTTCTATATATTAATGCTCGTTCTATTACAATAGTTAGGGCGATGGTAAATAAAACTAAGTATTGATTGATTGTGTTTACGAGCTAAATATTGACGACGGACGACGGACGACGGACGCCGAACGCCGGACGAAGCGGTATCACAAAAGCTCCCCTTGAGCAAGTTGTGCTCAGGTGAGCTAAAAATGAAACGGTGTACTAAAAATATAAAATGAAGAAACGGTATGCTGAAAATATATAAAACAATAAACGGCATATAAATAAGAAATATGAAAATATAAGAAAAAGAAGCAATGCAGTGAAAACATACGAAAAAGAAACTGAAAAGGAATACTGAAAGTATACGAAAAGAAACAAAGATGGGGATCAGGAAGTATAAAAAGAAGCAGATACGGTTTACTGAAAATTTAAAAAAAAACCGTTAAATGATGGAAATTCTTTGGTCTTGGGCTGCTACATGTAAGATGTGAGTGCTTTACTACAAAATATTGTCAAGTTAAAAGACCTGGAAGTTGGTGTTAGCGTCAAGCTCAATGTTGATTGATGGTTGCCTTGGTCCACTTGTTAAGACATAACTTCATACCTACATTGAAAGACATGATAGTTCTCATAAAATCTATTTGATCGTCTTTACTTGTCGCGTATGCCTTCAAGTCACCCATGTACAAAAGTGGTTGACCTTTTTATAGGTGATATTGTTCCCACAAACACTCTTGTTCAGTAGGGAACTGAGAGTAGCAAGAGCTAGACGAGAAGAGAGCCTGTCTCCCTGATAGGTGCCGTTTTTGAATTCGACTGGTCGAGAGGTCATCATGCGTTTATCGTGATTTAGATAAAGGATGGTTTTCCACTGTTCTATTTTTTCCACATGTATCTTGTGATAATGGGAAAGTGCTGGAAGTGTTCAAGACTCCTGACGAGCATAAGCAGGCATGCTATCAAAAGCCTACTTGTAATCAGTCAACAGAAGAATGGTTTCAGTGCTTGCATCTCACCTTCAGAAAATTGATTTTTTGATGAGGAGATGGTCTTTGCAGTTATACATCATGCGGTGCCGTTTTTATGGTTTGTGTTGGTTTGTGTGCGCGCGCATGCGTGCGTGGTGCGTGTGTGTGTGTGTGCGTGTGGTTTTCGTTTTGTTTTGCGGAGAGTAGTTGTTCCTTTCAAGAAAACTGTTACTGCTTTTGGTAATGAAGGAGATGGGAAAGTGTTCAAAAGCCTGTAGGTTTTAGGTAACTTTGCGTCTTCGGTCTTTAGGGACAAAAAAAGAGTGAACTTTTAAGTCAACCGCTCTGAAGGCAGTTCTGGATACTTGAGAACGGTGTTGCCACGCAGTCACATCCGACTGCTGACCAGTTATTTGTGGGTCAAGATGACGGTTTAGACTGTCTATTCATTGATGACATTTAATCTTTCCCGAGCTGATACATACATGTATTTGATTTTCATTGTTTGGCAATTACTGGCCTTGTTTGTTTCTAAATGACCATGAAGGGTTGTGATGAACTATGACATATGTTGGGCTAAGTAGGGCCAAGGTAGGGTGTGAAAGGTCAAAATAAACCTTGTTGGGTTATAAATGACCACGATTTGTAATGATGTAATACGATAAATGACCGGCCATGTTGGATGGTTAGTCTTAAGCAATGCGTATTGTAAATTAGTTTGCATGCTTTAATTAACACATAATTATATATTTGTATAAAGTTTCTAGATGTAGTTGTATCTCTCTCTCTCTCTCACTCTCTCTTTCTCTCTCTCTCTCTCTCTCTCTCTCTCTCTCTCTCTCTCTCTCTCTCTCTCTCTCTCTCTCTCTCTCTCAAATGAAGCAGATAACGGTAATTTTACTAAAAAAATTGTAAGCAATTTAAACATACCTTTCAAAGTTTGAGTTCTTAAGGGGACTGTTAGTTCGGCTGGCCCAATTAAGGCGGCCACCGAGTGACGTCAGAGAGTCCCGGTGGAGGTGACTTCTGATTGCTTCGGATATGTTCGCTATACTGTGTCTGAAATAAGGAAAATATATCTTTTAAACAATAACAACCACAACAACAACAACAACATATAAAGCGAGATAATTCAACTGTACTGGTAGCATTGATAGAAGTTTGGTCATTGTGCGAATCTGATTGAAACCACCAAGCCTCACATGTCAGCTGATTAACAACTCAAATTTCAATAGATAATTTGTTTTAATCTTTTATTTCAAGGATCGAGCGCACATCTCAAATACCTTTGCTCACAACATAACTTAAAAAAATGAACTCATAAATCTATAAGTCATATCTCAAATAGCCCAGCTATGTAACATTGGTGGTCAAAGTCCTAAATAGAAAGCAATTATATTATGATCAAGTGAAGACATCCATCAGTGGTGAAGGCATGTTTACACTTTTTTATTTAAAATTGTGCAAAAGTAAATCATATGCGACATTAGCAACATAAATGTTTGTATTGAAATACATGCATTTTGGCTGTATTAATGTTTGTATTGAAATACATGCATTTTACTGCAATAATGTTTGAATTGAAATACATGCATTTGGCTGCATTAATGTTGATAGTGAAATAGGTGCGTTTTTGCCTACATTAATGTTTGACCGTGAAACACGTGCGTTTTGCCAACATTAATGTTTGAATATGAAGCACGTACGTTTTGCATACAGTAATGTTTGGCCGTGAAGCTCGTGCGTTTTGCCTACAATAATGTCTGGCCGTGAAAAACGTGCGTTTTGTCTACATAAATGTTTTGCCGTGAAAAACGTGCGTTTTGCCTACTCTAATGTTTGGCCGTGAAACACGTGCGTTTTGCCTTCATTAATGTTTGGCCGTGAAAGACGTGCGTTTTGTCTACATTAATGTTTTGCCGTAAAACACGTGCGTTTTGCCTTCATTAATGTTTGGCCGTGAAACACGTGCGTTTGCCTTCATAAATGTTTAGCCGTGAAACACGTGCGTTTTGCCTACACTAATGTTTGGCAGTGGAATACGTGCGTTTTGCCTACAATAATGTTTGGCCGTTAAACACGTGCGTTTTGTTTACAATAATGTTTGGCCGTGAAACACGTACGTTTTACCTACATTAATGTTTGATCGTGAAACTCGTGCGTTTTGCCTACACTTATGTTTGACCGTGAAACACGTGCGTTTTGCCTACAACAATGTTTGGCCGTGAAACACGTGCGTTTTGCCAACATTAATGTTTGGCCGTGAAATAAGTACGTTTAGCCTACATTGATGTTTGGCCGTGAAACTCGTGCGTTTTGCCTACATTAATGTTGGCCGTGAAACACGTGCGTTTTGCCTACATTAATGTTTGGCCGTGAAACATGTGCGTTTTGCCTACATTAATGTTTGGCCGTGAAACACGTGCGTTTTGCCTACATTAATGTTTGGCCGTGAAACACGTGCGTTTTGCCTACACTAATGTTTGGCCGTGAAACACGTGCGTTTGCCTTCATAAATGTTTAGCCGTGAAACACGTGCGTTTTGCCTACACTAATGTTTGGCAGTGGAATACGTGCGTTTTGCCTACAATAATGTTTGGCCGTGAAACTCGTGCGTTTTGCCTACACTTATGTTTGACCGTGAAACACGTGCGTTTTGCCAACATTAATGTTTGGCCGTGAAATAAGTACGTTTAGCCTACATTGATGTTTTGCCGTGAAAAACGTGCGTTTTGCCTACATTAATGTTGGCCGTGAAACACGTGCGTTTTGCCTTCATTAATGTTTGGCCGTGAAACACGTGCGTTTTGCCTACAATAATGTTTGGCCGCGAAACACGTGCGTTTATCTACATTTATGTTTGGCCGTGAAACACGTGCGTTTTGCCTACATTTATGTTTTACCGTGAAATACGTGCGTTTTGCCTACACTAATGTTTGGCCGTGAAACACGTGCGTTTTGCCTACACTAATGTTTGGCCGTGAAACACGTGCGTTTTGCCTACATTAATGTTTGGCCGTGAAACACGTGCGTTTTGCCTACATTAATGTTTGGCCGTAAAACACGTGCGTATTGCCTACACTAATGTTTGGCTGTGAAATACGTGCGTTTTGCCTACACTTATGTTTGGCCGTGAAACACGTGCGTTTTGCCTACATTAATGTTTAGCCTTGAAACACGTGCGTTTTGCCTACATTTATGTTTGGCCGTGAAACACGTGCGTTTAGCCTACATTAATGTTTTGCCGTGAACCACGTGCGTTTTGCCCACATATTAACTTGGTCCTGACCTATATATTACAAGTCAACATGCAACTAAAGATAAATAAGACGCGGTCGACAACACTTTACATTTCTTCCTGTGATCATTTAAATTAAAGTGCTAATTAACTGTTATCGCAAATATTTGTATCGGGTTAATTGTGTACTACAAATCACAGTATTATAATATAAACATAATATGCTTCTAATGTTGTACAGCTGTAAAAAGGTGAAAGGTCTGCAGTGCAATGACCTTTTTGGCTTTAAACACTGGCTGTCTCATAAAACTTACTCTTTTGACTCGGTACTCCACTATCGTAGTCTAGTTTGATCAGCTCGCTGATGCACGAAATGACCTAGGTTTTTATACATCCCGTAATTATTTCATCTGTATAATTATTTTATCTGTGCTATGAAAAAACAACAACACAACTACTTTTATACACTCGGTCTTGTGGAATCGTATTATTAAATTCCGCATTATGGGTAATGTGGGTGGAGGCTGGGATGGAGGTGGGGCTATATAAGAGTCACTTTGATCACGCGTCCGTCCGTCATGGAATGTAGAAAATCACTACTTAGTGTCAGGGCAGTAAGGAAAGCTTGAGTTTTAGGCAAATGTTTGGTAAATTTAAATCTTACGTCATACACATACATAGTTTATTGTGATTATATAGAGCATTTGTAATTGAATTAATATAAGATAAAATACACGTGGTGACAAGATAAACGTTCAATTGTCTTTTTAAATTTTCGATGAGAAATTTTCCATGAGAAAAACTAATTAAATATTCAATTAAGAACTTTGTGAATAATGAGTCAATATCATTCTTATATCGGCAGGGACCTTTTATCTTTGGTTTTTTAGTATGAAACTTACTGAACATTGATAACTGATACATCAATCGGTTTCTAAATGTAATTTGCATATTCATTATTATCTCACTTTTGGGCTTTCTAATTGAAACACCCATTATCACATACATTAAAAGCATTTGTAAGGCTACTAAATTCTTAATTTTGTTTGGTTTGTGTAGCTTCTTTCACGCTCCAATAAACAATGTTATATATTTTACGGAGAAGTGTTTAGTTTAAATCCATTTATTTATAGTCGATTGGGAAACAGGTTCGTTCAACTTATATTAATGCCTCTGGACTGCCCACTTCCTGAGTACCTGGAGCAATGTTCAGTAAATAGTCTTGCTCAAGGACTAACATCACGTGATCAGTTTCGGGGCTCAAACACGGGACCATCCGGAGTCTAAAGTCTTAACCACTAGACCACAGACGCCCATAAGTGAGAAATGTTGAATACAAATATAAAATATAAAATGATATATTAATATCAACTATAAATTTAATCAAATAAAAAGTCATCAAATTTCACTACAATTGGCTCTTACAGCACTCCAGTCCCTAAAGAGGAAACAGTATACCCTTTAAACATATGTCGCTCTGCCTTTACATCTGTATATCATACGCACAAAATTTTAGATAGCAGGGGTTCCTTTTACGAAAAGCCTGGGTTCGAACCCTGGCCGTGACGAGTCAAATCGTAAAACATGACTAGTATTGTCCCATTGTTTACGTTTCCCTCATAAAAGGTTTCCGGATTTGTGAAAGATTGTTTGTTAAACGCAACCAAAACAATCAGACAGTTCACCGCCGCGTGATTCAGGCTACGAGTTGACCATGCAGTCAGAAATATACATTGCAACAAAGGCAACTAAATAATTCATACATTTAAGCCCTCTATCACAGGGTTAAAATGATGTAACTCAGCAAGCAATGAATGAGTGTATACACTATGAACAGACAGTTAAGGTTGAAATAGTCACCTTACAACAGACACTGTCAGGTCAGCATATAGATTATTTTATTCAAAGTCCCTCTTCAAATGTTTCGTTGTAATTAAAGCATTTTAACATATAGAAATAATAATGGCCTCATGGTTAGACTCGCCGACTTGTAGGTGAGTTCGATTCCCGGTCCTGGCTGAAACATTCATATAAGGAGTTTTTACAGATGGCCTGTAGTGCGCCGGTGGTTCTACCCAGACATTTGGGCCTGCCTCCACAAGTATTAGCTAGACTTCGTAATTATGACCATTATTGTGTTGGCGTGATTTACTTCCAGAACAAAACAAACATTATCTTACAGTAGAAAGGTAATGTTACAATTATTGTACTTACGTGCTTTCAGTGCGTTCCATCTCTTTCGTAATATATGTAACACTGTTAATACAACTGTCTGTGTGAAACTAAACTACCTGTTTGTCTGTTTATGAGGACTGTGTCTCACTGCTTAGCAACGAAAAGGAGTGAGTGAAACAAAATTATGGAAAATATGTTTTTTTTCAGTCGTTTTAAGTAAAGCATAACAAAGATATTTTCATACACGTGTCGCAGTCACATTATTAAACACCAGTTGTGTTGCACAGAAAACATGTTGACATAAAATAGAAAGCACGCTCACAATAAAGTCAGTCGAAAATGCTTTACTTGCAAAAAATAAATTTAATATATATAAAACATTTATTCACACACATATTACTATGTATTCCATATGCTAAGTTTCTTAAGAAACATCTGGCTATCGAACTCAACGGATCAAACAAACAATCTGGGTAAACATTTAACACATATGTCCAAACAAATCTCAGCACTTGAAATATCCACACAAAATCAGAAGCTTTAACACATGAAACATGGCCATGTAAAACTACATCACATTCACTTATACACACAGAGTAAATCGAACGTCTCGGCTTTAAAATATACTTTTAATCTAACCCGAAATCAGTGAACGACAACACACCAGGGAATTCGACAGTGTCTTTAATCATGTGCTAATTTCTCGTTATTTTGCGTACATTAAATTCAACTATAAGATGTTTTCTTTTAAAAAAAATCGACAGCAGATAGGGCAGCTTTTGATCAGACGGGACCTGCTTAATCTAGATTTAAAATACAGGTCTGTGCCAGACCAAGCGGTATAAGTCATAATGAACGCTCTTCTTCGCACACACGAAACCCACCAAGTGTAAAACTCCCAAATATGAATGCTGAAAATGTTGAAAGACTCAAAACATACGGCGTCAGATAACCCAAGAATTTTAACACCTCACTGAAAAATCTGAAAAGTAATTAACGCTGCACGTGAAACTTTGGAAGATGTAAATAAAGATTTGGATAGCAAATCGTGATAGAAAACTTTAATTATTATGGAAGGTGAATATTCAAAAACACTGTTTAAAAACGATTTTGAATTTAATGAAGCAACTAACAATATATTTATGTAGAAGGCAGCTGAACCTTAATCGACACAAAAACAACGAACAACAGCATCATTATGAAAACCTTGCAGAAGCGACAGCAGCTAGAACAACAACGATGACTTCGACAGCGACGACAACGTTAACGACACGAAAACATCCCCACCTTCAGCAGACAGCAGCACCACTACCAACAACAACGACAATAACAACAACAGAAAACAGAAGAAAAGAAGACGTCGATTAAAAGCGACACAGAGACAGCGATAACAGCAGTAACATCAGCAAAAATAATATCAGCAACGATGACATCGGTGACGACAACAACTGCACGAAACAACATCAACAACATCCACATTTCAAATATTTAAATAGCGAATATCTCACTTGAGCACGATGGACACTTTCATGTTATCTGTTTTAAATTGCGACCTATGTAAACACTATCAGATTTAATTATTTCATATACTTCAAATTAATGTCAGACGTGTTTAGAGATTGGACTATTTTAGATCAAATTATAGATCTGATTGTTTGTTTCGTACATACCAAACTACGCAACTACCACATGTCGAGCGGCTTAAAATAGTTTATAGCACGCAAAATAAATTGCGTTTTATCCTAAATCATGTACATGTATGCTAAATGAAGCATATACGCACCACCAAGAACAACAACTATCACATTTCAACAACAACAAAAAGTTTTCAAAACACATATAACAATTTTTAACATACCCACATACTTTTGAATACATTATCCTTCACATGTGCACACGAAATGCATTTTTTCCTCTGTCTTCGATAGCTGTCGACAACAAAACGCGTACTTAAATACGCGAATGTCCGGGAATAGTATAACTTCCGTATTCAGGAACTATGTACAACTTTAAAGTTTTCCTCGCCTACATAAAGAGATAAAGGAAGTGGGATAAGAGGAAACAAGTGCAAGTCATCAAGCGTGCTAATTGACAATAATTAGGGAAATAACGTGTTTACAATAACAACCCATTGATAACAAAGCTTGACGAATGATACAGTGTAGGTGGATTTCCTGTTCTGGATTGTACATTTTGATCCATTTTCCTGGAAAATGTCTATTGTTCCCCTAAAAATGAAAATAAAAATCCCTTCCAAACTTTTTAAAACTGAGTGCACTAGACTATAATAATCTAGTGGAGGAGATCAAGAACAAGGAAAATATAGAGATGGCCTTGTAATTAACATACAAGAAGTAGGATAGCAAATAAGCAAGTTAAACATGCATAATTACTTCCCTCCCTTTTTAATATAACGCCGCGAATTTTTTCCCACCCAAAAGGCCCCTTGCCTCATCCCATTTTTTTCAAACCCATCCCAGGCGTCCTTAAACGCAATAACAAACAACAACAACAACAAAAACAAAAACAACAACAACAAACAACAACAAACAAACAAAAAACAAACAACAAAAACCACAAGAAATGAAAAAAGAGCCAAATGTAGGAATCACTTACATACGAGGAACGTCAGAAGCTTTGCTCATAAGTTGAACAACAAACAACAACATGGAATGTTTCAAAATTTGAAAGAAATCGTGACATACATTCTTTATACTTAATTAAAGGTGATATCCTGCAGTTTACTTGATTAAAATACATGTAGATAAATAAATCAAAATAAAATAAAACATAATAAAAATAGAACTCAATGTACCGAATTATGACCCGTATTTTACCAGGCTTATGGAAGTCCGCAAAACAAACTTTCCCCATTTGCAAATTTCAGTGAGCATTCCATATATAGGCGTCGCGCTCTAGCGCGTCGCCAATAAACCTTATAAAGAAACTGGCCACCACAAAGTACCTGAAAACACCAAGGCCATTTCAGTAGAAGCAATCACCATCAAGCAGCTATGACCAACACTCAACCTGGATGAGGGATTGGATTTACCTCCAGCGTATAACACTCTCCTTGTGTCATGTGATCTTGCTTATTCACGTGACACTTAATGAACAAATGTCAACAAGCTGAAGAAGACTGTGTGAAACAGTCGAAATTACACAAATAAGAAAAATATGTTCTGTATTAAAGGAAAGAACATAATAAAATCAATAAATGTTATCCTAATAAAATTTAAATTTTAGCCAATAAAAAAGTATATCATTTGACACGTTATCAACAAATAACAAAAAGAGCAATCCTCGCAAAAACAAATAACAAGTTCTATTCATAATCGATAAGACAGCAGCCATAGTTCTACATGTTCTAACAGTCAACACTGACCCATAACCGTTAGGTTATGACCAATGCTGTATATTGTTGTTTGAATAGAAATCGACAACATATGTGGCAACTTTAAAGACAGATATATATAAGAATCAAAATCTAATGCTTGTACCATTTTTTTATAATAAGTAAAGTCATTTATTGCTGAAAACTAATTATATTATTTTCTAAAATAAAATCTACACTATTTCTGTTAAAACGAATGAAATAAAGCTTATCAAGATTATGCAATATTATATCATATAAAACAATGACAGAATGAAAATACAAACACGGCCCAAGTCCACATTGAACTATGTCGTAGTGTAACGTTATTTATGAACAGTGATTTTATTGTTTATATGCATTAGTGTTATACTGGAACTGTGTAATATTTCGAAATATGTCACAGTCATAGAATTCTTATATTACTTTTTCTCATTCGAAGTACTGCAAAATTCGACTAATTATATTCTCGAATAAAATGCATGCTTAACATATTGTATGTTCGAAGTAAAACTCACTCGAGACACGGTATGTTCGAAGTATTTACAAACTCGACGTGGTGCTAAACAACCGCAAACTCGATTCATGGCATAATCAAAGTACTACATTTATAAATTCCATCGTATTCATGTCATATTCAAAAAGCTGGTTGATCAACACACTACATATTCGTCTAACTGCATGCTCAAACACATTGCGTTTACGCAATATTGCATATTCGATACATTGCAGATTGCAGAACGCAAGTCACAATGTCGGATAATATATACACGATTATCTTTGATAAAAAAAATATGTACTGTTCAAAATATAACTAAATATTTCCATTCTTTGGCGCTGCTCTGGAGAGCGGTGCCGCTTATGGAATGCATTTTTATGGGGCCGATAGTGTAGCAGGCAGTAACAGGAAATCGCAGCTATTCTGTGAGACATTTTTCCGCAAAATAGAACCGAGTATTCCGCTTTTAACAGATTAGCTTGCAACAATCAAGGGTAGCTTGCAATTATAAAGTGTAAAGCATGCATAAATATCAATTCGCAGCTGTCTGAGGAGGAATTGTTCAACATATGAAACTGAGTAGCAGATTTTAACAATGAAGTTTGTAAGGAGGAAAGCAAAGTAGCAAATCGTCTCGTTCCTATCAGAGTTACGATTTGTTACTCTCAGATATTAATATAATGTGAAGCGACAGTGTAAGAGAGTATTAAGTTCCCAGAATAGTCATATTCTTGTTTACAGCGCATGCTCCACGTGGCGTCTTGGGTGTCTCACATCCATACTCTTTCTTGTTAAATAATGTAATAATTTTACAGAACGATCGTGTTCTGTTACAGATTATGGCGTGATATTTAGAAATGATACGAAGTTAACTGATACATCACGACACCAATACAGATATCAACGCTCAAAAACAATAACATGCTCTCGTGATTTAGTCGCAAGTCCATCGTCGGATACCCACGATCGACTATTCAGTTTTACTACATTCGTCGACCGTGGGTTAATTGGTAAATTTTCTGTCACCGTATCGAACTGAATAGAACAAGAATTGGCCAATCACAATATTTCTTACAAAATTCATACGCTTCAGCGTGGAGACTAGAAGTGTAACAATGGCTGCGCCCAGTGTCACAATCGAAAGAAACGAGCTTTGTCATTGGACTGAAATCTTCATCGGATTATGAAGCAACCAATGAAATATCATAACCAGAAACGGCGAAAAGAAAACTAAATATCCCATGGGTGATGAATGGAGAGTAACGGCAGTCTGCCATAACCGGACCTGGTAGCACAATTGATAGAGCGTCCGCTCCGGGTACGGGAGGTCCCGGGTTCGATTCCGGACCGCGACATACCAAAGTCGTTAAAAATGATAGTGGTATAGCTCCCTTGCTAACGCTCAAGCAATTATAAGAGTAGTTCCATGGTTGGTTGGCTCGATGTCAGGATAATGTGACTGGGTGTGGTATCATTCCAAGTGTTCATGACATGCTGTGCACACTGAAGGCAGCACTATATCTTTTTTTTAAAGTGACCACCGTCTCCAGATAACTGAATTGGTAGGACTATAAACCCAATAAACAAACAAAAGGTGTGCCATAAGTCCAACACTGACACACCAGGCACAGATGGTGTTCTCACAAATCAATACATTCCAGCTTTGACACAAACATATACCGTTTCTACACTTACATGAACGCACACACACTTGAAAAAGATCACAAAAGATGACACATCACATGACAACGACAACAACACACTGTAACTGTCAAACAGAAACAACCTCATACAATAATAAGCAACACTAACGTTTAACCGAAACAACATTCCATATACACACATAGTACACTATTAATAAAACGTTGATTTGCTTTAAGCTGTATGGCGATCCTAAAATTATAAATCTCAAAATACATTTTAAGATTTAAAATTAAAATAAATAAAGTACATTTTAGTTATGCATGAATCCTTTTCATCCACTACGACACTTGTAATATGAAAACATCAATCTGCACAATATAAACACGGTCTACTTTACAACCAAGTATGGTATGCTGCACATGAGTTGTCGACTTTACATCGTATAGGTCACACATACCTATCGCCGGAGCGACATTGGCCTAGCGCGATATCTAGGTCTGATGTATCAGATGATGTCGTTATCAGATTAACACCAATGATTACAGGCCGGCAACATAATACGGGACACTCCATATCATCAACAAGCCAGTGATCCGATATATATATATATTGGGTGATAGTCGCCCACTACTTAAGGGAACAGTTTTGACAATATGCTCGTTGATTACTTATAATGATGAACCCAAATTTACTATTTACTATATAATTATTGGCGACGCGCTGAAGCGGCACCCTTTACGGAATGCGTTAAAACTTTAGCATTGTGCTAATGTTGTACAATCGGAACTTCTCGGGTAATTCCGTCCTCGGGACAATCATCCCTCGGATGTATCTGGTGCAATGATACTAAAAGAAATCAAGATCGTTTTGTTCGCCGGAAGTCGAAAGAATATGGCTAAAATGTAGTTCGCACAAAACATAAACAATGGCGTCGTTTGACAGCTGTTTTGTTTGCTGTGCTTTATAAATTTATAAAGCCACAAATTGAAGTTTAACTGGAATCGTACTATAGTGAGCTGTCATCCGAGCTGCCATCTTTGTTTTGACCTTCTGTCACAAAATAAGTCCCATTTAGGGAAATGACCGAAGTGATCCGACTACCTACACACATCCGAGAGATGATTCGTGAATTATCCGAGGTGTTCCGATTGATTGTTGTCTTTCGTAAATACTCGGCCGTATTCCGATAAACATATTTCTTAAAACGGTCGAGGTGTTGCGATTGTTTTTAAGTGGAGCAGATTTTAATCACTTTTACTTCTTATCAGTATGTAATAATGTACGGATTTTAGCAACTTCGAACCACGTGGTTTAAGCAGACTGTATTGTCACCTGTAAGCGGTGATGTACGAGGGATTTAAGATTGTTAATCGTTCAATATTTCTTAAATAGGTTTCTCAAAAGATTAGTTGCGCTTTTAAATACCTTTAGACAATATGCAATACAAATGGTGCAGCATATGTTATGTCCATGTGAAAGCCAATTGTTTGATCATAGTTTAGCTCAATTTAAGTCAAAGTATTCATCGGATGTCCGGCGCTGTCATTCATCAGATAACGTATTGTATTTTACATACCTTGGATGCCTTTTGATGCCATTTGTCACCAATGTTACTAGACGTCTAAAAAAGTGTATTCGACAATTTATCTAAATCATGTACATGAAACATATTCTACACCTGGTTTGTTGTTATTTTGGCCGTATTTAGTTTAAACCTATTTATTTATAGTCGATTGGGAAACAAGTTCTTTTAACTTATATTAATCCTTTTCGATTGTCCACTTCCTCGGTAGAACCAGTACTCAGGAACTGAATACCTGGAGCAATGTGCAGTAAATAGTCTTGCTCAAGGACTAACATCACGTGGTCAGTTTCGGAGTTCGAACCCGGGACCCTCCGATCCGGAGCCCAACGTCTTAACCGCTAGACCACGAACGCTCCCGTATTTCTCCAGCTTATATACTTTAGTGCAGCAAAAAGACGATTTTGAACACAACCTCAATCGTTTGGCAGTACGCATTGTTAAAGTGGTACGGCAAAGAGATTATCTACGCGCTGATTGTGAACTTTAAATGTACCTGCATAGTCATCTAAGTTTGCATAAATCTAAGCTCAAATTTTAAGCAAGAAAATGTATTGCTTGAAATTATTCAGTATTAAGAAAAATAACGAAATCAGACAAAGACACGAAAGCACAAACTTTTGTTAAGTAAACGTTCAGTTTACAAAGTCCATTCGATAGTTCTTTCAAAGATATACATCTTGTGATATTTCATGTCTTAAGCATTAAACAAGAGTGTTTTTTTGCGTTTTCATTTTTATTCTAGGAGCACAGAGTAGGGATTAGGGATTAGGGATTAGCCGGCATTTTTGCCGATACTGCGCAGCGACATTTCTATCATTATAGCACAGGGGCACTTATGAGGTGCCCAGGGACTGAACCCGGCCGGTCCATTATACTGACACCGACGAGTCAGGCGTAATGCTGTCCCCGTAGCCCCGAGCGTTAGGAGGGAAGCCACTACTACCAACTTTAAAGTCTTTGGTATGACCCGGCCGGGGTTCGAACCCACGACCTCCCGATCCGTAAGCCGACGCTCTAGCACAGAGTAGGATGACGCTCAACTGTCTATGTCCTTGGTCTCATTAACAACATAACCATCCGTACTGATGCAGCAGTAAGGATAAACCAACAGCAGATAATCTGTATTGTGTTACTTCAATGATGTTCAGAATCTGCACTTTTACTATGGTTTATCAGTTCATGTATGCCACAGTTTTTGCCTTTTGAAAAAACAACAACAACAAGCAAACAAAAAAACAACAAACAAACAAACAAAAACAACAAAAACACAATTAAGCACACATGATAATTTAAGCGCTAATTGTAAATCTGCAGGAAAAACGTTTGGCATAAATCTAGAGCTTTCTAGAAGAGAATAATCTTGATATGAAAGACGGAAGGATGCTTTACAGACATTGGTTTTATAGCTGTAATATTTGAAAGACAGTTAAAGAACGCTAAATTTGCAACAATTTTCGTCTATATTGATTACCATGAATATTTATCATCATGCTTGGTTTACATTAATGTCTTAATGCCAGCAAGGTTTACAATGTGCTGGTTTAATATTTTCAGAAGGAAATATCTGTCAATAAGTCCTTATTTGGAAAATATCATGTTTAATCAGAACCAATGTAGTACACACGTTTATAACATCCACAGTCGCAGCCGAACTTTCAAAAAATATGTCGCGACAGACCCTTGAACTAATTATTGCGTCTTGTTCTTGCACCACGCCCGGAACGTTTTTTGAGTTGACACATGAAAGATGTATGGGTGCATGACAGATAAAAATATGTGTAGCAAGTCAGAAGCAAGTCAGTCGTGAGACTGTCCTGACGTGCTCGTGATCTTGTTGTCGTGATTTAAGTGTGACAGTCGTTTGACTTTCTTATAACTCTCTATTGAACATATTGTACTTCGAAACTAGTGCGACAATCCTAATTATTTCACAATTGTTCTGAGACAGTTTCTTCACACTATCGTTTTTTTCAAAAGTAGTGCGAGAATCCTGACCTTTTTCAGCGAATGTTATGGGATAGTCCTACGAAGTTCGTGCGACTAGTCCGAACCGCAACTGTTGTGCATTATATGTATTGCCTCAATAGTTAGATCGTTTCACATTTGTTTCTGGTATCCACGAATGCTGTTAGACTAGTGTCGAACAACAGCTAAAATACGTGTATTCCATAAAACGACAGAACAAAAATGTGCATTTCATATTTGTTGTCCCACAAAGGATATTCCCACGATGTTGATAATACATGAGACGCACAACGGTCTTCAAGGGCTCCGATTGTCCCCGATTTGCCAAATCTTGATTTACAAATGTGTTAATTTAAAGCAAAATCATAATCTTTATAAGTCTTTAAATACGCGTTCGTCTGTTGCTGACTGCATTGTTTTTGTTTGAATTTATTTTATTTCCAGTACATATAGTAATAATCCATGACAGACATACAAGTAAATGGATGCTAACTGTTTTTGTTGCGTTTATTTCGCGAGAAGCCTGTTATGCTTAATTACTTGATACATTCTTATGGGAGTGCCTACTACTACTTGGATTTGTTTACCCTCGTCCTAACTGTTGTTATTGGGCGAGCATTAATTTACAGGAGGTTAAAATATAAATATCACAGAATAATTATATTAATGGCGTGAGGGTTAACGTATGCTGACAAAATTTAAAATTATACAATATAAAACGTCATGGAGTGCTCAGCAACGTTGAATAATATTATAGTCTAGTGGTGTGTAGTTTTGATATGTGTTAGTGTTTGGTCGGGAAGTTAAGAACTTAGTATCATTTTAAAATATACACAGTTTGATATTTCATCTTAAAGATAAAAGATAGTATTGCATATACATTATATTCTTTTAACATCACAATATGTCCAGTCCACCTTTTTAACAATCAAGATTTAGGTCGCCCTTTTTCATTGCATGAACCGTAGCCACCTCCGGACATGTTTTGGTGTTTGGGGACACCACTTATTATTATCATATTAAATAATAATTAAATAAATAGAATAGAAAAAATAAGAAATGGGAGTGCCACGTTTAACTCCCTTTTGATTTTTATAACTAACATGATTTTAACTGTAACTGTATGTTATTTGTAGACGTATGTTACGGGGAATGTAACTAATGATATCCAAACATGTATACTGATTTTACCTTAGAATCATATTTAGATGATGTTCCAAATAAAAAAAACATAGAATTGCATTATCAAAATTCAGGTTAAGTTCAGATACATCAGAAATTGAGAGAGGAAGGTACACAAATATCGGAAGAGAACAAAGAAAGTTTTGTAACACTAACTCCATTAAAAATGAATATCACTTTTTACTTGTTTTTGCCCAATTTATATTGAATTAAGACGAAAATATTCCCGCCTTAATTTTTGTAGATGGTCAACATTAAATAAATTTGATAAAATCTTGTCATCAAAAAATCAAGTAAATATGTCAGCAAAGTTTATCTATGATGCCTTTAGACTAAGAATGCAGTTAGCCCATAGATCTGAGAATTATTTGTATTTGTATGCTTTTTTTCTATTCTGAAATTCCTATAGTTTGAAATATTATTTTATATAACTAAATGAATACTCTGCTTCACTTTAATGAACAGAACAGAACAGAACACTTTTATTTACGTGTACAAACATACATCGTCTCACATAGTATTCATATATAAAAATAAGTTATTCAGTCACATGGTACACAATTAGGACATTTACATATTATGCCCCCCCCCAAAAAAAATAATAATAAATAAATAAATAAATAAATAAATAAAAAAAAATGACACGTGAACATTTTTTGAATCTTTTGCCAAGTAGGCAAGATGCTGTAAAGCTTAACGATGAATAAATGTTTGTTTGTTTATTTTTTGTATACCGCAAAAGCCGAGCAAGTAAATAGCATTAAACCCTTTATTTACTTGTGTTGTAAATGCACATTGCGATAATCACTGCTAATAGATATTTGTGAATGTCTGATTGATTATTTTGTTTAAAATTGTCAAACATCAAAAGTCAAATAATATTCCGCTACTTACCCCGATAACGACATCCTTTTATCATTGTTATAACGCAGACATACACAAACATATACAAGCTACAATACTCTCTGTAGACACAACAGGTTACTTCCACGAATGAGAAACGGTTTAGATAACTATTTCCGCCGGTAAACAATTAAATCTCAAAATTAGTTCTACATTCCACAATAAGCAATGTATTATCGTTACTATAACAACCATTCATAGCTATTAACACAGCATTGAGAAGGTGATTACATAAACGGGGACTCAAAATGTAAAGGTACACAATTCTAACTAATGGAACCCGTGACCGAGCGGTTAGAGCCGTTGACTTGTAACTCCTCAGGTCCCACGGCGCAAAATCGTGTTCCGGTCGGGTCGACAACTTTCATGTGGTACCGGACCTGGTATCGCAATCAGTAGAGCGTCGACTCCAGATACGGGAGGCCCCGGATTCGATCCCTGACCGCGACATACCAAAGTCGTTAAAATGGTAGTGATATAATTCCCCTGCTAACACTTAAGCAAATATAAAGGCAGTTCCACGACTGGTTGGCCCGGTGTCAGGATAATGTGACTGGGTGTGGTATCATGCCAGGTGTTCACGGCATGCTATACACAGTGAAGACAGCACTATATCTGCTTCAAGTGGACACCGTCTCCAGACAACTGAAATGCTGTTGGTGGGCCGATAAATCCAATAAACAAAGTTTCGTGTGGAGAGGTTTTCTAGCTTATCTGCGGTGCGACTGTGATTATAACCTGACATTCTTCTGGAAACTTCTCAGACAATAATTAACTGAACGTCGCCAAGGTAACCATAATTTTGTCGATGCAATGCAACAACCTTTACCAATGTCTGGGAGTCTGGCTGAATCTATAAATCACAGAAGTCGCCACTAAGGCTAGATGGCGAGACGTAACAAAAAACAGAACGAAAACGATCGCCCTTAGTCATATTTATAAATGAGCAAGAACAAATCGTAGTTATTTCCCCTACTACATTAAGCATTTGTATTTGTAGACCAAGACGTAATCAATGTAGATACTGGTCAGATAGTGCCCATCTATTTGCATATGTATGATTTTTGTTCATCTGGCTAACAAATTATATGTGCGCACTTTGCTCCATACTACAGCAACCATTTGGACATACGCATTTGAATATGTCCCATTAATATTCTACAACAATATCAATTTGTGTATAAATAACGTGAGCTAGGTTAACAATTTGCTTACAAGGAATTTCAGTTTTCACAAGCTCAGAGTCACACACATTACGATTTGCTTCGTTTTAATAGAATGTTTAAGCAAATACCTACATAGGTCTTTTGTATAAGATAGCAGGCCCAACTTTCAGAAACATTTCTCAACTGAGATATTGCTCAAGCTCAAACTTTTCCTGCAAGAAAATTCTTACTGACACACGCTGATACAATGCCAGTATGTTACACTCCATTAAACTGGCAAGGTTAAGGTATTACTACAGCATTGAGGTGTTAGAGATATTATAGGAGTAAACAATAAACAGTAAAAATTTAAACTTAAGCAAAATCTCAATTGAGAAATGATTCTGCAAGTGAGGCCATGAAAAAGAAACTAAGCGATATTATAGATGAGATACGTTTTCTTATTCTGTCTTTGTTCAAACCTAATCGCCTCTCTTTCAACTAATTCAAAAATAAAACGCATACTTAAATGTTAACACTTTCTCGTCTGAAACCTCGTCAGAACGAGATTAGGCAAGAACCAATCGACACTTTTCGCACCTATTGGCTAAGGTGACAGAAACAGGAAGCTGTTAAACACGTGAATTGGTAGAATAGGCTGTAAAATATTCAGGAGTTCCTGCAAGACAAATATTTAATTGTTTGTCGTTGCTGTAGGTGTTTACGTTTAAAATTAAATAAATTCCAAAAGCAATAACAATGTCTAAATTATATATTCGCACATATTTTACGTAGGAATTTCGGTGCAATTGGTAATTTAGTATTGATTAACATACAGTCAATACTTTTGCGTTCTGGACTTTCATATATACTCCTTGTACGAACATTACGACACACACACTTCCAAAAGAAACCACCAAACATTTGGGGCTATATATTTCACTTTTTTTAAATTTCAATGTTTAGCGCATGCTACAAATACAACGTTTTCCATTTATGGTGTTTCAAAATAAAAACAATCAAACAAACAACACCAAATATAAACAGTAAACGAAAACTATAACACAGCCAGTTTTAAATACGTATCGTAACTTGGAAATTAGAAAAAAAGTTTCCTGTCACACAACTTTAAGATGGTATCCGTCCGTTTGGACCGACATATTTTTTCTCAAATAACAAAACAAAACAAGTCCTTGTTACCTGAAAAGGTCTTAAAATGATGCTTATTGATGCCGTAGTTCAGCGTGAACAGTGAAACATAAATCCCCATTTCTCATTGCAAACAGGTATTTCCTATCTAACCCACGCTGCAGCGATAGCTATTTTTAACTAGGTAAACCACGTGACGACTCACTTTTCTCATTACGTTATATCGTCATTCGTGTAATCCGCTATGACGTCGGTATCTATTTTTAGCAGTGATCACTATCGTGTTTATTTATAGACTTGCAACTTTTCGATTGTTTTTATTTGATGATTTTTACTGTCTAACAATGCAGACATTGTTCATAACCGTTTTTACTTATACTAAAGTAAGTGCCTATACAGAAATTAGGCCCTAAGAGGTAAGGTTACATTAATTTGATATAGAGGCAAACTGTCAGATACCACTTTAAAATAGCCACCATATTTTATTGTTGGCGACGCGCTGGAGCACGACGCCTATATATGGAATGCTCACTGAAATTTGCACTTGGAAAAAAGTTTGTTTAGCGGACTTTTCAAACCTGATAAAATACGGGTCCGAATTCGGTAAACGGCGTTCTATTTTACTTTAGTTATTTATTTTTATATTTTTTTATTTATGTGTGTCTTTAACTTTCAAAGTAACTTCGAAAGTAAACAATAAGAGACTGAGAAAACAACAACATAGTACGTTCGAGAAAAATACTATCGGAACAATACTTATTTGTGTAATGTGAAGCTTTTGCACAAGTGCATTTTATGCTTGTACATTCTAGTTTTATACTTGTAGTAAAAAATAATAAATTTCCAACTTTTTTTTATACATATGTAACATATGAAAACCTATAAAATGGTGTCAGATTAGCGTTTTAATTTGTTTTAACCATTCTATGGCCTCAGGAATATAAGCTATACATACTTTTTCACGGGAATTATAGTATACTGAGAACTTTCAAATAAAAACCATAACGTTTCAAATGTCTTTGTTTCTTGCTTACTTATTGCTTCAATATATTTTCCACTTCCACGTTTTGCGTCTCCTTTGATGCTTCGCATCAACGACTTTTCTCGTAAACTTTTTAAAATGACTTGAGACGGGCGGCTGTGGTTGTATCTTCACGTCAGGTTGTATATTAGCCAAATCTTCATGTTGGAGACTTTGTACCTTATGACGTATGTGTGTAACTGGCGAGCGACATGTCACCTTGAACTAGACAGCACGATATTCGTTTTTGTGTGTGTTGTTGTTGTTGGTAAACGACAGAGGCGGATTCAGAACATTTTGGTGGCTGGGTATGAATCAAGATCCATTTAACTGTATCGCAGTAAATATTGGATATACATAAACAGTTAAGGACTATAACTTCGACCTAAGCATTCAACAGACAATTTTACTTTTAAAGCTTAGTATTTTTAAGCTGACATGTTTCACAACTCTACTTTTTTACCTGGTTGGTGTGGGGTTGTACCATTTATTAAGAGCATGGCTTTCGACGTACAATAGTGCCACGCATCAGCCCTTTTTTTGGCTTCGTTTATATGCCTAAATGTCCACAAGCTTGTAAATTAGTAAAAAGTCACTGACAAGCTACATATCGCCCTCGAGAAATCTTGACATCACTGATCTTGTGCTCTTAACAACAATAGCTTATGATATGTCACTAACAAACTACCGTATCCTATGTTCGATACCCACTCTAAATTTTGACATTTCTGTCATAAAAATTCAATACTTAGTGACAACAATAAAAAATTAAAACCTCTTTAGTTGTTGTCTTTGTTTGAACTTTGTAAATTCAGCTGTTTTGCCTCATGTTATTGGTATGTGTCACAAAGCATTTTAAGTTATACAAAACTCAAATTTTAAATGCATTACACCCCGTCGTAAGCGTTCACGAACGTTATATCCCTACATAGAGCTTCAGAGAGCTTGTCGAACTTGGATATATTGGGGCGCCCGAGGCGTAGTGATAGAGTCGCCGATTTATAACTTCTTTGACTGTTTAGCCTCCCACCGCGTGGATTCGAGCTGGAGCATGGCGCCTATATAAGGAATGCACATTGAAATTTTAACATGGATAAAGTTTGTTTTGCGGACTTTCATAACCGTGATAAAATACGAGTCATAATTCGGTACATGTAGTAATTTTTATTTATTTACAAGTATTTAAATTAAGAAAACTGCCGGATACTAACTTTAATTAAGTTTGAAATGTATGCCACATTTTGAAAAAAAAAATGTTTTCGTTAAATTTGTTTGCGTCGCCTTTGATGCCTCGCATCTACGGTTTTCTTGTAAACCCTTTAAATACTTTAAAAAAGCGCGTTTGAAATGACTTCATATTTTAACTCACTAGTTTATAATTGTTAAGGAAGAAATACAAAAATTAAAAACCAAATAAATATTATTGGCAATGCGCTGGAGCGCCACGCCTATACTTGGAATGCTCACTGAAATTTGCACATGGTGAAAGTTTGATTTGCGGACCTTATCCGAGAAAATACGGGTCCTAATTAACAGCTTTCTTAATAATGTATTTATGTATTTTTATATTTATTTTTGCGTGACTGTAACTTTCAAAATAATTTAGAAAAGTACTATATGAACAATAATTATTTGTGTAATGTGCAATATCTGTTTGTACACCTTAGTTTTATAGTTGATATAATAAATTTGCAACATATTTTTCTACATATGTAACATCTTGAAAAAATCTTAAATAGTGCCGGGGTTTGCGTTTTATTTTGTTTTAAACCGATCCATGGTCCCAGGAATATACGTCATACATAGTTTTTCTCGTGATTTATAGTATACCGAAAACTTTCAAATAAAAACCACTACTGTTCTAGGCTGTTTACCTCTTCCACCTTTTGCGTCGCCTTTAATGCTTTTGATGCTTCGAATCAACGAGTTTTCTTGTTGTTACTTGGAAAAATACTATTAATCGTTGACCTACACGCAAAACGTGAAGCATTACCCATCCCCCACCCCCAAACTGCAAACATGAACATGGATTTCCTACCTAAGCACGCAGCCCACGTAGCTTTTTTTTCATATTTTCAATATCACGTTACATCATTATCCTGATAATCCTTTCTGACGTCGATATCTACTTTAGCAGTGATTCCTATCGTGCATAGTTATAAATTTTGGCAAGAATGAAAGTTATCAGCGATTTATTAAACGATTTGTATATGTTCAGTCTAACAATTGAGAAAGTGTTAAAATTCGTCTTTACTAGCTCCCCAGTCGGTAGTTTGACTGAACGTTCCAAGGCGGTAACTGATGTTTTTTTCTTTTTGTATGTTTTGTCTCGTCTCTGTGTGTTTGTCACATTTACATTTACCCTGTTTGCCTTTGTCTAGAGGTAGATTAAATTTTAATATCTGTGGAAATTTTGACCTTTTCTTATTTATCTATAAAGTATTAGTTTAAGATGAAAATATGCCCAAATTTTACAAGGGATAAGTATTTGATATAGGCAAACTGTTCACCTTTAAAATGAAATTATATGCGTCCACGTAAAACTTGTGGCCAGACTAGTATCCATAGGTCACAACATATGTCGATTCTATTGTTTAGAATCGTTTTCCACTGCAGTTGATGCATTTTCAAACCGGTAAAGCGTCTCTATTTTAAAATTATATCAACACCGCTTCACGAAGATTATTCTCTCGCTGAGCGATACAATTATAATTTCATTTGAATATTTCACACAGACCCATTTCGAATGGCTTGCTCCCCGCCACCCCCACTTCTGTATTGTTAAGACTTTGCACTTTCCCGGAACATGTATGTGACAACTGTGAATTCTTTTTTCCTGGAAATATGTCGTTTTGTCGTGTAATGTCGTAAAACGTCGTAAAGCAGACGTTAAACAACCTCATTAAACAGTATAAAACTGCAAGTTCGGATATGGTTGTGATTTGTTGTGGCATAATAGGGTACATTGGTGAAATGGAAATTGTCTCCCTTGTTAGTTAATATCCAACGTATTCCAAACGGTAGGTAGGCCCTTTAAATTGGAATTCTTGGACTTTATCACCTGTCCTTTTGTAGATATTGCAAATTTACAAACAGTGAAATTTCTTACTGTTGCATAAATATATACATAAAATTCATTTAAATGCTTATAGAGCTGTGTTACTTAAAAGAGAAAAGGGAAGTGTTTTTGATAATGGTTAACTTGGGTGTCAAAGAAAAGCAAAAAAGTCAACATTCACTATGAAGAGCACAAGCATAAAAACCGAGTAAAAAAATGAAAGGACCTACTTGCATTTAGGGGTTATTCAGGGGAGACTATTCATTAATGTCTCCCACTGGGCCGGACAATGGGAAACATGACTTATGAGTGTGTTTCTACTTTTGTTATTTTCCCAAGAGGCCGAATAACTCCAACAATAATTGTGTTTTATGTGCCAGTTTTGATCGAGTTGCTGTTCTTTATGGGCGCCGCTCTTCAGTGCGCTGCATCATATGAAATGTATTTTATGGGGACGATGGTGTATCAGTCAATAACACGATGTCGGAGGTGTTCTGTGAGACACTTTTCCATTTTTTTCAAAACGGTATCTTGCAACAATAAAGTGTAGCTTGCAATTATAGAACATAGCATAAAAATGCAGCCGTTTGGCGAAGTTTTGTTTAACAAAAGAAAAAGAGTATACCGATGTTCAAAATCCAGCTTGTAAGTACAGATGTAGCAGAGAACAAGGAAAACAAACAAAGTACCAAAATACTCCACTTCCCATCAAAGTTATGGTTCGTTAATGTCAAATGTTTTTGTAATTAATCAGCAGAGTAAGAGAGTGTTTAGTTCCCAAGATAGTTATCTTCTTGTTTAAAATGCAAGCTCTCTTCGGCGCCTTGCATGTCTCACATCCTGGTTCTTTTATGTTTATTTAAGAGAAAATGATGAGAAAGAGAAGGAAGGAGTACGAGGAAAGTATGTGTGATGACAATAGCGGTTTGTGCTTATGGCGACAATGATGAAGGTGCGCCGCGTCAAACATTAAAGACTGGACGTCTCATCTCCATTTTGTACCTATTAGGTTGTTTGATATGAAAGCCCCCCCTCCCCCCCGCCCCCCCCCCCCCCCCACACACACACACACTGTCTTTATTCTATTGGCAGTGCCTTATAATCAATTATAAATTCAATTAACTTGAGAAAATAAACAAATAATGAATTTTTCAACTTCATCTTTCACCACAAAAAGAAGACAAAATATTTAATATAGAAGGATCGGGAAGAATTCTGGACGGGATTCTAAAATAAATGACAATTGATAAATTGTCCGCACAAAACACATGCAGTAACTAAAAAATTCGAGTAATAAATACGAGTTGCAACCAAAATGGCCAGCAAACAAGGCGTTGGTATAAACAATTAGCAAAATTATTACCGCAGACCAAACTGTATAATTTTCCAATTATGTTTTAATTAAGGATTCCCTTTTTCAGATAAAAATAAATAAATCTATTTACACTGGTTTAATTAATAACGCCCAAGCTAAGGGGATTTTTTTCAAGATTTAAAAATCTAATTCATCTCATAGGTTAATTAATGACACAGTAAATATGGCAGTCGATCGCATAGTTTTGTATGTTCCAGAACATATTTTAGTGGTCTGTGGTTTAAAAAACAAAGCTAGAAAACTGAAGTTTTAACGGAAGTTAAACCGATTAATAAAGGAGCTGTATATTTGCTAGCTTTTGCAAAAGGAAGAAAAATGTAATAACAAGTGACAAAAATTGTTGGTTCTACTTGGCCCGTGACCTCTTGTTTGGCAGTCTACTGCCCTACCAACGATGCCACCGTGATTTGGTACATGCTTGCTTTGTGTAGTTCTACTACGACCCGCATAATATCTGAGTACTTACTTAATGTTTTTATTGTGATTGGTTTCAACAGGCGTTTCTTAGTTTATTTGGATTAAAGTCATGCCCCAAAGAGAGGTCAATCAATCAATCGTTTTGTCAGTTTTCTCTGATATATTCTTCTTGTTTTGATTTGTTTGTACCGATTATATTGCTTCACAGAAGTATTGCTTCAAAAGTGGTATTCGACAGTTTGGACCAAAATACTTTTTCTCAAATAACCAAATAAGTCATTGTTACCTGAAAAGATCTTGCAAAATGCAGCTCATTGAGGGCCTTGATCAACGTGAACAGTGTAACACGACTTCCCATTCCTCATTGCAAACAGATATTTCCTATTTAAGCCACACTGCAGAGACAGCTATTTTAACTAAAAAAACCCACACAAAAACAACAACAAAAAACAAGTGATAACTCACTTTTGAGATTCCGTTATAACGTCATCCAGGTAATCCGCTCTGATTTCGGTATCTATCTCAGTATAGATCGATTACGTGTTTATTTATAGGTTTTGAACTTTAAAGTGTTTTATCGCGAGTTGTACTGTCTAATAATGTTGGCAATGTTCAAAACCGTTTTAACTTTACTTTAAGTAAGTCTGAGTTTAAGCAGAAGTTATGTCCCAATTCCTCCAGGCAGTGTTAAGGTATTGTAACATGAATGTTATAGAGACAAACTGTCGGATACCACTTTGACCCTTAATCAGTGGTCGACTTAGTGGTTTATTTCACTGTGTTAACCTCTTACGATCCAAATCAGACAATTTTTGATACAAGCTGCCGTATCAGAATGAGATCTATATGGAACAAACTATTCATATGTTTGTTAACTTATGTCTTAAGCCTTGAGCAAATAATTAAAAAAGGTTGTATTTTTTATGAAGAGATGTTGCAGAATATGTTCAAGTGGACGATCATTGCATGGAATATATAAGAGAAACATTTACCGAACAAACCGCATCCGCGAAGAAGGATTGCTGAACAACACTTAATTATGTTTGAACCCATGTTCTAGTAAATGACGCAACATACACAAACCTACTAAACAGGATCTTTGGTTAAATTTAGAATGAATAAATATTTTTAGAGTATGTTTATTCTCGGCTTTACATTCTGACATCAAAGGATCACAAGAGCCTGTCGTGATGTCCATGGAATGTGACTGCAGAAAGATTTCTTCGAGACATAAACTGTATTTGTCATTTGTGTTATTTCACATTAGGATTTGTATTTAGAAACAGTATCTAATTAAAGGTGGTATACGACAGTCTGCCTATATCTAATATATGTAACACAGTCTGCCTATATCTAATATACGTAACACAGTCTGCCTATATCAAATATATGTAACACAGTCTGCCTATATCTAATATATGTAACACAGTCTGCCTATATCTAATATATGTAACACAGTCTGCCTATATCGAATATATGTAACACAGTCTGCCTATATCTAATATATGTAACACAGTCTGCCTATATCTAATATATGTAACACAGTCTGCCTATATCTAATATATGTAACACAGTCTGCCTATATCTAATATATGTAACACAGTCTGCCTATATCGAATATATGTAACACAGTCTGCCTATATCGAATATATGTAACACAGTCTGCCTATATCGAATATATGTAACACAGTCTGCCTATATCTAATATATGTAACACAGTCTGCCTATATTTAATATATGTAACACAGTCTGCCTATATCAAATATATGTAACACAGTCTGCCTATATCTAATATATGTAACACAGTCTGCCTATATCTAATACATGTAACACAGTCTGCCTATATCTAATACATGTAACACAGTCTGCCTATATCTAATACATGTAACACAGTCTGCCTATATCTAATATATGTAACACAGTCTGCCTATATCTAATATATGTAACACAGTCTGCCTATATCGAATATATGTAACACAGTCTGCCTATATCTAATATATGTAACACAGTCTGCCTATATCGAATATATGTAACACAGTCTGCCTATATCTAATATATGTAACACAGTCTGCCTATATCTAATATATGTAACACAGTCTGCCTATATCTAATATATGTAACACAGTCTGCCTTTATCTAATATATGTAACAATATGTGACCTCTGTTTCTACAGTCTGCCTATATCTAATTTATGTAACAATATCGGACTTCTGTTTCTACAGTCTGCCTATATCTAATATATGTAACACAGTCTGCCTATATCTAATATATGTAACAATATCGGACTTCTGTTTCTACAGTCTGCCTATATCTAATATATGTAACACAGTTTGCCTATATCTAACATATGTTACACAGTCTGCCTATATCTAATATATGTAACACAGTCTGCCTAAATCTAATATATGTAACAATATCGGACTTCTGTTTCTACAGTCTGCCTAAATCTAATATATGTAACAATATCTGACTTCTGTTTAGGGTATTTGTGCATACTTTCTGTAGAAAATATCATATTTAAGTCTAAGCTTTGACGATTTTCAACACTATCTCAATTTTGTGGCAGTAAAACTCTTCAATCAACACTTAAAATGTTCATTCTATTTAAATCTATAAATAAGAACGATCTGGGTTTCGGCTAAAAATAGACATCGACGTCACAGCGGATGACGTGGATAAGCTTAAACATAATTGGACACGTGGTTTTCCCAGTTTAAAAATAGCCAACTGTGCAAAGTGGTGCAGATAGGAAATACATTTTTTTAGGACGTCAATACACAGCACTTTGTGAGATCTGTTCAGGTAACAATAGCTTATAAAGATGTTTAAGGAAAACATTTTTGGTCCAAATTGTCGATAACCACCTTTAAGACGTGCGTGCCTTCTAAGACAGTGATTTGATTGAATGGTGAATGTCGCCACGACTGATATAACGCAATGATGGTTAATTGTTTGTTACTGGGTTAGAGTTGCACGCTATCAGTGCCTTTCGACGAAATATTGCCCAATAATGTTAAAAGTAAAAGTTGTTAGAATTACAACTTTTACATAATCTATTTAAAAGCAAAAGATACATGTGTGTCTAAAAGGGTTTCATCTTTTATCTCTCATCTTGTCAGATGCTACAGCTGCAAATTATAAAGCATTCTGCAAAATGCATTGAGCTGAATTGCCGTGGTTATTGGAATAACACAATGATGGTAAATTGTGTTGTTAGTGGGTCATTGTCGCACGATATTATTTCTCGGCGATGAAATGACGTTTTCAAAAGTTCATCGTTACAGATGTTTAATATATACAATTAGGTTCAAAGTTACATGACACCAAGACATGGCAATGAAATACATTTGTAGTGAAATCACAATGGTCGCTGAAGCCAAAACGTTGCGGTATGTACTTTTTTGCCAGCAATTCCAATAACTTTTATAAAATGTTAAAGAAATGTAATTGATTAGTTAGCTATACTTTTAAATTCCATCGAATTACCTATACTTTATTTAATGAGGTTTTATCGAAAATTTAGGAAATTTTTATTATTCGCATTAACTGAAAACATGGATAAGGCTAACAACATAACAAAAGCAACACGGATTATTGCTAATGAAGCATGAACAATTATTTTCTGAGCACCACTAGAGTAACTTTAGAGAAATTAAAACAAATGTACACCATAAACGTCCGCGAGAGTCCTCGTTAGTTTTGTATTATTAAAATACAAATACATGCGATTAAGAGCATAATAGCCTTGACCTTATGTCGCTTTGTATGTTTACTAAAACTCAGTACTAACTTAATTCATATTTTGGTATACCACACTGTGACGTAGCATGCGCGTGGTATTGTGCCCAAATCGAAACATCTGAAGTGGCAAATAACTTACTACATTTCTAATTCGCGACTCAAACTTTAGGAAGTGTCTGTTTTTTTCTTCTTTCATTTTCTGTTAGCAGACGACATTAAGCTTAAGTCATGATGACGTGATACGGGTATCTACGTAATCAGGACACCTGTGCTTTAAACTAAACACAAGTTCACACTTCACAGGTGATATTATAGAACGTAGCCAGTGTCACAAGTATAGTAACACCATCTGATATAACTGGGCGCAGATACATGACTGCTTCGAACAGTCACTCGTTCGGTTGTTGCAACAACTACGGCCAGTTAAACACTAAGAATAGCCACTGACTGAATTGTTGTCAATGTTAAATCACAAGGATTTTACAGTATTGCATTTGTTAAATGGCCATTGCTAGGGAGGAAAATCTAAAGATAGTCATATTGATTGTTTTTGCCTACATCACGGTAACAGTATGTTAGGGTTGTTTGTTTTTGTATCATAAACACAATTTATGTATCTACATGTCTAATGAACAAATTCTGTTATGTTCTTTGCTAATTGGGAGCAAAATAATGTTTTATTTACATTTTACTTATAAAAATTGCCACATTAAGAAACGAAAACATGTACTACATGTAAAGGTTTGGTGAAAATACGGACACATCCAGACAAATATGTAGCAATTATTTGACGATGGTTCTTTACAGGAAGTGGACAGTCAAAATGGATAAATAAATGTTAAAACAACTTGCTGTCCAATCAACTGAAAACAAAAGGTCTTTAAAAAGAAACAAATCAAACAAATTTGTGTCATATAAGAAGAAGAATGCTTTGTGTTTTCTCTCTAGTGAAAGGCGTCATAAGGTCTTTGCCGTTTTATGAAGTCACGATTTAGCATGAACAGAAGTAAATTGTATTTCTGACCAAACAATTACAAAACGACAAAACTTGAAATAATGTTCTGTCATAAAACCTGAGACAATTTTAAACTGTTTATTAAACCGGTGATTCAACAATACACATAAGAACTTTGTTATTTTATATTAAGAAAAGCCATGTCGAAATTCCTAAGCTAGTAAGTAGTTACATGTTCACATAAACATTTCATTCGTCAATAAAAACCAAAAAGAGGTACGATGACCGCCACAAATATACCACCGACAACAATTTAACTCACAAACTTACATCTTCAAACAACTTAATTGCACCGCCTTTGATATATGTTGGCTTAGTATAAGGATAAACATTCAAATCAATTTTACTTAGTCGTAAGGCTAGTGGCAGCTTTTCTGCACTTAACCATATGTTAACTGCAATAATGTGTCACAAAGGTGTCGCTGACAGCTGTGTGTTAGTTTGCAAGGATCGCACACAAGGGCGACCCTCATCACGTTTATCCTTAAACATTGTTCAAAGCTTTTTTCATTGGCTCCGAGACGACGATATTTTTTTCCTCTAAATTGACGTGTGATTAATTAATGCTCATGTATAAGAGTTATAAAACATTTACAGATAGATATTTTATTATTTATGTTATTTTATTTTCTGCATCATGTAAAACTTGTATGTGGGTTTTATACAAATAACAACCGCTATTGTGATTCTAGTAATCTGTAAACAAGTTTAAAGTGGTGAAACAAATTTGCATTTAAGCTATCTTTAAAGGTGGTACCCGGCAGTTTGCCTTTATTAAATATATGTTACAATATCTGACCTCTGTTTAGGGTATTTGTGCATAATTTCTGTAGAAAAAAATCATACATTTGTCTAATCTTTGACAATTTTCAACAGTACCTCAATTTTGGGACAGTAAAAACGAGTTAATCAACACTTAAAATGTTCATTCTTTTTAAATCTAAAAATAAGAACGATTTGGATTTCTGCTTAAAATAGACATCGACGTCACAGCGGATAATGTATACGAGCTAAAACATAAGTGGTCACGTGGTTGTCTTGGTTTAAAAATAGCCAACTGTGCATTGTGGCTCATATAGGAAATACATGTTTGTAATGACGATTGTGGCGTTATGGTTCACTTTTCAGACAGATTTAGGACATCATTAAACAGCATTTTGTGTGATCTGTTCAAGTAACAATAGTTTATCAAGATGTTTCATGAAAATATTTTTGGTCCAAACTGTCGGCTACCACCTTTCAACGCAACGTGAAATTGATAAAAATTTGATACGGTTACAAGAAACAAGTAAACGTGACACATTAATGGAAATGAACAAACTAAGCAGGTAATCCATGGCTTTGAAACAAGAAACATTGCAAATACTGACTGATATGCCGAATTTGTAAGGTCATTGAACTTTTACGTAATAATTGCTTTAAATGCAAACTTTACTTTTCTGCGAAAAACTCCACTTATTTAGAGGGTCGTGTGAATGTAGGCAGACACCCCTTGTCACAACGTAGGAGTCAGTTACGTCATGTGAGATCTTAATCAAAAGTCGATATAACTTTAACAAATAAAATTACTCTTAATTTAATTTTAGGTACAGAATGTTCAGTTTGTTGTGGTATTTTTATATAACACATCGCTGGAAAAAGAAATCAGTGATTCATAACAATGAATAAAAACAAGATTATAGCAACATGAATTGTATGTGTGTGGCAATGGTATGTTTTACATTGTGCAAAGTTTCCTTAGAACAAAGCATGAATTGTTGCACAACAGTTGGTGAAAAGTGTTTCTCGGCTCTATGAATAATGCATATAATTTAGTCGCTCCTTATGTGGGACAATGCCTTAAAAGATAAAATTGCTTCCACACTATTTTCACGAGCGCGTTTTACTGTATAAACAGTACATTAAGTATATTTTTTTTGTCAAGTAAGGTATTGCATTTCGTAGAGTTTTAGACCGCTATCAGGCTTCATCAATACCGACATACATACAGGTTCTCATATCTTCCAAATTGTTTTCTTACAAATAAAAAAGGTATTTTTCAATTTTGTTTTATTATGATGTGTTTTCTTAAAATGTTAAGATTGTAAATGAAACAGATAATAATCCAGCATGTCAATAAATCAGCGTAAGTAACAGGTTTTACCTGATTAAAAGATACACACAATAGCATCTGAAAATTTAACAACACATTATGATAAGAAGCAGTATTAGATAAACACTGTGGTCGTTAATATGAAGACGTTCCTCTGTAAATTTAAACAACACCAACAAGACTCTTCCTTTGCAGACAAATCTGATATAACACCTGTCTTTCATTGGAGGGTTTATACCTGAAGCAGTATTGTGCATTGTAGTACATCTAATGGCGTCTGATCAAAACTATCAGATCAAAATGTAGGACCGTCATTAATGTATAAGTAGCCGCGAGCTTCACCTGTTTACCCATTCTCATTCGTAACTTCTCGGCGATATTTGGCTCCGTCATTTTTCAGACAAAGGGCGATGCGTTTCGAACGGTCAGCTTTGTTTCAATATTGAAAAACAAACAATATTTCCTAAAATTATACTCTCATTTTAAATACAGCAACGCGTGTTCACGCAATTTTTACTACATGCAACAGACAACATAATCATCCAGTATTTAGCGAAAGTGTTTATATATTTATATTATGTAGTAATATACATGTATGAATCCAAACAAATCAAAAGGGATACGCATTTGTAGTTCTCTATTATTTTATTAATAATAGTTTTGGTTACTGTTTGTTTCTCATTAAAATTGCAGTATAGTATTGTGTTCTACAGACACATGCAATAAATAATTTTTTATACTTTGTTCTTTCCATGGTTGCATTTATAAACAATGCGATATTTTGGTAATTATCTATAATATCCAATCGAAGGCGTGGTGCTGCTTTCGTCACGTAGATGCTTAATTGACAGGTCTAGTTTTGTGCAAGTCATTATTAAAAACAAAGTATACTATCATACATTATCACGTGTTTTAATATGTAATTGTATTGTTTATGCAAAAACTGTTTTGCTGATATCTAAATAAAGATTTTTATTTTTGTTAACAATATGGCATGGTATGAATACCAGTTTATATATAAATAATATGTCTCCGTGATTGTTGGAGATATTGATTGGAAAAAAGAGCTAGGATGTGAGACATCCAAGGCGCCGTAGAGAGCATGCGCTTTAAACAAGAAGATGACATCAATATTTGACAGTAACGAAGCATAACTCTGATGGGAAGTAGGGTGTTTGCTACTTTGCTTGTTTTCCTTGATCCCTGCAACATCTGTATTTACAAGATGAATTACTTTAATCGGTATACTCGTTTTTTTTGTGTGTAACAATACTTTGCCAACAGCTGCGAATTTCTATAAATACCAGCTACTTTTTATAATTGCAAGCTACTGATTATTGTTGCAAGCTAAAATGTTACAAAACGGATGCATTATCATAAGAGGCATCGATCTCCGGAGCGGCGCCAATGATAGTAAAGGCTAAGAACAACATGTGTCCTAATAGTTCTTGTTTAAAATGCAAGCTCTCTTCGGCGCCTTGCATGTCTCACATCCTGGTTCTTTTATGTTTATTTAAGAGAAAATGATGAGAAAGAGAAGGAAGGAGTACGAGGAAAGTATGTGTGATGACAATGGCGGTTTGTGCTTATGGCGACAATGATGAAGGTGCGCCGCGTCAAACATTAAAGACTGGACGTCTCATCTCCATTTTGTACCTATTAGGTTGTTTGATATGAAAGCCCCCCCATGTTTTTATTCTATTGGCAGTCTCTTATAATCAATTATAAATTCAATTAACTTGAGAAAATAAACAAATAATGAATTTTTCAACTTCATCTTTCACCACAAAAAGAAGACAAAATATTTAATATAGAAGGATCGGGAAGAATTCTGGACGGGATTCTAAAATAAATGACAATTGATAAATTGTCCGCACAAAACACATGCAGTAACTAAAAAATTCGAGTAATAAATACGAGTTGCAACCAAAATGGCCAGCAAACAAGGCGTTGGTATAAACAATTAGCAAAATTATTACCGCAGACCAAACTGTATAATTTTCCAATTATGTTTTAATTAAGGATTCCCTTTTTCAGATAAGAATACATAAATCTATTTACACTGGTTTAATTAATAACGCCCAAGCTAAGGGGAGTTTTTTCAAGATTTAAAAATCTTATTCATCTCATAGGTTATTTAATGACACAGTAAATATGGCAGTCGATCGCATAGTTTTGTATGTTCCAGAACATATTTTAGTGGTCTGTGGTTTAAAAAACAAAGATAGAAAACTGAAGTTCGATTAATAAAGGAGCTGTATATTTGCTAGCTTTTGCAAAAGGAAGAAAAATGTAATAACAAGTGACAAAAATTGTTGGTTCTACTTGGCCCGTGACCTCTTGTTTGGCAGTCTACTGCCCTACCAACGATGCCACTGTGATTTGGTACATGCTTGCTTTGTGTAGTTCTACTACGACCCGCATAATATCTGAGTACTTACTTAATGTTTTTATTGTGAATGGTTTCAACAGGCGTTTCTTAGTTTATTTGGATTAAAGTCATGCTCCAAAGAGAGGTCAATCAATCAATCGTTTTGTCAGTTATCTCTGATATATTCTTCTTGTTTTGATTTGTTTGTACCGATTATATTGTTTCACAGAAGTATTGCTTCAAAAGTGGTATTCGACAGTATGGACCAAAATACTTTTTCTCAAATAACCAAATAAGTCATTGTTACCTGAAAAGATCTTGCAAAATGCAGCTCATTGAGGGCCTTGATCAACGTGAACAGTGTAACACGAATTCCCATTCCTCATTGCAAACAGATATTTCCTATTTAAGCCACACTGCAGAGACAGCTATTTTAACTAAAAAACCCCACAAAAAACAAGTGATAACTCACTTTTGAGATTCCGTTATAACGTCATCCAGGTAATCCGCTCTGATTTCGGTATCTATCTCAGTATAGATCGATTACGTGTTTATTTATAGGTTTTGAACTTTAGAGTGTTTTATCGCGACTTGTACTGTCTAATAATGTTGGCAATGTTCAAAACCGTTTTAACTTATACGTCTAAAGTAAGTCTGAGTTTAAGCAAAAGTTAGGCCCCAATTCCTCCAGGCAGTGTTAAGGTATTGTAACATGAATGTTATAGAGACAAACTGTCGGATATCACTTTGACCCTTAATCAGTGGTCGACTTAGTGGTTTATTTCACTTTGTTAACCTCTTACGATCAAAATCAGACAATTTTTGATACAAGCTGCCGTATCAGAATGAGATCTATATGTAACAAAATATTCATATGTTTGTTAACTTATGTCTTAAGCCTTGAGCAAATAATTAAAAAAGGTTGTATTTTTATGAAGAGATGTTGCAGAATATGTTCAATTGGACGATCATTGCATGGAATATATAAGAGACATTTACCGAACAAACCGCATCCGCGAAGAAGGATTGCTGAACAACACATAAGTATGTTTGAACCCATGTTCTAGTAAATGACGCAACATACACAAACCTACTAAACAGGATCTTTGGTTAAATTTAGCATGAATAAATATGTTTAGAGTATGTTTATTCTCGGCTTTATATTCTGACATCAAAGGATCACAAGAGCCTGTCGTGATGTCCATGGAATGTGACTGCAGAAAGATTTCTTCGAGACATAAACTGTATTTGTCATTTGTGTTATTTCACATTAGGATTTGTATTTAGAAACAGTATCTAATTAAAGGTGGTATACGACAGTCTGCCTATATCTAATATATGTAACACAGTCTGCCTATATCGAATATATATAACACAGTCTGCATATATCTAATATATGTAACACAGTCTGCCTATATCTAATATATGTAACACAGTCTGCCTATATCGAATATATGTAACACAGTCTGCCTATATCTAATATATGTAACACAGTCTGCCTATATCGAATATATATAACACAGTCTGCCTATATCTAATATATGTAACACAGTCTGCCTATATCTAATATATGTAACACAGTCTGCCTATATCTAATATATGTAACACAGTCTGCATATATCTAATATATGTAACACAGTCTGCATATATCTAATATATGTTACACAGTCTGCCTATATCTAATATATGTAACACAGTCTGCCTATATCGAATATATGTAACACAGTCTGCCTATATCTAATATATGTAACACAGTCTGCCTTTATCGAATATATGTAACACAGTCTGCCTATATCAAATATATGTAACACAGTCTGCAAAATATCTAATATATGTTACACAGTCTGCATATATCTAATATATGTAACACAGTCTGCCTATATCTAATATATGTAACACAGTCTGCCTATATCGAATATATATAACACAGTCTGCCTATATCTAATATATGTAACACAGTCTGCCTATATCTAATATATGTAACACAGTCTGCCTATATCTAATATATGTAACACAGTCTGCATATATCTAATATATGTAACACAGTCTGCATATATCTAATATATGTTACACAGTCTGCCTATATCTAATATATGTAACACAGTCTGCCTATATCGAATATATGTAACACAGTCTGCCTATATCTAATATATGTAACACAGTCTGCCTTTATCGAATATATGTAACACAGTCTGCCTATATCAAATATATGTAACACAGTCTGCAAAATATCTAATATATGTTACACAGTCTGCCTATATCTAATATATGTAACAATATCGGACTTCTGTTTCTACAGTCTGCCAATATCTTATATATGTAACACAGTCTGCCTATATCTAACATATGTTACACAGTCTGCCTATATCTAATATATGTAACACAGTCTGCCTAAGACCGGCCGCAATAGCTCAGGTGGTAGAGCGTCGGCTTGCGGATCGGGAGGTCGTGGGTTCGATCCCCGGCCGGGTCATACCAAAGACTTTAAGGTTGGTAGTAGTGGCTTCCCTCCTAACGCTCGGGGCTAAGGGGACAGCATTACGCCTGACTCGTCGGTGTCAGTATAATGGACCGGCCGGGTTCAGTCCCTGGGCACCTCATAAGTGCCCCTGTGCTATAATGATAGAAATGTCGCTGCGCAGTATCGGCCAAAATGCCGGCTAATCCCAATCCCAATCCCAGTCTGCCTAAATCTAATATAAGTAACAATATCTGACTTCTGTTTCTACAGTCTGCCTAAATCTAATATAAGTAACAATATCTGACTTCTGTTTAGAATATTTGTGCATACTTTCTGTAGAAAATATCATATTTTAGTCTAAGCTTTGACGATTTTCAACACTATCTCAATTTTGTGGCAGTAAAACTCTTCAATCAACACTTAAATTGTTCATTCTTTTTAAATCTATAAATAAGAACGATCTGGGTTTCGGCTAAAAATAGACATCGACGTCACAGCGGATGACGTGGATAAGCTTAAACATAATTGGACACGTGGTTTTCCCAGTTTAAAAATAGCCAACTGTGCAAAGTGGCGCAGATAGGAAATACATGTTTTTAATGATGAGTGAGGAATAATAGTACACTCTTCAGACAAGTGTAGGACGTCAATACACAGCACTTTGTGAGATCTGTTCAGGTAACAATAGTTTATAAAGATGTTTAATGAAAACATTTTTGGTCCAAATTGTCGATAACCACCTTTAAGACGTGCGTGCCTTCTAAGACAGTGATTTGATTGAATGGTGAATGTCGCCACGACTGATATAACGCAAGGATTGTTAATTGTTTGTTACTGGGTTAGAGTTGCATGCTATCAGTGCCTTTCGACGAAATATTGCCCAATAATGTTAAAAGTAAAAGTTGTTAGAATTACAACTTTTACATAATCTATTTAAAAGCAAAAGATACATGTGTGTCTAAAAGGGTTTCATCTTTTATCTCTCATCTTGTCAGATGTTACAGCTGCAAATTATAAAGCATTCTGCAAAATGCATTGAGCTGAATTGACGTGGTTATTGGAATAACACAATGATGGTAAATTGTGTTGTTAGTGGGTCATTGTCGCACGATATTATTTCTCGGCGATGAAATGACGTTTTCAAAAGTTCATCGTTACAGATGTTTAATATATACAGTTAGGTTCAAAGTTACATGACACCAAGACATGGCAATGAAATACATTTGTAGTGAAATCACAATGGTCGCTGAAGCCAAAACGTTGCGGTATGTACTTTTTGCCAGCAATTCCAGTAACTTTTATAAAATGTTAAAGAAATGTAATTAATTAGTTAGATATACTTTTAAATTCCATCGAATTACCTATACTTTATTTAATGAGGTTTTATCGAAAATTTAGGAAATTTTTATTATTCGCATTAACTGAAAACATGGATAAGGCTAACAACATAACAAAAGCAACACGGATTATTGCTAATGAAGCATGAACAATTATTTTCAGAGCACCACTAGAGTAACTTTAGAGAAATTAAAACAAATGTACACCATAAACGTCCGCGAGAGTCCTCGTTAGTTTTGTATTATTAAAATACAAATACATGCGATTAAGAGCATAATAGCCTTGACCTTATGTCGCTTTGTATGTTTACTAAAACTCAGTACTAACTTAATTCATATTTTGGTATACCACACTGTGACGTAGCATGCGCGTGGTATTGTGCCCGCGCTCTGACGTCTTCCCTTATTACGTCTCCAATCTTACCTGGTTACCTCATCTTTGACGAACACGGCACCAGTGATAACAATGAATAAATTTTTCGATGTCTATTTAAAGACAGATGAATTTCGAAATACCGGACGGTTAATATCTCCTGATATTGATTTTAAATTTCAGTCGCCTTACTCAGAATACGTTTATTAACAATCTAAAATAGGCCCAAATCGAAACATCCGAAGTGGCAAATAACTTACTACATTTCTAATTCGCGACTCAAACTTAAGGAAGTGTCTGTTTTTTTTCTTCTTTCATTTTCTGTTAGCAGACGACATTAAGCTTAAGTCATGATGACGTGATACGGGTATCTACGTAATCAGGACACCTGTGCTTTAAACTAAACACAAGTTCACACTTCACAGGTGATATTATAGAACGTAACCAGTGTCACAAGTATAATAACACCATCTGATATAACTGGGCGCAGATACACCACTGCTTCGAACAGTCCCTCGTTCGGTTGTTGCAACAACTACGGCCAGTTAAACACTAAGAATAGCCACTGACTGAATTGTTGTCAATGTTAAATCACAAGGATTTTACAGTATTGCATTTGTTAAATGGCCATTGCTAGGGAGGAAAATCTAAAGATAGTCATATTGATTGTTTTTGCCTACATCACGGTGACAGTATGTTAGGGTTGTTTGTTTTTGTATCATAAACACAATTTATGTATCTACACGTCTAATGAACAAATTCTGTTATGTTCTTTGCTAATTGGGAGCAAAATAATGTTTTATTTACATTTTACTTATAAAAATTGCCACATTAAGAAACGAAAACATGTACTACATGTAAAGGTTTGGTGAAAATACGGACACATCCAGACAAATATGTAGCAATTTTTTGACGATGGTTCTTTACAGGAAGAGGACAGTCAAAATGGATAAATAAATGTTAAAACAACTTGCTGTCCAATCAACTGAAAACAAAAGGTCTTTAAAAAGAAACAAATCAAACAAATTTGTGTCATATAAGAAGAAGAATGCTTTGTGTTTTCTCTCTAGTGAAAGGCGTCATAAGGTCTTTGCCGTTTTATGAAGTCACGATTTAGCATGAACAGAAGTAAATTGTATTTCTGACCAAACAATTACAAAACGACAAAACTTGAAATAATGTTCTGTCATAAAACCTGAGACAATTTTAAACTGTTTATTAAACCGGTGATTCAACAATACACATAAGAACTTTGTTATTTTATATTAAGAAAAGCCATGTCGAAATTCCTAAGCTAGTAAGTAGTTACTTGTTCACATAAACACTTCATTCGTCAATAAAAACCAAAAAGAGGTACGATGACCGCCACAAATATACCGACAACAATTTAACTCACAAATTTACATCTTCAAACAACTTTATTGCACCGCCTTTGATATATGTTGGCTTAGTATAAGGATAAACATTCAAATCAATTTTACTTAGTCGTAAGGCTTGTGGCAGCTTTTCTGCACTTAACCATATGTTAACTGCAATAATGTGTCACAAAGGTGTCGCTGACAGCTGTGTGTTAGTTTGCAAGGAACGCACACAAGGGCGATCCTCATCACGCTTATCCTTAAACATTGTTCAAAGCTTTTTACATTGGCTCCGAGACGACGATATTTTTTTTCCTCTAAATTGACGTGTGATTAATTAATGCTCATGTATAAGAGTTATAAAACATTTACAGATAGATATATGTTATTTTATTTTCTGCATCATGTAAAACTTGTATGTCGGTTTTAAACAAATAACAACCGCTATTGTGATTCTAGTAATCTGTAAACAAGTTTAAAGTGGTGAAACAAACTTGCATTTAAGCTTTCTTTAAAGGTGGTACCCGGCAGTTTGCCTTTATTTAATATATGTTACAATATCTGACCTCTGTTTAGGGTATTTGTGCATAATTTCTGTAGAAAAAAATCATACATTTGTCTAATCTTTGACAATTTTCAACAGTACCTCAATTTTGGGACAGTAAAAACGAGTTAATCAACACTTAAAATGTTCATTCTTTTTAAATCTAAAAATAAGAACGATTTGGATTTCTGCTTAAAATAGACATCGACGTCACAGCGGATAATGTATACGAGCTAAAACATAAGTGGTCACGTGGTTGTCTTGGTTTAAAAATAGCCAACTGTGCATTGTGGCTCATATAGGAAATACATGTTTGTAATGACGATTGTGGCGTTATGGTTCACTTTTCAGACAGATTTAGGACATCATTAAACAGCATTTTGTGTGATCTGTTCAAGTAACAATAGTTTATCAAGATGTTTCATGAAAATATTTTTGGTCCAAACTGTCGGCTTTCAACGCAACGTGAAATTGATAAATTTGATACGGTTACAAGAAACAAGTAAACGTGACACATTAATGGAAATGAACAAACTAAGCAGGTAATCCATGGCTTTGAAACAAGAAACATTGCAAATACTGACTGATATGCCGAATTTGTAAGGTCATTGAACTTTTACGTAATAATTGCTTTAAATGCAAACTTTACTTTTCTGCGGAAAACTCCACTTATTTAGAGGGTCGTGTGAATGTAGGCAGACACCCCTTGTCACAACGTAGGAGTCAGTTACGTCATGTGAGATCTTAATCAAAAGTCGATATAACTTTAACAAATAAAATTACTCTTAATTTAATTTTAGGTACAGAATTTGTTGTGGTATTTTTATATAACACATCGCTGGAAAAAGAAATCAGTGATTCATAACAATGAATAAAAACAAGATTATAGCAACATGAATTGTATGTGTGTGGCAATGGTATGTTTTACATTGTGCAAAGTTTCCTTAGAACAAAGCATGAATTGTTGCACAACAGTTGGTGAAAAGTGTTTCTCGGCTCTATGAATAATGCATATAATTTAGTCGCTCCTTATGTGGGACAATGCCTTAAAAGATAAAATTGCTTCCACACTATTTTCACGAGTGCGTTTTACTGTATAAACAGTACATTAAGTATATTTTTTTTTTGTCAAGTAAGGTATTGCATTTCGTAGAGTTTTAGACCGCTATCAGGCTTCATCAATACCGACATACATACAGGTTCTCATATCTTCCAAATTGTTTTCTTACAAATAAAAAGGTATTTTTCAATTTTGTTTTATTATGATGTGTTTTCTTAAAATGTTAAGATTGTAAATGAAACAGATAATAATCCAGCATGTCAATAAATCAGCGTAAGTAACAGGTTTTACCTGATTAAAAGATACACACAATAGCATCTGAAAATTTAACAACACATTATGATAAGAAGCAGTATTAGATAAACACTGTGGTCGTTAATATGAAGACGTTCCTCTGTAAATTTAAACAACACCAACAAGACTCTTCCTTTGCAGACAAATCTGATATAACACCTGTCTTTCATTGGAGGGTTTATACCTGAAGCAGTATTGTGCATTGTAGTACATCTAATGGCGTCTGATCAAAACTATCAGATCAAAATGTAGGACCGTCATTAATGTATAAGTAGCCGCGAGCTTCACCTGTTTACCCATTCTCATTCGTAACTTCTCGGCGATATTTGGCTCCGTCATTTTTCAGACAAAGGGCGATGCGTTTCGAACGGTCAGCTTTGTTTCAATATTGAAAAACAAACAATATTTCCTAAAATTATACTCTCATTTTAAATACAGCAACGCGTGTTCACGCAATTTTTACTACATGCAACAGACAACATAATCATCCAGTATTTAGCGAAAGTGTTTATATATTTATATTATGTAGTAATATACATGTATGAATCCAAACAAATCAAAAGGGATACGCATTTGTAGTTCTCTATTATTTTATTAATAATAGTTTTGGTTACTGTTTGTTTCTCATTAAAATTGCAGTATAGTATTGTGTTCTACAGACACATGCAATAAATAATTTTTTATACTTTGTTCTTTCCATGGTTGCATTTATAAACAATGCGATATTTTGGTAATTATCTATAATATCCAATCGAAGGCGTGGTGCTGCTTTCGTCACGTAGATGCTTAATTGACAGGTCTAGTTTTGTGCAAGTCATTATTAAAAACAAAGTATACTATCATAAATTATCACGTGTTTTAATATGTAATTGTATTGTTTATGCAAAAACTGTTTTGCTGATATCTAAATAAAGATTTTTATTTTTGTTAACAATATGGCATGGTATGAATACCAGTTTATATATAAATAATATGTCTCCGTGATTGTTGGAGATATTGATTGGAAAAAAGAGCTAGGATGTGAGACATCCAAGGCGCCGTAGAGAGCATGCGCTTTAAACAAGAAGATGACATCAATATTTGACAGTAACGAAGCATAACTCTGATGGGAAGTAGGGTGTTTGCTACTTTGCTTGTTTTCCTTGATCCCTGCAACATCTGTATTTACAAGATGAATTACTTTAATCGGTATACTCGTTTTTTTTGTGTGTAACAATACTTTGCCAACAGCTGCGAATTTCTATAAATACCAGCTACTTTTTATAATTGCAAGCTACTGATTATTGTTGCAAGCTAAAATGTTACAAAACGGATGCATTATCATAAGAGGCATCGATCTCCGGAGCGGCGCCAATGATAGTAAAGGCTAAGAACAACATGTGTCCTAATAGGTCTGATGAATGACTGACACCTGATCAGCTTTACTTGATTGGTGCCCCTCTTGAGAGTGGCACCTCTTATGGAATGCCTTGTTTTATGGGGACGATAGTGTAGAAGACAATAACAGAAATCGCAACTGTTCTCTGAAACAAATGTGATGGAAAATACCAAGTATTCCACTTTTAACAGTGAAACACTTGTAACACTAAAGTGTAGCTTGCAATTATAAAAAAATATAAAAAGGTAGCAGGCATTTATAGGAATTTGCAGCTTTTTGGTGGGTTATTCTTTGAAAACACACACACACACACACACACACACACACACACACACACACACACACACACACACACACACACACACACACACACACACACACACACACACACACACACACACACACACACACACACACACACACACACACACACACACACACACACACACACACACACAATTCAAACCGAGTATGCCGGTGTAAACAATGCAGCTAGTAATTACAGATGTATCAGACAACAAGGAAGAAAGCAAAGTAGCAGACTACATATAGTTCCAATCAGTTACAGTTCGTTGTTCTTACAAATTTATGTAATAAATTGACAAATAAGAGGATATTAAGTTCCCAAGGTAGTCGGTCATCTTCTTGTTAAAAACACATACATTCGGGGGCGACTTGGATGTTTCATATCCGTTCTCCTTCTTGTACTTCCTTCTGGAAACCATGAAAAAACACCAGTACCAGTGAAATACGTATACTTTTATACCGAAAAAAGAACGCACTACTGTTAGGTACCTGGTGGTGCCTATTGTGCCTCCTTGGCCGGTACTGTTGAACTGACTGAGAGACATGTACCCGTAATGTGGTAAACTGTGACAAAAAATCCACATACCTTTTCAATGTTTTAACTCCCGACTGTATAATATCCATTCTGGGTGATGAACACCGAATACTATTTCTCATTTAAATATCCAAATAGACTGTAATATCAAATCCAAATACTTGCTGTATCCTAGACACCTATTTCCGCTGCTGCATTATTAATTATCTTGTCAGTGTTGTTGACATGAATTGCACCATCCAACACACACCGTAACAACATCCTGGCCATATCACATCTCTCACATGTAACTAGAAAATATATCCGCCATAATTTGTTGTAAGGGCACGACACGTCTCGACTTTCTCTGCTCTCATATTATACTCCGATTCAAATTGATGAGTTTATATGTTGTATTTGCACTGTGCCATTTATTTGTTTTTGTTTGTTTGCTTGTTTTTATATCGCTGTATCCTGTTATCGTTTATTCGTCGTTATTTGCGCTGTGCCAAAGTGTTCTTACACTATTGTAGTTCACACCCAGCTTACTTCAGGATTGACTCCTACAACAATAAAGATAACATACATGTTCTATTGCATGTGCATTCTGGAATATTCTCTATAACAATTAACGGAATAGCAATATATATTATGTGATGTCATACATAGTGTTGTGGCCCAAACCCAGAGATGATGCCGGTGGGTAGGTGAGGGGCGATGCATACCCCTTACCACAAAAGGTAAAAGATTCGAGTTGTGGACACATACATGTAAGCTAAAACATAGTAAGCTTTTAAAGTAAATTTTGTATGTTGACTGCTTTGGTCGAAGTACGGGTCCCTGTTTATGTATATCCAATATTTACTGCTGCGATAAAGTTGAATGGATATTCACTCACCCGCCCCCCCCCCCCCACCCCCCCCCCCCCCCAAAAAAAAAAACACAAAAAAAAACAAAAAAACAAGAAAAAAACACAACAACAATAATTCTGCACCTGTCTAAACCTACAAAAATGTGTGGCCATGTTATGTCCTAAATCGGCCTGTGCACATGCTGATTCAATAAGACTAGGTGTATAGAGTTTCACACGGCTAAAGTGGCATGCACAACAATCATGATTGGATTTAACAAGACAACACAATCTTCTTTTTGTAAGAAACCATTTTTCCAATTGGTAAGAGGTGATTCTTTAGTTTTTTATTGTTATGGTTTAACAAAGTTCTATTTTAGTGCAAAAAACAACAACAAAAAACAACAAAATATACGTCTGTGTCTATGTCGCTCTGCTAGGCTGATAGGCTGCCAACTTCACGGGCATGTTAAATCAACGAAATAAAATATAATTTGGAACTGTTAGCTTATTTAGAAATGCTTAAATGGTATGTCTTAAACGCGTGTGTAATCTGTTAATATCTTACTTGGCTGTTGTACTATTCTGCTAGTTATCTTATAATGTACTCTTTTAAAGTTTTTATAACTAAGTATCTGACGAGAAAGAGAAAAAGTTAAAATTACGATTGTTCATTATGCCTCAACGGATGCAAAAATGAAAGAAAGCTTTATAAGTTAAGGTGTAACAGATAAAAAAACGAATAGAAGAAGCATGCAGTATGATTTCAAACAACGCGCCACACCTCTACACTAGCCCGAGGCTCTTCCATCTGAATTTAAAGATACGTGGACACACTACAAGTAAAACTGCCCCCATACCCTGTTAGGTTCACCCTGAATCTTTCCCTTGTTTAAAGGTGATATCTGACCAAAGATTTTTTTCTCAAATAACCAGATCAGTCATTGTAATCTAAAAAGGTCCTGCAAAATGCTGTTCATTGATGCCCTAGACCTCTGTGAATAGCGAAGCATAAATCCACACAAACAGGTATTTCCTATCTGAGCCATGCTGCAGAGATAGCTATTTTTAAACCAAGAAACCCACGTGACAACTTACTTTTGGGAACGAGTTGCATCGTCATCCGTGTAGTCAGCTCTGACGTCAATATCTATTTTATCAGAGATGTCGTGCTTATTTATAGATTTGGACAGAATAACAGAGTAGCTAACAATATATGTAGTGTTCAAAAACGTCTAGACATAGACTAAAGTATGAGTTTATGCTAAAATTATGCCTAAATCCCCCCGCCCCGCCCCCTCCCCCCCACACACACCACAACAGGGGGAAATTAGAATTACACGCATTTGATATAACTGCCTGCCGGATATCACCTTTAACTCAACTGCATGAGCAACACGTGCAGACAAAGTGAACCTCCAACGGTATTCAAACCTCGAATGTTTCCAACACTAGCAGACTGCTTTTCCCAATGTTTTATACACAATTTTAATTTATGTCGTTGACAAAAAGGCGCAAATTACTTGACAGATGCGCAGTACCATGTAATAAGGTCAAAAAATAATAAGAAAATTGCGTAACAAAATATCATATAAATTTTCCGTGGCAACATTACGATATAACAGTCAAGACTTTGTGGCTGTACATTATTTTTCATAACTTATTCGCACAGATGGGACATTACTTAATGATCTGTCAGTAACTTGACATAAATTTTCATGTTTATAATTTGCAGTGTGAAGAGTTAACTCGTATAGCGTTTAAGACAAGTAAATAGTTTTAATGTAACACCTCTATTTTCCCAACTTTTATCACTCAACAAGTCAAATTTGAACCTTGCTTTCAACACGTCCATTAAAAACAACAACAAAAAACAACAAAAAACAAAAAACAAAAACAAAACAACAATGCTGCCAATCTGTAGACAACTTACTATATTACGGATCTATTTCAAATTAGCATGACTTTAAACATTTATAATTCCAGGCTACCAATTTGTTTGTGATTATAAAATTGATAAGAAAGGATTGCAAGGATATAACAGATAAACTGACATTGAATTGATGAGACTTACATAAGACTAAATTTAGTAGTCTTGGGTTTTTATATTTCATACAGTATGATTTTTATATCTTTGATTGTGTGATTGTGACGTTTCTTTTGTTCTAACAGTTTACTGCCTTTTAATCTAATTGAATTCAATTTTGAAACTGTTTGAAGTATTTTGCTGTGTGTTTGGGCTTTGGTACAGTCGAAAGAATCTTAAACAAACTGGCAAGTAAAGTTAAACATATTGTTTCAATAATCCCGATTTTTATAAACACACACACACAGACACAGACACACGCACACACACACACAGACAGACAGACAGACAGACAGACAGACAGACAGACAGACACACACACACACACACACACACACACACACACACACACACACACACACACACACACACACAGAGACAGAGAGAGAGAGAGAGAGAGAGAGAGAGAGAGGGAGAGAGAGAGAGAGAGAGAGAGAGAGAGGGAGGGAGAGAGAGAGAGAGAGAGAGAGAGAGAGAGAGAGAGAGAGAGAGAGAGAGAGAGAAGAGAGAGAGAGAGAGAGAGAGAGAGAGAGAGAGAGAGAGAGAGAGAGAGAGAGAGAGAGATTAACAAATGCACCAATGGCAAATCGGTTGAACCACTTTGTCCAAAACTGGTTGTTAGGACATTAACTATATCTTGTCCACATACAATTGACCTGTTCATACATTTTATGTTTAAAAAAATGTTTTATTTGAGCTTACACAGAATGGAGCAAATTATGGATTAAAACGAGATTTGTAGTGAATGGCAACCCATCTGTTTGACGGATTTAAAGATAATTAATGAAAATTGTATAATGATTAAATTGATCTTTAAATTTTTAATCCTCCTGTTCGGAAATGATAAACGAAACAAACAAGCTTTCTTCTAAAAAAAGAGCAAACCACTCACCTATACCTTAACACACGTGTTTAACATCCCTGTGCACTGGTCTAGTGGTGGGTGACCGTTAAAACAAAAACACAACCATCACAGTAAACTCTGCCACTTCAACAGTTCATTTAATGTATCCCTACGCTAGACAACAAATAAAGCTTGTCAGTTGGCTTCCCTCCGTCGCGTGTCATTCTCGTCTGTCAGACACCGATAAATAATAGTCAGAAACAGCGAATAAATTCGTTCTCTCTGGTTGTCACTCCAATACTAAATAGACCAGGCAACTTTTAAATACTCCATAAGCTTCCCTATCAGGCGTGGGCATGTGTAGATATTTGCCGAAGCGGTCAGTATATATGGGTTATGGCTGCAAGGTATATTTATATTAAAGCTATCTATAAGGAGATAGTTATTGAGATATACTTGCCAAAGGGGATATCCAATAATGTAGTAGTGGCCTTTGACGACAATTATGATAATTTTTCTTTCTCTAAGAAATGTTAAATGCACCTTTGGTCGCTTAACTGTTGCCTTTGACATGCAATCTTGGGAACAAGCGTAATTAATTCATTCCACTACAATTGTGTTATGTTACTGCGTTAACCATTTATTTCGGCAAATAGTCCCCCCCCCACACACACACTGTCTTATTGGCAGCAATCTGCAGGGTTTTGGGGTTTCGTCTGAGGATTGTATCGAGACATACTCTGGTCTGATAGACCGAGTGACTGGATGACTTAATTTGGTTTTCGTGTCATGTTTTAAATAAATAACTAATTCCAATTATGGTTATTACCATGAACAAAGGGTGAACAGACGAAGCAGATGGGAGCAAAATATTCATTAACAAATATTTGGAGTCTCGTCAGTTTGAAATAAAGCTTCAGAGTTAAGTAAGGTTCCGTTAGTGACTCATTATTATGATAATGATATATCTATATTTAAAGATTTAAATCCAAATGTAATTAAGTTAATTTGGTAACTGGGTTATTACATGTTTGTATACTTGCTGACACGCCGATCTTGCAGATCGTTAAGACCATCTACAATGTGTATACTTGCTAATTTGCCGATCTTGCAGATCGTTAAGACCATGTACAATTTGTATATTTTTGCTGACAAACCGACCTTACAGATCGTTAAGACTATGTACAATTTGTTTGTATAGTTTTTGACACGCCGACCTTGCAGATCGTTAAGAGCATCTACAATGTGTATACTTGCTAATATGCCGATCTTGCAGATCGTTAAGACCATGTACAAATTGTTTGTATACTTGCTGACACGCCGATCTTGCAGATCGTTAAGACAATCTACAATGTGTATACTTGCTGACACGCCGATCTTGCAGATCGTTAAGACAATCTACAATGTGTATACTTGCTAATATGCCGATCTTGCAGATCGTTAAGACCATGTACAATTTGTATATTTTTGCTGACAAACCGACCTTACAGAACGTTATGACCATGTACAATTTGTTTGTATAGTTTTTGACACGCCGACCTTGCAGATCGTTAAGACCCTGTACAAATTGTTTGTATACTTGTTGACACGCCGACCTTGCAGATCGTTAAGAGCATCTACAATGTGTATACTTGCTGACACGCCGACCTTGCAGATCGTTAAGACCATGTACAATGTGTATACTTGCTGACACGCCGACCTTGCAGATCGTTAAGACCATGTACAATGTGTATACTTGCTGACACGCCGACCTTGCAGATCGTTAAGACCATGTACAATGTGTATACTTGTTGACACGCCGACCTTGCAGATCGTTAAGACCATGTACAATGTGTATACTTGCTGACACGCCGACCTTGCAGATCGTAAAGAGCATCTACAATGTGTATACTTGCTGACACGCCGACCTTGCAGATCGTTAAGACCATGTACAAATTGTATACTTGCTGACACGCCGACCTTGCAGATCGTTAAGACCATGTACAATGTGTATACTTGTTGACACGCCGACCTTGCAGATCGTTAAGACCATCTACAATGTGTATACTTGCTGACACGCCGACCTTGCAGATCGTTACGACCATGTACAATGTGTATACTTGCTGACACGCCGACCTTGCAGATCGTTAAGACTATGTACAAATTGTTTGTATACTTGTTGACACGCCGACCTTGCAGATCGTTAAGACCATCTACAATGTGTATACTTGCTGACACGCCGACCTTGCAGATCGTTAAGACCATGTACAAATTGTATACTTGCTGACACACCGACCTTGCAGATCGTTAAGACCATGCACAATGTGTATACTTGCTGACACGCCGACCTTGCAGATCGTTAAGACCATGTACAATGTGTATACTTGTTGACACGCCGACCTTGCAGATCGTTAAGAGCATCTACAATGTGTATACTTGCTGACACGCCGACCTTGCAGATCGTTAAGACCATGTACAATGTGTATACTTGCTGACACGCCGACCTTGCAGATCGTTACGACCATGTACAATGTGTATACTTGCTGACACGCCGACCTTGCAGATCGTTAAGACCATGTACAAATTGTTTGTATACTTGTTGACACGCCGACCTTGCAGATCGTTAAGACCATCTACAATGTGTATACTTGCTGACACGCCGACCTTGCAGATCGTTAAGACCATGTACAATGTGTATACTTGCTGACACGCCGACCTTGCAGATCGTTAAGATCATGTACAAAATGTTTGTATACTTGTTGACACGCCGACCTTGCAGATCGTTAAGACCATCTACAATGTGTATACTTGCTGACACGCCGACCTTGCAGATCGTTAAGACCATGTACAATTTGTATACTTGCTGACAAGCCGACCTTGCAGATCGTTAAGAGCACCTACAATGTGTATTCTTGCTTATATGCCGATCTTGCGGATCGTTAAGAGCATCTACAATGTGTATACTTGCTGACACGCCGACCTTGCAGATCGTTAAGAGCATCTACAATGTGTATACTTGCTGACACGCCGACCTTGCAGATCGTTAAGAGCATCAACAATGTGTAAACTTGCTGACACGCCGACCTTGCAGATCGTTAAGGCCATGTACAATGTCTATACTTGCTGACACGCCGACCTTGCAGATCGTTAAGACCATGCACAATGTGTTTGTATACTTGCCGACACGCCGACCTTGCAGATCGTTAAGAGCATTTGCAATGTGTATACTTGCTGACACGCCGATCTTGCAGACCGTTAAGGCCATGTACAATGTGTATATTTGCTGACACGCCGACCTTGCAGATCGTTAAGACCATGCACAATGTGTTTGTATACTTGCCGACACGCCGACCTTGCAGATCGTTAAGACCATGTACAATGTGTATACTTGCTGACACGCCGATCTTGCAGATCGTTAAGACCATGCACAATTTGTTTGTATACTTGCTGATACGCCGACCTTGCAGATCGTTAACACCATGTGCAATTTATATGTATACTTGCTGACATATCGACCTTGCAGATCGTTAAGACCATATACAATTTGTTTAATTTGTTTATTAACGTATACATAGTATATTTTGTTTACCTTTTTCATTTAAACGTGTTCACTAACGTGTAAAACTGTATTTAAAATACTCCAATGTAGATAAACCCGGCATGCACGCGCAATGTTCCCTTCACAACAAGACAGAGCTATCACAACATTCTAACAACATTCTCAGATGCCATGACCAGTAAGTTATGACAAATGTGTTATTATAATACCGTATTTCCAACTTACAATGAGATATTGTTACATATTACCACCAATTACATTCATTATTATTACCCAGTAACCACTGATTAGCGCCATTACACATAAAACTGACAGCCAGATACCGATTTCCCCTATAGTGTATACTACTGTAGAGGTGTAACATACACGAACAGGACTATAATCTCCAGACAGGAAAGTGTTTTTGCCGCGACAGCAGCAGTCATCACGACGGCCATGTTATTTTTGTTTGTTGTTGTTTTTTGTTGTTGTTTTTACGCCAAGGATTTCTTTTACGCTCCTTTCGGAAACGACTTAACTTTCAAACAGCATTTAAAAGACTTGCATCCGCGTACTCGCATCCTAATGGTATTTCCCTCTTTCTTACAGAAATATTGTTAGTGGGACAAAACTTAAAAAAAAAACACGACAAATAAACAAATAAATATTCTTTTCTGTTGCAAACCATTTTTCTGCATTCATATTGCATTTGGCAAACTTTTTGAAAGCATAGAGACAGTTTCCATACGTGTTTTAAAAGAACATGATCGTTTAACGTGACTTTAGATATACAGTTGAATGCTATAATACTTTTTTTGTATGTAGATATATATGACAAAAGGATTATACATTCGTAAGAAAATCGTTACAATTGAATCAAAACAATATACATGTACGTTAAAACACACTAACTAACTGTCTTATACATTCCGGATTTTCTTCTAAATTTGCAAGTTATTTTTAAATATGTAGACTTAGCATACTACCAATTCAAATTATTGACATTATAATGTAAACAAATAAAGGAGGTTTTTCGTATCTCTGGGAAAAAATAAGTTTGTATTTTTTATAGTTTTTGGGAGTCTCTTGTGTGATTAATTTTGCTGCAATGCGAGAATGAATTTTCAATTGAAAAACAACAACAAAATAAATAAATAAAACAAACTTACATAATGTAAAATCCCTGAATGTTAGAAACAAAGGTTACCTTACAAAATACGTTACAATATGAAAATGCCACAATGTATTAAACATCTATTCCCTTACGTGAAAAAAATCGCATCGATTCCAAATACATGTATAATATAAAATGAGACATGAAAATAAGGCTATTACTTTTTTTCTTCGTTGTGATCATTTTGGCCTGGGATATCGTTATATTTGTTTGGAGCCGGAGAAATCGGTTCTCATTACTCGTGCTTAAATAAGACACCACAGCCAGGGTACGAGCACGCTTCAAACCGACTTATCAACGTTTTCTCTCTTTACATTTTACGGCGTTTACGTATTGACAGTTGACGAAACAACGCTACCGTAAGGGAAGCTATAATGACGTATATGCTGCCAAACGTCTAGCTGACTGCTTGTATTTATTTGTAAGCATATAATATATTTTTGTTAGTTTTTGTAAAATGTAGCAGGACGATGGCACCAGCATGGTTTTCATCCGTACAATAGTTTCCACATCAGGGAAGATCCTTTATCTTCGCAGCCATCTTTGATAGTAACTTCAAGAGATTTTCGGATGAATTGGAAATATGGAAGCGAAAATTTTATTATCTTGTAATTTCTTCATTTGTGGTCCAAAAAGAAAAAGCTATATACCAATGGAAAGCTTTGGAAATTTATATTTTTAGAATAAAATATTTTTTAAAATTGATAAATGCACAAAAAATTAATACACAGAAATAAATAAAATTATTGGCTCCCAAAATGAACAGTGTATTTTACTCGTTTTTTTACCTTTTACATTTATCACAAGATAGTTTTCATATTTAAAATACTTCATAAAAGCTGTTACATTTGATATAAAATTCAGTAAAATAGACTGCAAAATAAAAACACAGTGGTGAGTATAATTCATTTCCATATTTCGTCTCTATTAGCTTCTGCCTTCAAAGATGGCTGCCTTAAACTGTCCTATCAGTGCCTATGACATCACATGAAATAAGACTGCATAGTTTACAGTGAAGTCGCATATTCCGACCTAAATACTGATGTCAAATAACAAGTACCTGAACGCTTACACACTGTATCTTTATTTTATTTTCATATCAGTTTTCATTGCAATAAAACCTGTTTGATTCGTTTATCACAATCTATATAATGTTCATATACAATACATGTCAAAACATGATTTTATTTCCATTGCCATAACAGGTTGATGTAAATGTTTTAAGGGGAACGCAAAGTGTTAAGCTGTAAGAACTTGTTGCCCATACCTATTCAGGTTATATGAATAAAATAGTTTAAACTAAGCAAAATAAACTCTGACTTATCTTTATTATTTTAATAGGCTTGACTTAATTTTAATTATCTTCAGTAAAACTCTTTCAAGCCGTTTGCCATTCTTTCTAGAATTCTACATCTTATTGCTTCGAGCCAGCTTTCTCCCACTCGCATTGCGTGCTAACAACGACACGTTGTATTTCCGAATATTATTCAGTCTTTGACAGCATTATTTCCAGGGTATGCGAAAACTGAAAGTTCATTAAGCTAAAAACAGTCAGATTCTATTTCCTGCCAATATGTAGCAATGTCGCAAAAATGTCGCAAAATGACGTAAACAGTCTTGATGAACTTCAGCAGCAGACGTAAGCGGTAAAAAGCTGCACCCTCGGATATATTTGTAGCATTGTGAATTATTGTGTCACGATAACGCTAAACAAATGGTGGTAGTGGTGGGAGGGGGCGGGGCGATCTGGGTGGAGCTAGTACTTCACTGCTATTGCAGTTGAATTTCCCCGAAAGAATCTTATAAAAACATTAAAAATGTCTGAACTATCTGTGTCATCATTTTTGCAACAATTTCTCATTTATCACCTTTCTCAAACTATGAACACTAATATACACACTGGCATTTTCTTTCTTTCTTATTTTAATGATCGTCTATAATTAACAATTATTAGCCTTGTTTATAAAGAAATAAAGGATGAATTAACGTGTATCCTTAATTATATGAACGCATGATACAGAAGCATTTGGTTATGTTTAATATGTATGGCGTAAAATTAAATTGAGCCATTTAATTATATATCAAGGCGTAGACGGCACGTCGTTATCTATTTTTAACATAAAAGTAAATATTAAATATAAATGGGACTTGAACATAACAATAATGTATAAAATAGATATTTACAGCAGTGAACTAAAATAGAACATAATAAATGGCGCGGACATAAATGTGTAATTTGCGTCAATAATTCTTAAGTAATTTATGCTATTCTGGATAAAAACACATAATTTATAAACTAAACTATGTATAAACTAATTATTTACACTCTTCTTTGTTGGCTTACGACCAAGCTAAACATGCATTCATATTAACACTTAAGTCGTCTCATATTTATAAGATACCAAAGAAAATGAAAATTATTTTTGTCCATTGTCACAATTTTAAATTTTGCAAGATTTAAAATTGTCTTTAAGAAAATGAGAATCCCAATTTACAACAAAGTGCAGAAAAGTTAACTTTTGGTCAGCTAACAACATCAACATCAACATCAACATCAACATCAACAACAACATCAACAACAACAACAACAGCGACGACAAAGATAAATGATGTGATGATGATTATGGTGATTTTTATCCTTATAATATATTACGTGTTTTAAATTTTGAAAAGTGCTTAACTATATATATTTTTTCTTTAAATCTCAATTTAACAAAACAAATATTGATCAGCTAACATTGACAACAACAACAAAACAACGAGGACGACGACGACGACGACGACGACGACGATGATGATGATGATGATATGGTTGATCGTATTTTTTTTATAAAAAAATCGCTAAATTCGAAAATCTTTAACAGTGGCTTTAAGTCGTTGATCAAATATAGCATATATAAATGGGTTTGGTGTATGTTTATCCTCGTCAGTACATTGTGGCATTAAGGCTCAGGAGCAGTTCGTCTTGTCTTTGGTATAAACTGGCAGACCAGACTTGGTAACGCAATCACTAGAGCGTCGGCTCTAGGTATGGCAGATCAAGGGTTCGAACCCGGACGCGACATACCAAAGTCGCACAAAATGGTAATAGTATAGCTACATTGCTTTACGCTCAAGCAAATATAAGGGTAGTTCCACGAATGGTTGGCCTGGTGTTAAGATAATGTGACTGGGTGTGGTATCATGCCAGGAGTACACAGCATGCTATACACAGTGAAGGCAACACTATATCTGCTTCAAGAGAACACCGTCTCTAGATAACTGAAATACTGTTGGTGGGACGACAACAAAATAAACAAACAAATATACTGGCAGAAAGCTTTTATAAGAGTATATGGTTTTTGACGACTAGGGATGCAATCACAAACATTTCGCTTAGGCAGATTCGATGATATTGATTGGATCTGATTCCTTTGTCTCTGTTGCTGAACTATCGAAATACATGTATTGGTAAATTGTACATGTCATATTGGATGTAGGCTTGTCGACGGCATGTTGTCCATTACACAAGATGTCAAAGTCGAAATTGTTGAAAGCGCTTCGATATTTATTAATGTACATAATTTTATCCCACCATCTCTGTAAATATCGGTTGATATAACCCGTGTGATAAAGATGAGCTTTATCAACCGATATTCGCGCACCTGCTCTAAGCCGGACTACTTTTTTGACGAAACGATCAGGAATGTTTACGAGAACGAAACTCATTTATCCCGTAATTATGCTTGTGGTCACCCCAAAAATGTCCATTATACAAAGATTGGTTAAATAGAGCAAAAGAGGCTATTAAAAAAAAGGATGAGAGCGGTTTCGATCTCTGTCCTGCAGGTCTGAAAACTTAAGTAGCATCGTCTTAACCAACTGAGCTAACCGGACAGTTGATTGCAAAATTCCGAAGTTTTATTTAACAATGAAATAGAAAATTTGAAAACCAAAAAGAAATTAGAAAAATGAAACATGTATTACAGAAACAAATTAAATTGTTTAGTAATAGTAATAAAATCAATAAAAGTGCGAATTTGTAGTCTGCAAAAATAAAAACAACTGTCGAAATGTCAGATCATGCGAGTCACCTTTGTTTTGATGCTGTTTAGTGTGAATTGAAAGAATGTGATGAAAAATCGTGTAAAAACCTAAGCAGTGTTGAAGAGATGAGCTACGAGGATTTCGAGGCATAATCCGAACGTTTTTGAGAAGGAAATTGATCTTGAATCTGTGGTGACTGTCTCAGATTGCATCATCTGCCTAATCTTTTGACAGACCCTGATGATCAAATGTCGTTACATGATGAATATTAGAATGGTTTAGATAGAGCTCGATCTTTCGTCGAACCAAATACAGCTGACTGCACAGATCTGGACAAATGTGCTAAAAATCACTGTTTCTAGACGTAAACATGAACACCAACCCACCACCTCCAATCCCAACATTTCTCCAAATTTCGCAAGTCACCCTGTCAAAAACACAACTATCTTCGAAATTTTAAAGCGCTATATTCAATGTTCATAATTTCAATGTCATCAACAATTAAAATCCATGAGCTACTGTTTGTTACATCCACAAAAACCTCGAATGTAATTCGCGTTTCTTCAGGCCAAGTGCGTAGCAACTTTAATGTTACAAGCCTCGTGCTTTCTGATTTTCTTAGCCTCGCATAATAACATTTATCTATATCAACACTAACCTGATATTCTCTATATAATCATCAAAACTTCAGCAACATCTAGAGTATAAATGTTAAATATATCAACTGATTATTCATCTTTATTGTTATTACAACGCCAGCGAATGTTTTAGCGCGATTTCTTTTGCGAAAAGTAGATAGATGGTACCTTCTACTTCCTACGTGTGCCAACATATACTATTTTATAATACTTGTCTAAAAGGGTTCTTTTAATTGGACAATTTTTTGCGTTGTTTGTCAAAGGTTAAGGTTAAAACTATTATCATTATGTTAATACATTGATTTGATTCCAAGTAGATTGATGCTATTACTGACATTGCAAAATGGTGGCAAATTGTTTTTGTTACCGGGTCTTACTTGCACGCCATCGATGCTAAAGGATAGAATGCCGTTAAAAAGGGCTCATAGAAGTTGTACATAGGGATGCACGCGATATTGAATGATATCAAGTAATCTTGTTTGAGAACTCAAAGTAACTGCAAAGTGTTCCGATGTTTTACAATTTACAAAAGATCCCAATTATTTTGATCAAACGTGAGTGATGTTGAGTCAATTGCTTGTCTAAACTTTAAAAGTAAACCGTTTAAATATGTGTGTAGCATGCTTTTCTTTAAATAACAGACAACTTTATTTACCCCTTTTAAACACCTAAATAAATTAATGGTAAATTAAGAACACACATTTTGGAGCCGGTTCTAACTGATTTCAGGATGGAGTGAAAAGTCTATTGTTCAAACGGTCTTTTATAAAAAAGCCGCGTAGAGAAATGAGAATTCGGTGTTTGGTGAAAATAATTATATGTAATGCAAACCAGTATCGTACAGGAACTGGAAACTCGATATTTGTAATATCTGTCGGATAAACAATGTAATAAGAGATTTGACGATTTAATATTGGTCAGGAATGTCATGAACCCATGTCAATTATATATGTGGAAATAGACACATCTTCAAGAAAAAATATTTCAATAATGTCTTAACCACAAAGTACATTTCTTTATAAAAGGTTACAGTATTTAACCAACGATTCATCAATACACATTGACACTTACTAATTAAAATACTTTAAAAAAACAACAACGTCAAAACTTAAAGCCAACACAATGAATAAATAATTTCTTGTTCATATCAACAGTTAGATTGTCATTAGCAGAAAAAAATGATTTTCGATATACCCCAGCCAGAACTAACCAAGTTACACTTCAAGCAACAATTTATCTCACACACATACAACTTTCAACACACTAATTGCACCCTTTTGATACTTGCTGCTTTAAGTGTGCTGCAATTATAACTGTTATCGTGTTTGTGCCTGCCACCTGCTTAAATTGTGGCTTCAAAAAGCAATATATGTACTGTGAATCTTCTCGTGATAAATGAAAAGGTTAACATTTACATATAACACACACGTTATACTTTTGTGAAAACTTTACAATGTACTTTACATATGTCAGTTTTGTACGGGCTCTAAGATCTAGTGCAATTTCAATTAACCGTCACTGGAAAAAATAAAAAAATACTACCATTCTACCATAAATGGAAAAGAGGCAAAATAGTCCAGTCTTTGATACTGAAAACATTGCACAAGATGATTGCCCACTCTAAATGTCCACTAAACCTTAAACAGAATGCACGCTTTACCTTGCGTATGCATTAAAAACGCAGCTACATGTATGAAGTCGTTGTACACAACGCTGTCGGCACACTTTACATGTTTGTTTATTTGGTTAACCGTCCCACCAACAGTATTTCAGTTATCTGGAGACGGTGTCAACTTGAAGCAGACACAGTGCTGCCTTATACTGTGTATAGCATGCCGTGAACACCTGGCATTATACCACACCCAGTCACATGATCCTGACAACGGACCAACCAGCCGTGGAACTACCCTTATATTTGCATGAGCGTTTGAAAGGGAGCTATACCACTACCATTTCTAACGACGGCACACTTTGTTCACTATGTAAGAAGCTAATGACACTTTGTGTTTATCTGTCTACTATGTAAGAAGCTATTGGCACGCTGTTACTGTCTACTATGTAAGAAGCTATTGGCACGCTGTTACTGTCTACTATGTAAGAAGCTATTGGCACGCTGTTACTGTCTACTATGTAAGAAGCTATTGGCACGCTGTTACTGTCTACTATGTAAGAATCTGTTTGCACGCTATAACTGTCTACTATGTAAGAAGCTATTGGCACGCTATAACTGTCTACTATGTAAGAAGCTATTGGCACGCTATAACTGTCTACTATGTAAGAAGCTAATGGCACGCTGTTACTGTCTACTATGTAAGAATCTCTTGGCACGCTGTTACTGTCTACTATGTAAGAATCTCTTGGCACGCTGTTACTGTCTACTATGTAAGAAACTATTGGCACGCTATAACTGTCTACTATGTAAGAAGCTATTGGCACGCTATAACTGTCTACTATGTAAGAAGCTATTGGCACGCTATAACTGTCTACTATGTAAGAAGCTGTTGGCACGCTATAACTGTCCATTATGTAAGAAGCTATTGGCACGCTATAACTGTCCATTATGTAAGAAGCTATTGGCACGCTATAACTGTCCATTATGTAAGAAGCTATTGGCACGCTATAACTGTCTACTATGTAAGAAGCTATTGGCACGCTATAACTGTCCATTATGTAAGAAGCTATTGGCACGCTATAACTGTCCATTATGTAAGAAGCTATTGGCACGCTATAACTGTCTACTATGTAAGAAGCTATTGGCACGCTATAACTGTCTACTATGTAAGAAGCTATTGGCACGCTATAACTGTCTACTATGTAAGAAGCTATTGGCACGCTATAACTGTCCATTATGTAAGAAGCTATTGGCACGCTATAACTGTCCATTATGTAAGAAGCTATTGGCACGCTATAACTGTCCATTATGTAAGAAGCTATTGGCACGCTATAACTGTCTACTATGTAAGAAGCTATTGGCACGCTATAACTGTCTACTATGTAAGAAGCTATTGGCACGCTATAACTGTCTACTATGTAAGAAGCTATTGGCACGCTATAACTGTCCATAGGTAAGAAGCTATTGGCACCTACTGTCCATTATGTAAGAAGCTATTGGCACGCTATAACTGTCTACTATGTAAGAAGCTATTGGCACGCTATAACTGTCTACTATGTAAGAAGCTATTGGCACACTATAACTGTCTACTATGTAAGAAGCTATTGGCACGCTATAACTGTCTACTATGTAAGAAGCTATTGGCACGCTATAACTGTCCACTATGTAAGAAGCTATTGGCACGCTATAACTGTCTACTATGTAAGAAGCTATTGGCACGCTATAACTGTCTACTATGTAAGAAGCTATTGGCACGCTATAACTGTCTACTATGTAAGAAGCTATTGGCACGCTATAACTGTCCATTATGTAAGAAGCTATTGGCACGCTATAACTGTCCATTATGTAAGAAGCTATTGGCACGCTATAACTGTCTACTATGTAAGAAGCTATTGGCACGCTATAACTGTCTACTATGTAAGAAGCTATTGGCACGCTATAACTGTCTACTATGTAAGAAGCTATTGGCACGCTATAACTGTCTACTATGTAAGAAGCTATTGGCACGCTATAACTGTCCATTATGTAAGAAGCTATTGGCACGCTATAACTGTCTACTATGTAAGAAACTATTGGCACGCTATAACTGTCTACTATGTAAGAAGCTATTGGCACGCTATAACTGTCTACTATGTAAGAAGCTATTGGCACGCTATAACTGTCTACTATGTAAGAAGCTGTTGGCACGCTATAACTGTCCATTATGTAAGAAGCTATTGGCACGCTATAACTGTCCATTATGTAAGAAGCTATTGGCACGCTATAACTGTCCATTATGTAAGAAGCTATTGGCACGCTATAACTGTCTACTATGTAAGAAGCTATTGGCACGCTATAACTGTCCATTATGTAAGAAGCTATTGGCACGCTATAACTGTCCATTATGTAAGAAGCTATTGGCACGCTATAACTGTCTACTATGTAAGAAGCTATTGGCACGCTATAACTGTCTACTATGTAAGAAGCTATTGGCACGCTATAACTGTCTACTATGTAAGAAGCTATTGGCACGCTATAACTGTCCATTATGTAAGAAGCTATTGGCACGCTATAACTGTCCATTATGTAAGAAGCTATTGGCACGCTATAACTGTCCATTATGTAAGAAGCTATTGGCACGCTATAACTGTCTACTATGTAAGAAGCTATTGGCACGCTATAACTGTCTACTATGTAAGAAGCTATTGGCACGCTATAACTGTCTACTATGTAAGAAGCTATTGGCACGCTATAACTGTCCATTATGTAAGAAGCTATTGGCACGCTATAACTGTCCATTATGTAAGAAGCTATTGGCACGCTATAACTGTCTACTATGTAAGAAGCTATTGGCACGCTATAACTGTCTACTATGTAAGAAGCTATTGGCACGCTATAACTGTCTACTATGTAAGAAGCTATTGGCACGCTATAACTGTCTACTATGTAAGAAGCTATTGGCACGCTATAACTGTCCATTATGTAAGAAGCTATTGGCACGCTATAACTGTCTACTATGTAAGAAGCTATTGGCACGCTATAACTGTCTACTATGTAAGAAGCTATTGGCACGCTATAACTGTCTACTATGTAAGAAGCTATTGGCACGCTATAACTGTCCATTATGTAAGAAGCTATTGGCACGCTATAACTGTCCATTATGTAAGAAGCTATTGGCACGCTATAACTGTCCATTATGTAAGAAGCTATTGGCACGCTATAACTGTCTACTATGTAAGAAGCTATTGGCACGCTATAACTGTCTACTATGTAAGAAGCTATTGGCACGCTATAACTGTCTACTATGTAAGAAGCTATTGGCACGCTATAACTGTCCATTATGTAAGAAGCTATTGGCACGCTATAACTGTCCATTATGTAAGAAGCTATTGGCACGCTATAACTGTCTACTATGTAAGAAGCTATTGGCACGCTATAACTGTCTACTATGTAAGAAGCTATTGGCACGCTATAACTGTCTACTATGTAAGAAGCTATTGGCACGCTATAACTGTCTACTATGTAAGAAGCTATTGGCACGCTATAACTGTCCATTATGTAAGAAGCTATTGGCACGCTATAACTGTCTACTATGTAAGAAGCTATTGGCACGCTATAACTGTCTACTATGTAAGAAGTTGTTTGCACGCTATAACTGTCTACTATGTAAGAAGCTGTAACTGTCTACGAGGTGCAGAATGCAGCTTGTTTATTTTCAGCCAGCTTGCAAGTTGAGGCAGCTTAGAGAATTATGTTTACAATCACTTGTTTAGGACAATGCATTTAAATGTTAAATTATACGTTTTCGACACTTACTACATATTTTGTACTTGAATCTGGCGGAATGTTTGCATGCACCAGCCGATGTAATTAAACAACACATGCGATACGCCAAGGATTGATCGGATGAGTATGTGAACACCTGGCTAAGTGCCGGCCACTGGACATATTTATATGTACGGTACCGCGACATTAGCACACCAATAAATACTACAATGTAATATATCACGACTATAAACTCAATTCGATAATGTTTACATTATCATCGAGCCGATTTCGATCAAAATATGGAAGGCAAGTTGGATCTCATATTATATTAACTATGATGGTAGAAGGTGAGTCGTATAACATGATATAATATATCGCAGTGGCAGACACTCGGCTTAAGAGCTCTCCGAATCAGGCATCCACCCAAATACGCGGCAATATTTTTCTATCAACATTTTTTTTCTTTTTTCGTTTATTTGTATTTCGGATAAACGAGCATACATAAAATATTAATAACCAGCAATTGTAGATTATTATTTATTTATTTATTGAATGATGTGTTAATAAATTCTCAGTTAATTAACGTTACAACATTAACAAACAGAAAAAGCTTTCTCTTCCTCCATGTTTCAGGTCTTTATGTAGACCTCTATATCTTGATAAGTTCTGACCCCAAATCGACATTATCAGGCGTAGAAAAACGAGATGAAAAATACACACCTTACATGGGGTTCGAATCTCGACGTCGTTCACTCTGTGCCATTTCATCAGACACAAATTCTAAATTCAAAAAATATACACATCCTCTGCAGACCATGACCAGTAGATTATGTAACGCACTGTTGATTTGTACACACACACCTATGGTAAACAGACCGGCAGCAATAGCTCAGGTGGTAGAGCGTCGGCTTGCGGATCCGGAGGTCGCGGGTTCAAACCTCGGCCGGGTCAAACTAAAAACTTTAAAGTTGGTAGTAGTGGCTTCCCTCCTAACGATCGGGGCAAAGGGGACAGCATTACGCCTGACTCGTCGTAGTCAGTATAATGGACCGGCCGGGTTCAGTCCCTGGGCACCTCATAAGTGATAGAAATGTCGCTGCACAGTATCGGCAAAAATGCCGGCTAATCCCATATTGTAAACATTTGGATAAACATGATAAGATAAGCATTATCGAATTAATGTCGACTTCACGAGTATTCAATACAAGACAAACTATATTAATCCGGTAATTGGTGAAAATAAAGAAAACCACTTGTAACCAACAATATATTTTCTCCACTTATTGATATTACAAATATAAAGTATTGTATCTTTTTATGCTTTTGCAATAAACATTTTCAGAAAAAGACAAAAACAAGTTCCAACAATGTTTAAATAAGTAAAAAATACAACGTTGTAGGAATGGCGAAGTAATTTAATTACGACATTTTCTCCAAATCAATTTAGGTGATGACAGAAATTGTTACACAAGTATAAATATCGATAAACCTGTACAAGCAACAATTTATGTAGATGATACTTAAAATAAATCATAACCACTGTCATCAGGTACTTGTGCTGTATATATAAGATGACTATATACATATATATTGTTATAAACTCTGCGGTCGTAATTATGGAAATGTATGACAAAGAACAAACATCTTTCTGCGGACAAATCTAATTCGCCTTTCTGGTTAAGGTTTATTATGCCCGAGGCTGTATTGTGTATCGTTGTCCTTAATCTGACAGTGTCTAATCAGAGCTATCAGACCGAGAAGTTAGGACCGTGATTAAATGTTGAGTAGCCGCAAGCTTCACTTGTTGACCATTCTCATTCGTAACTGCTCGGAGGTTTTTGGCCAAGTTATCTTCGGATCTGTTCGGTTCAAAGAGCCATTTCTTATTTTTCAAACAATACAACATATCTTAAGTTACACATTAGAACAAGAAAAAGGTGATGCCGAGCATCAAAGTCGCCGACACATAATGTAAAACTTTAATACTTAAATTTTCCTGAATTGTTGGTCTATGCCTGTTTTTGTTGGTCATTTTCGGTCATTACAATGTTAATTTGTACTGATATTGTTTCGTTTATATGTTTACTTACTTTGTATGTGTTGATCCAAGTATCTACTTCAGTACATGAAAGTACAACCAAACAATTTAAATCTTAACAAAACTTAAATGACATAGAAATTTTACATGCATATTAAAATATTTCTGTATAAGGCTGTGATAATTAGTGCAGTCTGCCCATTCATGCGAATTAGTGCAGTCATGTAATATAAAAACAAGAATCAACAATCGACATAAGAACGGTTTTACTTGTGAATTTTGTCAAAAGTCTTACTATTACATGTATTATTTTAAGCTTAAGTGGTTTTTATTTTTAGTTACAAAAGAAACCAAACACCATAATATATATATAAGAACTAGTCATCTTACTGCTGAAATAGCCTTAACATGACCGTAAACAATTTAATATCGCTTCTCAAAGCTGTGATGTCACCCCACAATCCTTTCCAAAACCAATTATAAATATAAGGGTCGCAGTTCGCGGCGACCCAATAAATAGCTTTTTTCATAAGATGTAAAACGCTTTCACACAAAATCATAAGCATACACCAACAGGTATGTTAAAAGGTAGTGAAGTAATACATCAAAATGTTAATTGTAGCTAACAATTGACACCTTTGTGAATGGTGACAGTATCTTTTGTTCGTTATTGTTTTTTTTATATCACACATACGCGTACACCACCAGAATGTCATGATGGTACCAGCTCTTCTTTATTAAAAGGGATATGGACTTGTCTACTTTCATTTTTGTCAATATTTGTTTACAACATGTCTTATCTACTAACTTGACCAGTTTTGTGTTGTCATTACATGCATTTACTACTACTGTCCATGTCCTGTCAATAGTTGCATTTATTGGTCTCTGTTGTATTTACTTTGTTTTCAAAACTGCTATGGTATTACCTATTATCATATCAGGAGTTCTATTTTATGTGATAAATGAATGCTTCAATAAATTAGACAGCTAAGTTTAAAATATTTTGCTGGCGTATATATCATAATACGGACACCAATCTAAATAATGTGTGTATGTGTATGTGTGTATGTGTGTGCGTGCGTTTGTGTGTGTGTGTGTGTGTATGCGTGTGCGTGCGTTTGTGTGTGTGCGTGTGTGTGTGTGTGTGTCGAGTAAATTGCAAATGAAAGCAAACCCGAACGTACAAACAGATCAACAGGTGGATTGCCGATAAATGCCATCCAATCAAAGAGTCAGAAAATTGTCAATACACACTAAGGCCGATGCTCGAAAATCTCTAAGTTAAAGAAAAAGACAACAAAATTCACATACCTTTTCAATGTTTTAACTCCCGACTGTATAAAATCCATTTTGTGTAATGAACAACGAACAATATTTCGCATCTGAACATATAAATAGACTGTGATATCAAATCCAACTACCGGTAGTAGCCTGGACACCTATTTCAGCAGCTGCAGTAATTATCCTGTCATTGTTGCTGACATGAATTGCATCACCCAGACACACTGTAACAACATGTACGACCATATCACGATCTTTCACATGCATCTAACTAGAAAATCTATCCGCCGTAGTTTGTTGTAATCATACGATCCGTCTTGCCTGAATAATCTGTTGTGTACTGCACTGTCTACAAGAGCTGTTAAAATCGTCGTTTTTGTGCCCTATCACATTCCTGTTTTTTTAGAAATACATATTCTGCGACGGGATATAGTGTTTTTAAGTTTTGAACTTAAGCTTTTATCTGTATTGTTTACATGTAGCAGTATGTGTCAATACTTCCGGAAGTCATTCCGTGCACTGTGCCAACGTTCTTTGTCGATGTCGAAGTTTACACTTGGCTTCCTTTAAATTATCCCTGCAAAAAAGCAACAAAAAGAATAAACACGTGTTAAATATCTAACTAGCTATATCTGAAGTTGTGTCCATTTAAGTTATAATAATTAACACTAGCAAAGCTCTAAAAATATGATTGCAGTCCAACCCCCATGAAACAGGCAATGCCATGTTATAATTGTGATGATGGTGATGAATGTGATAAGAAGGTGAAGAAGATGGTGAGTGGGGGAACAAAAAGGAAAAGAAGGAAAAAAGGGAGGACAACGCCTAAGCCGATGAAGATGCGAATAATGCTAATTAATCATCGCCGACCAGGGACATATACAGAAAATTTTGATTGGTTTTGATTGGAATGAAACAAAATCCATTTTACTTTATCGCAGTAAATGTTATATATATATATATATATATATATATATATATATATATATATATATATATATATATATATATATATATATATATATATATATATATATATGCAACCCACCCCCCTAACCCTGAAAATCCCTGTCGCCAACTTAAGTATTTATTGTGGAATGTCTATTGAAAACAATTAACGGAAAAGACCACATATAAGCTATATTATCAATAATGTGAATTCCATCAAAACTGTCCTCTGGGCAAAGCTGCTACCGATTATATAAAGGGTTGGAGATCTATCACCATTTGCACCATATAATATGACACCCATGTGGCACTAAGCTATGAATGGTTGCGATGAAAGAGATTGTCTGCAACTGTAACGAGGCTTTTATAATCATAAATATATGTATAGTCTGCGGAATCCAATAATTGTCCGCGGACCCTTGTTACCAGCAGTCAGGCAGACACCAGTTCACTGCATCCACAATTACTGCATATTGCTGGCATCATAATATCTGACGTAAAGTGCATGCTTTTCTGAGGCAAACTGTACCCAACAATTAAATGTATTTTAGCCCCTAGCTGACATAAAACAGGGTTTGTTCAGAACATGTCCAGGAAGTCTCATGACCCTTGCGCTGGGTTGTCAATTTTAATAGTTGAATCTTATGGTGTCTGTTAACAATAACTTGGAATGTTATCATGCCATGTGTTTTCAAAGTCAAGACAAAATTGTGTTTTGTTTCAAACGACCTTCGTATGATCAACCCATAGCTTTGAAAAGCGATATTTTGATACTTTATGAAAAGATCATCTATGACACGGACGTTTAACAGATAGTTTAAAAATAAATATCAAACTGTCTGCAGAAAACTGCACTTTAGTTGTTTTTCTTGATTATCATTACTAGGAGTCTTTTCTTTATGTTTTCTTCAATATGAAAGAAAAATTGTGCACATTTTGAAAACACACAGTATAAATTTTGTTAATATCTAATTTAGTACTGTAAACCGGTTTAAGGTAAGGCAATTGTAATAGAACATATAAAGAATTTGAAAATTACCACAGCAGATGAGTTGTATACTTTAAAGTAGATGTTTATGCCAAATCTTAAGAAAATTCTCCACCCAGTCTTAAATTTATGGATATATTTGTCTGCTAAAATTGGAATTAAAGGTGTCTCCTTTTTAGAAAACTAAAAAAAATTGTTATATTATGTCAGAGTCGACCATAATGTTCTATAAAGTAATTTGATTGATGCTGCATTTATTTTTAGAATATGAATATGCAAGGTAACGATTTTCTAATTAAATTTAGGACAAATCATAAAATTAAAATTCATTTACATAATATAAATAAAAACTATACATGTTTCCTTCTTAATCTAGTAGAGCGATGCAGAAATAATTGCAAAAGTGTAAAAGTAGAAAGAAAAAAATTTGACCCTTCGTGCCCATACCGGGAATCGAACAATCAACCCCCAGTTTTAAAGAATATTAACGCTAATTTGGATACTTTTCACTTGGAGGTGCAGCATTACAATTGCTGTACCATAAGCACCCCAGTCGGTCCCTTTTGCCGACTGACCGTTCCAAGGCGGCAACTGTTGGGTTTGCTCTATTTGTTAAATGACTCATCACAAATATGTTCTTACTTTTACGTTTGGCTTGCATGTGAATACATTTGTCCTGTGCCTTTTCGAATGTTGTTATATGTTGCAGTGCTCATAGGACTTTGTCATATATTCTTATTCATAACTAAGTAAAGTACTTAAAGATCACTGCCAGCAAGGGATACGGGGTTTTAGATTTGACACGTAAAAATGGAATTATTAACCTATAAATTGATCTTAAACAATGGTAGCCAAGACAAACCTAATACTACGCTAGTATTCTTCCAATGTGCCTTATTTGGCGATATCTATGTCAAACGTGGACGTTGTACATGTCAAGGAGATTTTTCGTTCGTTTTTTATTGATGTGTATGCATTCTTCATACACAAATGCACTTATAAAATATATGTAAAATCAAATAACCAATAGCAAACGACGTTTACGCGTTTTTTTTTAAAAACTTTTGAGTAAACATATTTTCATTTTATTAACAACACAAACAACAACAAAAGAGAATCTAGCAAAACGTTATTTGACAATTAAATGGACCATAGCTTTGTTTTACAACATGATTGCTCTTTATTTGTCCACTTGTCCACAGCTACATACTATATCTACAAAATACCGAGGTCAACAGCTACATACTATATCAACAAAATACCGAGGTCAACAGCTACATACTATATTTACATAATACCGAGGTCAACATATCTACATAATACCGATGTCAACAGCTACATACTATATCAACAAAATACCGAGGTCAACCGCTACATACTATATTTACATAATACCGAGGTCAACAGCTACATACTATATCTACATAATACCGAGGTCAACAGCTACATACTATATCAACAAAATACCGAGGTCAACAGCTACATACTATATTTACATAATACCGAGGTCAACAGCTACATACTATATCTACATAATACCGAGGTCAACCGCTACATACTATATCTACATAATACCAATGTCAACAGCTACATACTATATCTACATAATACCGAGGTCAACCGCTACATACTATATCTACATAATACCAATGTCAACAGCTACATACTATATCTACATAATACCGAGGTCAACCGCTACATACTATATCTACATAATACCGAGGTCAACCGCTACATACTATATCTACATAATACCGAGGTCAGCAGCTACATACTATATCTACATAATACCGAGGTCAACCGCTACATACTATATCTACATAATACCGAGGTCAGCAGCTACATACTATATTTACATAATACCGAGGTCAACATATCTACATAATACCGATGTCAACAGCTACATACTATATCAACAAAATACCGAGGTCAACAGCTACATACTATATTTACATAATACCGAGGTCAACAGCTACATACTATATCTACATAATACCAATGTCAACAGCTACATACTATATCTACATAATACCGAGGTCAACCGCTACATACTATATCTACATAATACCAATGTCAACAGCTACATACTATATCTACATAATACCGAGGTCAACCGCTACATACTATATCTACATAATACCGAGGTCAACCGCTACATACTATATCTACATAATACCGAGGTCAGCAGCTACATACTATATCTACATAATACCGAGGTCAACCGCTACATACTATATCTACATAATACCGAGGTCAACCGCTACATACTATATCTACATAATACCGAGGTCAGCAGCTACATACTATATTTACATAATACCGAGGTCAACATATCTACATAATACCGATGTCAACAGCTACATACTATATCAACAAAATACCGAGGTCAACAGCTACATACTATATTTACATAATACCGAGGTCAACCGCTACATACTATATCTACATAATACCGAGGTCAACCGCTACATACTATATCTACATAATACCGAGGTCAGCAGCTACATACTATATCTACATAATACCGAGGTCAACCGCTACATACTATATCTACATAATACCGAGGTCAGCAGCTACATACTATATTTACATAATACCGAGGTCAACATATCTACATAATACCGATGTCAACAGCTACATACTATATCAACAAAATACCGAGGTCAACAGCTACATACTATATTTACATAATACCGAGGTCAACAGCTACATACTATATCTACATAATACCGAGGTCAACCGCTACATACTATATCTACATAATACCAATGTCAACAGCTACATACTATATCTACATAATACCGAGGTCAACCGCTACATACTATATCTACATAATACCAATGTCAACAGCTACATACTATATCTACATAATACCGAGGTCAACCGCTACATACTATATCTACATAATACCGAGGTCAACCGCTACATACTATATCTACATAATACCGAGGTCAGCAGCTACATACTATATCTACATAATACCGAGGTCAACCGCTACATACTATATCTACATAATACCGAGGTCAACCGCTACATACTATATCTACATAATACCGAGGTCAACAGCTACATACTATATCTACATAATACCAATGTCAACAGCTACATACTATATCTACATAATACCGAGGTCAACAGCTACATACTATATCTACATAATACCAATGTCAACAGCTACATACTATATCTACATAATACCGAGGTCAACCGCTACATACTATATCTACATAATACCGAGGTCAACCGCTACATACTATATCTACATAATACCGAGGTCAGCAGCTACATACTATATCTACATAATACCGAGGTCAACCGCTACATACTATATCTACATAATACCGAGGTCAACCGCTACATACTATATCTACATAATACCGAGGTCAACAGCTACATACTATATCTACAAAATACCGAGGTCAACCGCTACATACTATATCTACAAAATACCGAGGTCAACCGCTACATACTATATCTACAAAATACCGAGGTCAACCGCTTCATATTATATCTACATAATACCGAGGTCAACAGCTACATACTATATCTACATAATACCGAGGTCAACCGCTACATACTATATCTACAAAATACCGAGGTCAACAGCTACATACTATATTTACATAATACCGAGGTCAACCGCTACATACTATATCTACAAAATACCGAGGTCAACCGCTACATACTATATTTACATAATACCGAGGTCAACAGCTACATACTATATTTACATAATACCGAGGTCAACCGCTACATACTATATCTACAAAATACCGAGGTCAACAGCTACATACTATATTTACATAATACCGAGGTCAACAGCTACATACTATATCTACATAATACCGAGGTCAACAGCTACATACTATATCTACAAAATACCGAGGTCAACCGCTACATACTATATCTACAAAATACCGAGGTCAACCGCTACATACTATATCTACAAAATACCGAGGTCAACCGCTTCATATTATATCTACATAATACCGAGGTCAACAGCTACATACTATATCTACATAATACCGAGGTCAACCGCTACATACTATATCTACAAAATACCGAGGTCAACAGCTACATACTATATTTACATAATACCGAGGTCAACCGCTACATACTATATCTACAAAATACCGAGGTCAACAGCTACATACTATATTTACATAATACCTAGGTCAACAGCTACATACTATATTTACATAATACCGAGGTCAACCGCTACATACTATATCTACAAAATACCGAGGTCAACAGCTTTATGCTTTATCTACAAAATGTCATACTCATACATAGATAAAAACATAACACTGCAAAACTGTATGATAGAGGGAGCCGCGTTCGGAGAGGTAGACTCTTACTACGTAGGTTCGAGTCCCGGTCGGGACCTTAATGTCTGAAGGTATTCCAGCATATCTGCGATGCCGGTGGTTTTGTACAGACATAAATCTAAGGTGTCTTCAGCCAAAAACGCTAGACGTTGTATAATGACAATTACTGTGTCGTTGGGTTGTTTTTCTAAAATCACACAAAAAGTAACTAAAAAGCTTTCTACAGTGCAATAACATAGCTGCATTAATCACTTTTCTATCATTTATGGACTGAAAATCAACTTACCGCAAACATCGAAAATTAACCCTTTCATACGGCAGTCGTAAGTTTAAATCCCTTGTCAGCTTAATGACTTAATAGGTTCTAAATTATCACCAACATCAAAATGAGCCTCTTTCTAAAAAAAGAGCAGATACACTTAGTTAACACACCGAACTTCTCTGCTCACGTTCCGTAGAGGCAAGAGATACTTTACGGGCGGTGACCCTTAAAATATTTTTAAAAATAAATTTACAACGAACCATCCTCTCCTTAAACATTTGTTTTATTCCAGGCGCCGATTTCCCGATATTCCTGTCTGGCAGAAGCCGGCGAAAATTCGTCACAAACATGCTGCAGAAATAGTACCGCATACTTTCACTCTCTCACTAACCCAATAATTAATGCCCCAGGTCGCTTTTAGCTAGTCGATGTCATTTCCTATCCGGTGAGGTAAACGTAGGTTATCTTCGTCGCAGCCAGTTCATGTAGATACGTTTATTGCTGCAAAATCTTTATTAGACCTACGATGCTAGTGAGATATACTTGCCATAAAGGTGTCTTGCTGAAAGGTCGCTCATTCGTCGTCGTGTGGGTACGTTGTTATACTATAAAACGATATATTATATATTGTAACCAAATATTGAAAAGTCAATTTCTTAATGCTTCAAAGTTTACATAAGCAGTACATGTAACAAACCGTAAACAAACAGCGTACCTTATCAGCCGAAAATATCCACATAGAGGTGAGTACACGACTTTTTATACACAGAACAAGTTATGTCTGTCCGTTTGATGTATCGTATGCTAATGACGACGTCGACAAGGCGCAGAAGAACATCTGGGCTGTTATTAAGTCTGTCTGGGTTATTTTTGGAATACCGACATACCATTAGCTAATGATCATTAACCAAATATTTTTTTATTGTCAGCCAGGTCTGAAGCATCTTCATTAAGGCTATGACGTCGTAGTTCTGGAGAATTTTTACAACAAGCAAATAAACATATAATTTAGTGATTATTTGAGTCAGTTTTAATACTATTATATCCGACAATCACGCCAAGTAACGTGTAATTTGAACAAGCAGTTCTTATAAAAAAATATTATGGTAGCAGTACATATACTTTTTCGGTAACTTGAACTGCTATCAAGACATGTGTTTACTAGTAGTAAAACTTAGTTTACGAAACTCTATCTGTATTTTCACCTGCTATGAATGGTGTGGTACGACTACCTGCTTGTAATGACACCGCGCGACTTACTGTTACGATGAAATTATTACGAAGTCAAGTCTAATTGGCGTCATTACTCATAACTGACAACTAACATACCGACTTATTCTTGTCTCCACTATATTGAGGTTACATCTATGTGAAGGTCATTGTCACTTGACAAAATGAATTGTGGTAAGAAAAAACAACAAACAGCTGCTATAAGAACTGTGACAACATGAATCCTCGGCTGCCAAAAACGTCATGCTGATAGGTCATAAATTCACAGCAGCCGTTTTAAATACTCCCCGACCTGACAGTGAATATATTGTTACTGTTCAGGAAAATGCTGACGACATAACAAAGTTTAACAAATTCTTCCGCGACAAGAAATAGTGCTACGTATTTCCATTATGGGATGTGAAAGGAAAGAGAGTCACAGAGTTAAATTCCCGTAGCAGTACCAAATCATGAGAGGTTCACAATAGTATTTCTAGCCTGTTTAATTTATATGTTAATATAATTATAAATTGATTTACTTTGCACGTTAACCGTCATCTAGAGCGCGTAGAAATACGGTATCCTGTAAAATGTAGCGTTATGAAACTAGCACAGGGCGATGGAGATCCCCTCTCCCTGTCTTGGTCCTCGATCCTTTATGTTGGTATCTGACAGTTTGTCTATATCCAATACAAGTAAGAATATGTCTTACCACTGCTTTGGAGAATTGAGGAATAATTGCATCATAAACTCATACTTTAGTCTAAGTATACAATTTTAACCCTACCTAAAATGTAAGACAGGACATATTGCGTAGTAAGTCACTCTCAATTTTCATTTTGTCCAAAACTATAAATAATTGCATTAATAATCTCTTCTAAACTAAATATCGACGTCAGCGCGGACTACCTGGGTGACTTTATAACGCCATCTCAAAAGTGTGTTGTCACGTTGTTTTCTTAGTTTAAAAATAGCTATTTATGCAGCGTGGCTCAGATAGGAAATGCCTGACCAGTAGGAACTTATGTTTCACGGTTCACGAAGATCTGGGGCATCAAGGAACAGCATTTTGAATTACCGTTTCAGGTTACAATGACATTTTGGGTTATCTGAGAAAAAATACTTAGTCCAAATTTCGGCTACCACCTTTAAGCTTTTGTTTGTCCACTACATTGAACGCGGTGGTATATAGTTTAAGAGGGGTGGCCTTATCTAGCACAAAACTATGTACGCGATTTATTCACATCGATTTTCATTGTTTTAAATATAACTACTTTTCCGAAACCGTGAACACCCCAGTGCTTGCAGCGCTCTCATTGTTTTACAGTAAGCCTAGCTTTAGATGCGCTGCTTGCATTTTTTAATCATAAAAGCGGCTTACGGTTATTAAGCACATCATTATGTTTTTGCCTCCGTATATTAGAAATATAGTTGATGGGATAGTGGACCCAACTACAATGCGAAGAAGGAACAATCCGATTACAAACTTTTATTCAAATTTACGAATTGCTAAAACAATGGAAAAATGCTAGTCTAACGTCACACGCTAAGTTAAATTGACTTAATGCGATTACATATTTTCTTAGTTATAATTATAGTCAGAACGAAATGTTATGACATGCTATACATATTGAAGTCTATTTCAGGCGGACACCGTCTCCAGGTAACTGAAATACTGGGGGACAATAACCCTTAACGAGCAACAATAATAATCTATAAATCCATTGGATCACGGCAAGTGTTTTGGAAGACATATGTATTTATGTCTTCATATTGTTTCCTGTATCTCCGAGCATTCATGACCTTTTCACACAGACTGCAAACAGGGACGATCGGCCGGCGGCTAGTGTCCACTCGATACGGAAATGCATTCCGCCGCTTGAGATAAGCTGTGTATAAACCTTCGGAAGAATTTAGGCGGAGAAGATATCCGGCCAGGGCTTTGATCGTAGGAAAATCTTTCGTGTTGATATAAGTTCCGTTGGGAACTATTTTAGTGTAGTCAGCACCGCCACGTACAATCAGTATAATATCACTGTCGAAATGGTCGTAGAATTTTTCTGTAATATAATCATCACAAAGGCTATTCTCGAAACTGATGTAAAATTTATAGTGTCTTTCTAGCATATTATTGATAAAAGTCAGATTTCGTCCTGCAGGTGTTTTAGAACAACTCCCAAATATGTCAACAGGAATGCCGTATTCTTGCAACCGCTTAACATACACCTCCCGTTGGCTTTCCGTATTACAATGGCTTACAATCCACGCGGCAAACTTGTCCTTTTGACGGAAAATCTTTGAGAAGTTCTTCGTATTAACAGGGCTTGGTAGAAAAGTTCCGTAAGGAAATATTATGTCGGAGTGCATTCGATATGTTAATGACCAATTCATTGTATTTTGCCACTGTTTGTTTCGGTACCACGTGGCATGTTTTCGAATATTAATCGGAGACTCACGGTGGAAGAAAATCCAGGGTTGTTCTGGATTGCGGTTGGCCAATAGAAAAGTGAGATTTCCTTCGTCAAGTTTTTCCTGCATATTGAAAATTACTGCAGAATGAGTCTGAAAATGCCACCTATCCCCAGTAAAACGGCAGTTCATATAAATACAGTTCTTTCGTATCATCTCATTTAGCTCTGTAATCTGAAACCAGGATGGTTGGCTGTTATACCATAAGATCACTATGCTTCTGTTGTGTGGAGGTTCATCTAGTGTACTCAGAGAATATGTCCGGTTGTGATTTGGCTTAGATGGGTCAGACACTCTTGCTTCATTGTGTGTCGTCGTATAATAATTCGAACTTATCGTTACGTATGTTAACACAAGCAATGAGATTCCGCTGACAAACAATGCGACTTTAATTGTTTTCTTCATTTTACTGTGTTGCATGACGTCTAGTTTTGTGGAAACCATTGTAGATGGTCGGCGACAGCTCTGGTGCAATCTAAAATAAAAGCAATAAAACAAATTAAAACTATAAAGATCGCCCGACTTTACGAAACACATTTTTTAAATATAACGCATCGCAACGACGCACTTTAAACATTTCAAACGTCAAGCTCTATTGTGTGACAATAGAACAAACAACGCCGACGAGTCAGGGAATTTACAGATCGGCGATAGGGTCAAGCGTTTCACCCACCCGGACTGTATTTAGTAAGCAGGGGTTGTTTACCGCAAACAAATCAGTAACATACTTTAGTCTAGTTCCGTGTAATAGTTAGAAGGTACGTCAGGAAAAGTTTAATAATGGCTGCGTCCATAGGGTATGCAAAGAAATGCAAAGTACTTCTTTGCCCATCATGCGGGGTCAACAGTTTGCTTGTGAACACTCTAGAGGCTACAGTTTTTATTCAGTCTTCATCAAACATGGCCAGAATGTTTGTCTTCAAGAAATCTTGGATGAATTCATAACTCAAATCTTGTGAGATTGCTAGAGGCTACATTTATGGTTCAATATTTGATAAATCTTGCCAGAATGTTTGCCTGCATAAAATCTTGGATGAGTCATGTAAGGACAAAAAGTAGGTCACTGGGTCAAATCTTGGAAAATGTTGTGATCACCGCAGAAGCCACATTTATGGCCCCAGTATTATTAAACCCCCAGAATTATTTTTTGTCTAGCTAGTTTGGAAAATCCTGCACATTTTGCAATTAACTTTTAAAGTTTTATTTTACGTTTGTTTCCCCTTTTTATTTACTTAAATGTTAATGTAAAACAAATGAATTAAGTTATTTGCACATTTTAGCTTAGTGTTGTTACGTTAGGTAACACTCATGCGTTAATTTTGGTGACACACTAGTTAGTTATCGTAGTAGCGTCATAAAGTATGTGTAGTGTATATGCCATTTCCTGATCACTTTGTTGTCGCCGTTTTATGCATTTTGTTGGACAATTTCATTTTAATTAATAAAAAATAACATTTGAGTCATGTTATCAACGAATCTGTTCCCTTTTTATGGAAAATGGTTGAGTAAAGCGCGAAACTATTTGTGTGTGTGTGTGCGGAGCCTCGTTTCTTATCATTTCTTCCGACTCGTTTAATATTTTCAGTATCTAATGAACACTCATATCAGATCCACTATTTAATGGTAGCTTGCTAAGCATAATAAATCAAGCTTAGGCAAATAGTGTAGATCCAGATCAGTAGCTCCAGCTGGATGTTATCTGACTAGGATCTTGACTATTTGTTAAGGCTTTCTGTGTCTTTATCAATATACTTTATTACATGCATGAAGGTATGAGCTGATGACTGTGAGTAATTGTAGCATCTTTTGACATTTCTGTTACCTGGCTATTTACGGTATTAGATGTGTAAAAGTGACTTAATTGAATCCTGACAAAAAATACTTCACATTATTCAGCATTATATTATCTTATATTATCTTCCAAATTTTAACAATTTTTCACCTCAGCTTACTTAAGTTTTGCGAATTTGTATGAACTGGGTCGACGTCCTCAAATCTGACCTTTGAATAATCTCATACGTGGCAAATTTGTATAATCAAAAAATAAAGAAACACAGTAATGTCATTTGTTTTCTGCATTTTTATTAGAGTATACTTTTCTAAATAAAAATACTTCATAAACATGTGAAAAACACACTTCTTTCTATCTTTGCTTTAAATTTGCTTTTTTTGACGAAACTTCCTCGCTGGCCACAAATCCCAATCGGAACACCTCGGATAATTCACGACTCATCTCTCGGATGTATGTAGGTAGTCGGATCACCTCGGCCATTTTCCCAAATGGGACTTCTTTTGTGACAGACGCTAAAACAAAGATGGTAGCTTGGATGGCAGCTTACTATAGTACGATGCCTGTAAAAATTCGATTTGTGGCTGCTTCAAATTTAAATCATCCAAGTTTAATTTACCCAGCGCAACAAACAAACAGCTGTCAAACGAAGCAATTGTTTATACTTTGTGCGAACTACGTTTTAGGCATATTCTTCCGACTTCTGGCGAACAAAACGATCGTGATTTCTGTGAGTATCATTGCCCCAGATACATCCGAGGGATGGTTGTCCCGAGGACGGAATTACCCGTGGAGTTCCGATTGCACAATTCCTTATCGCCATTTTGGAGTGAAGAAATTGACGCGATTTCATTGGATAAAATTGAAAAACTAAAATCGGGTGATTTTATTCTCGGAAAATGATCGAACATGTAACATCCTTAAACGCTAAATGCTGACAATACACGAATATTCATGAGACTGATTACACATCTTATACCTAAAAGATTAGCATTTTAATATTAAGAATAACACATGAACTCGTCCTGTATGTACATAATTTTAAACATGCACTTGTAATTTAATGTGCAGGATTAATAATTTAAACAATTTAAATAATAAAGCTCAATATGTCTGGACATAGTTTGTATAAAGTTGGTGTGTTGTATAGACACTTTGGTTCAATAGGAACATTGTCTACATATGAAAAAAATAGTACAGGAAATTTGGGTTGCTTTTGTCTTTTTTAATCTGAAGTTCAGTGCTGTTGTCATAATAATTTATTTTTAACCTGTTTTGTTTATCTCGTGCGAAACAACAACTCATCCATAAGATAAGAGACACCAATACAAATACACCGGCATATTTTCCGCAGTTAACATCTAGATGGTCACATCATGTGTGTGTAATAAATATTAAGTTACATTTTATGTATTCTGCTAACATGTGATATTTTAATTTTCCTACCTGTATTTTATAGGATTATGTTTTCTGCTAATATGTGATATTTTAATCTACCTACCTGTATTTTATAGGATTATGTATTCTGTTAACATGTGATATTTTAATCTACCTACCTGTATTTTACAGGATTATGTATTCTGTTAACATGTGATATTTTAATCTACCTACCTGTATTTTACAGGATTATGTATTCTGCTAACATGTGATATTTTAATCTACCTACCTGTATTTTATAGGATTATGTTTTCTGCTAATATGTGATATTTTAATCTACCTACCTGTATTTTATAGGATTATGTATTCTGTTAACATGTAATATTTTAATCTACCTACCTGTATTTTACAGGATTATGTATTCTGCTAACATGTGATATTTTAATCTACCTACCTTTATTTTACAGGATTATGTATTCTGCTAACATGTGATATTTTAATCTACCTACCTGTATTTTACAGGATTATGTATTCTGCTAACATGTAATATTTATTTTACCTACCTGTATTTTATAGGATTACCAGCTGGTTCTGGTGGCCGGAAACACATATTCAACAAATTCGAGCAATATATGGACCTTGTGAAGTCAAATACAGGGTAAGTTCGGACAGTAGCTTTCGGGTAATAGTCATGTTTTGTACTTCAAGAATGAAGTAGACATAATGCGTCCTAATATTGGTGGTTGTATTGTGCTTTTAAGGGTCGTTCAGTGCATATTGTAAGCAAACAAATTGAAATATTCTGCAAATTTAATCACAGGGTCTGAACAAAAGAAATGTCTTTAAAATACACTAAAATCAGATGTTAAAAATAAAAACTCTTATGCCTGAGCCAAATGAATCAATCAGAATGCATGAGATGGTAATTTCTTTGTTTCTATAAAATTGTTAAATAACAGAATCATACACATATATATGGCTTTGTTGTTAGCTTTTAGCAGTATGATGAGGATAAATATGACAATGATTTAAAATGATGAAAGGACTATATATGGAATGCTGAAAAATTTGCACATGTCAGCGGATGACCTAAGACATTCTCGTTCTAGCTAGAGAATGATCGAGATAAAAATGGACAAGGCGTTCCGAATTCCGGAAGTTTTTGCGATTTACACATTCTCAACGTACGGGTCCTATTTCGGTAAATGATGTTCTTTTTATTTTATATATAACTCTAGCGAGTATGCAGTATTATTATATTGTATGTTAAGTTGTTCTTTGTATTAATATGTTTAAAACCTTATAAAAACTTATGGTTAATCGTTTAAAATTTACTAATTTAGCGCAGTGGTAATGGACTTGTTCCGATGTTAACGGTCTCCAGAGATAGAATCCCGTCGCAGTCATTTTTTTTCTGTGACTTTTTTCTTTTTTGTTTTTACAATTAATATAACAAAGGAAACATTTTAACAGACAAAAAATATTGATCAATAACAAATGTAAATTATTTTTTATTATTGATTGGATCATTTATCAGTTATTGGCGACGCTATAAAAATGCACTTGCAGCGGATCTCCTCGGCCATTCTCGTTCTCGCTAGAGGAATAGGCGAGCGAAAATGGGCGAGGAGTTCCGAATTTCGGAAGTTCCGCGATTTACACGTTCTCAACATTCGGGTCCTAATTCGATAAATGGTGTTCTTTTTATATGTATTTGTAGTTATTCTTTGTTTATAACTTCCGCGTAAACGTGGGATTTTTACTTTTTACATTTTTAAACATTAATTTACATCTGACGTTTATACTTGTTAGTGCAGTGGTCCCGTTTTTAGGATTGTACATATAAGTAGCCTTGTATACCAGAATTAAATTATTCCAGTGATTTTAATGTTAACTTAATAATTTAAATCAGTCATCTCTAAATTTCTAATAATTATTAATTTGCAATGTTGCGTCGCCCTTTGATGCTTCGCATCAATGCTTTTCTTGTTGTTTACTTGTAAATCCCACACTTAATCACCCCGTGGGTTCAAGGGGCAAGAACTCCGACGTGGGAAATTGTTTTTCCAGTTTTTCTTGTGATACGTCAGTGGTTCTGCCTAGATATCAGCCCGGACCTTTATTATTATTATTATTATTATTATTATTATTATTATTATTATTATTATTATTATTATTATTATTATTATATGTGTGTACACGCGTGCTCGCGCGCGTGTGTGTATGCGTGTGTGTATGTGTGGTGCATCCCCCTGCCCCCACCCTGTATCAACCCCTGTCCTGTCTGCATTTTAAGATCACAGAACACGCGATTCGGACATGTACAACACAGACGTGACTTTGGTCAAAGTTAACATGAATAAATAGGTTTAGAATTAGGTTTACCCTCGTTCTTTATATTGTGGCATCAAACGTTCACAAGAGCCTATCGTGATGTCCATGAACTGAGGATACAAAAAGATTTCATCTCACATAAGAGTCTATGTTGTGTGACGTTTAGCGCTACAATCACAAACAATTCTCTAAGGCCGATTTGATGACATTGGTTTGACTTAGCGGGGATTGCCTCTGTTCTGGAATAACGCACAGCTGGTAAATTGGTGTGATTTTATTGAACTTTTTATGTTATACAGACATAGTCACATAGCAACCCTTTCACAAGCTAATTTCAAAGCTAACGCTTACTTCTTTCTCGCTTTTTTATGTTGTAAAAACTAACCTTACTAACATGGTCATGTTTTCACAGAATTGCAACAAAAGGTTGAAAGACGGCTTCCTCAAAGCATCCGTAATTGGCACATTATTATGCAAGAACCTGTTATTGACCAAATGTTCTCGTGTAGGTGTTCGCCTGATTATGATTCCATTTCACCAAAAGATTACGTCATCAATGCTGACGTCATATTGGCGACAAAGGAACATTAATATTAAATGAAGATTTACAGGTGGTACCATATTGCGCAATGAAAGCAAACACTGTAGTCATATTTTCTCACTCATTTACACTGTCGGTTCATTACTTTTACCTGTCACAGGCTCAGAGAATTTTAGGCCACGTGACTCAATATGACGTCAGGTAAAATGTCGGTTAGAAATTTGAAAATAAAAGTTTCATATCGGCTACACACTTAGTTTGTGAAATATAAGTGGGATACAGATAAATTATCTGAATATATTGTTAATTTATATGTCATCAGCAAGAAATTTATGTAGTTTATGTATCTTTTTATTTATTTATGTTTTAGATACACATTGCTTTAGTTTACTATCGTTAGTTATCTGCCTTGAGTAAAAATTCCAGACAAATAATTCCATAGTTATTGCTATATAAAAGTAATCTGACGTTTTCATACCCTAACAAAAAAAATATTTGTGCATAATATACACAAAGCTCTAAAACATAACAAACCTTTTTATCTTATTTGCGTCAAGAATCTTCAGATTCATGGCCGTGTGTCTGTTACAGGGGTAAATGCAATCGGGACACCTCGGATAATTCACGAATCATCTCCGGTATGTATGACGGGAAAACCCCGCAAATATTGACATGCTGGTGCATCATCAAAACAACAAAAAGAAATGTTTTGTTATCTTTACTGAAAATGTAGAAACAGTTGTATATCTTACGAGATGTGAACAGTTAAATTGATAAATGAAAGTGTATAGGAATCATTGCACCAGATACATCCGAGAGGTGATTGTCCCGAGGACGGAATTAACCGAGAAGTTCCGATTGGGGTAAATGCGAGAATAATGAACGATAACTCTAATTTGCTATGTTTTTAACCTACAGCTAATTGTTTCAGTTGTTGAAACAACCATGTTCGTTTTAACACAAAGCATTGTCAGCTTCCGATTGTTAGGGCCACAAGGATTATGATTTATTGGATTGCCGAACGATTGTTACAGTGGTAATCTTATTTGATTTGGAAATATAAATGATCTATTATTTACGAAGTAATCACCGAAGTGTCACCCCGGGACGATTCAAATGCGACCTGGCAATATAGGGTTTGGTGAACGCTAGGCTGTGAATCACGTCCGGAGAAATAATTAAAAAAACTTATCATACAAAAAGTGTATATATACTGTTATAATGACAGCGGTATGAAATATTTAGATATTAATTTGGATACTAACAGATTTTAGTTATATGTGTGCCCATACAACAAAGAATAACATTTTATGTTTAATTTTTATAGCAATTTATATTTATAATAAAGGTGAATTTATATTTATAAAAAGTAAACTTATATTTATAATAAAAATAAAATTATATTTATCTAAAAGTACAATTATAACACTTTAACATAATTCATCAATACACGCTGGATCTTGATCACTTTAAACCAACGTCGAAATGTGATAATATCCTTACCTGATAAATAATCTCTTGTGTACATAAACAGTTCATTTAGGAAACCAAGCATATTCATGGCGACCCCCCACCCGCCACACAATGAATAACAGAGATATACCACCCGCTACACGTTAACTCGTACACCTAATTTACAACTTCAAACAACTTAATTGCACCGCCTTTGATATGTCACATAAATAGAAAGGTAAACATTTCAATCAGTTGTACTTAGCCGTCCGTCCTGTGGCAGCTCACTACATTCTCATTACCTTTGTTTGTATACATTTATCACCGTCACTGAAGTCTACGTGCGAGTTTGCTATGAGCCCGATATGTGAAGTCACAAGGGTTGTTCAACTTGTAGTTTTTTTCGTTTTTGTTTTTTTGTTTAATAAATTAATAGCATTTTCTCTGTTTTGTGACGCGAAAACAAAACGATAATTCATATTGAAAAATGAAGCAAATCTCAGTAGATATTTAACATGAACAGATAACATACTTTTTAACATTTCTGTTTAATTTATTGTGTTATGCAAGTGTCAGTTTTGTTCAAATGCAACAGCTTTTGTCATACCGCTAATCCGTCTCCGTTGAAGAATGATAAATTACTTAAAAAGCTTAAAGAATGAACACACGCCATTATACCATTATGCAACACTTTCTGCCTACGTGAAAAATGAAAGTGAAAAATTAGATAAGCTGGCAACAAACGGGTAAAAAGTGACACATTAATGAAAATGGACAAACAATACAGATAAGCCATGCCTTTGAAACTAGTAACATTATACATAACGATTGACATGTCGAATTTGTAATTTGTAAGATCCTTGAACTCCTTTAAGGACAGAAATACATGCATTACTTTGTCGGCAAGAACGTTGATTTGTGACTGATGTACAGCGTGTCTGATGTACAACGTGTCTGATGTACAACGTGTCTGATGTACAACGTGTCTGATGTACAACGTGTCTGTTGTACACCGTGTTTGATGCACAACGGGTCTGATGTATAACGTGTCTGATGTACAACGTGTCTGATGTACAACGTGTCTAATGTACAACATGTCTGATGTACAACGTGTCTGATGTACAACGTGTCTGTTGTACAACGTGTTTGATGCACAACGGGTCTGATGTATAACGTGTCTGATGTACAACATGTCTGATGTACAACGTGTCTGTTGTACAACGTGTTTGATGCACAACGGGTCTGATGTATAACGTGTCTGATGTACAACATGTAAGATGTACAACGTGTCTGATGTACAACGTGTCTGTTGTACAACGTGTTTGATGCACAACGGGTCTGATGTATAACGTGTCTGATGTACAACGTGTCTGTTGTACAACGTGTCTGATGTACAACGTGTCTGATGTACAACGTGCCTGTTGTACAACGTGTCTGATGTACAACGTGTCTGATGTACAACGTGTCTGTTGTACAACGTGTTTGATGCACAACGGGTCTGATGTATAACGTGTCTGATGTACAACTTGTCTGATGTACAACGTGTCTGCTGCAACGTGTCTGATGTACAACGTATCTAATGTACACAGTGTCTGATGTACAACGTGTTTGATGCCCAAAGTGTCCGATGCAACGTGTCTGACGTACAACGTGTGTCTGATGTACAACGTGTCCGATGTACAACGTGTCTGATGTACAACAAGTCTTATGTACAAAGTGTCTGATGTACAACGTGTTTGATGCACAACGTGTCTGATGCAACGTGTCTGATGTACAACGTGTCTGATGTACAACGTGTCTGATGCATAACGTGTCTGATGTACAACGTGTCTGATGTACAAAGTATCTGATGTACAAAGTGTCTAAAGTACAACGTGTTTAATGCCCAACGTGTCTGATGCAACGTGTCTGATGTACAACGTGTGTCTGATGTACAATGTGTCCGATGTACAACGTGTCTGATGAACAACGTGTCTGATGTACAAAGTGTCTGATGTACAACGTGTCTTATGTACAACGTGTCTGATGTACAACGTGTCTGATGTACAAAGTGTCTGATGTACAACGTGTCTAATGTACAACGTGTCTGATGTACAACATGTCTGATGTACAAAGTGTCTGATGTACAACGTGTCTGATGTACAACGTGTCTGATGTACAACGTGTCTGATGTACAACATGTCTGATGTACAAAGTGTCTGATGTACAACGTGTCTGATGTACAACGTGTCTGATGTACAACATGTCTGATGTACAACGTTTCTGATGTACAACGTGTCTGATGTACAACGTGTCTGATGTACAACGTGTCTGATGTACAACGTGTCTGATGTACAACATGTCTGATGTACAACGTGTCTGATGTACAACAAGTCTTATGTACAACGTGTCTGATGTACAAAATGTCTGATGTACAACGTGTCTAATGTACAACGTGTCTAATGTACAACGTGTCTGATGTACAACGTGTCTGATGTACAACGTGTCTGATGAACAACATGTCTGATGTACAACATGTCTGATGTACAACATGTCTGATGTACAACGTGTCTAATGTACAACGTGTCTAATGTACAACGTGTCTGATGTACAACGTGTCTAATGAACAACGTGTCTGATGCACAACGTGTCTGATGTACAAAGTTTCCGATGTACAACATGTCTGATGTACAACGTGTCTGATGTACAACATGTCTGATGTACAACATGTCTGATGTACAACGTGTCTAATGTACAACGTGTCTAATGTACAACGTGTCTGATGTACAACGTGTCTAATGAACAACGTGTCCGATGTACAACATGTCTGATGTACAACGTGTCTGATGTACAACGTGTCTAATGTACAACGTGTCTGATGTACAACGTGTCTGATGTACAACATATTTGATGTACAACGTTTCTGATGTACAACATGTCTGATGTACAACGTGTCTGATGTACAACGTTTCCGATGTACAACATGTCTGATGTACAACGTGTCTGATGTACAACGTGTCTGATGTACAACATGTCTGATGTACAACGTGTCTGTTGTACAACGTGTCTGATGTACAACGTTTCTGATGTACAACATGTCTGATGTACAACGTGTCTGATGTACAACGTGTCTGATGTACAACGTGTCTGATGTACAACGTTTCTGATGTACAACATGTCTGATGTACAACGTGTCTAATGTACAACGTGTCTAATGTACAACGTGTCTGATGTACAACGTGTCTAATGAACAACGTGTCCGATGTACAACGTGTCTGATGTACAACATGTCTGATGTACAACGTGTCTGATGTACAACGTGTCTGATGTACAACGTGTCTGATGTGTGTCTGATGTACAACGTGTCTAATGTACAACGTGTCTGATGTACAACGTGTCTAATGTACAACATGTCTGATGTACAACATGTCTGATGTACAACGTGTCTGATGTACAACGTGTCTGATGTACAAAGTGTCTGATGTACAACGTGTCTGATGTACAACATGTCTGATGTACAACGTGTCTGATGTACAACGTGTCTGATGTACAAAGTGTCTGATGTACAACATGTCTGATGTACAAAGTGTCTGATGTACAACGTGTCTGATGTACAACGTGTCTAATGTACAACGTGTCTGATGTACAACGTGTCTAATGTACAACGTGTCTGATGAACAACGTGTCTGATGTACAACGTGTCTGATGTACAACATGTCTGATGAACAACGTGTCTAATGTACAACATGTCTGATGTACAACGTGTCTGATGTACAACGTGTCTGATGTACAACGTGTCTGATGTACAACGTGTCTGATGTACAACGTGTCTGATGTACAACATGTCTGATGTACAACGTGTCTGATGTACAACATGTCTGATGTACAACGTGTCTGATGTACAACATGTCTGATGTACAACGTGTCTAATGTACAACGTGTCTGATGTACAACGTGTCTGATGTACATGTCTGATGTACAACGTGTCTGATGTACAACGTGTCTGATGTACAAAGTGTCTGATGTACAACGTGTCTGATGTACAACATGTCTGATGTACAACGTGTCTGATGTACAACATGTCTGATGTACAACGTGTCTGATGTACAACGTGTCTGATGTACAACGTGTCTAATGTACAACGTGTCTGATGTACAACGTGTCTAATGAACAACGTGTCCGATGTACAACGTGTCTGATGTACAACATGTCTGATGTACAACATGTCTGATGTACAACGTGTCTGATGTACAACGTGTCTGATGTACAACGTGTCTAATGAACAACGTGTCCGATGTACAACGTGTCTGATGTACAACATGTCTGATGTACAACGTGTCTGATGTACAACGTGTCTGATGTACAAAGTGTCTGATGTACAACGTGTGTCTGATGTACAAAGTGTCTGATGTACAACGTGCCTGATGTACAACGTGTCTAATGTACAACGTGTCTGATGTACAACGTGTCTAATGTACAACGTGTCTAATGAACAACGTGTCTGATGTACAACGTGTCTGATGTACAACATGTCTGATGTACAACGTGTCTAATGTACAACATGTCTGATGTACAACGTGTCTGATGTACAACGTGTCTGATGTACAACGTGTCTGATGTACAACGTGTCTGATGTACAACATGTCTGATGTACAACGTGTCTGATGTACAACATGTCTGATGTACAACATGTCTGATGTACAACGTGTCTAATGTACAACGTGTCTGATGTACAACGTGTCTGATGTACATGTCTGATGTACAACGTGTCTGATGTACAAAGTGTCTGATGTACAACGTGTCTGATGTACAACATGTCTGATGTACAACGTGTCTGATGTACAACGTGTCTGATGTACAACGTGTCTAATGTACAACGTGTCTGATGTACAACGTGTCTAATAAACAACGTGTCCGATGTACAACGTGTCTGATGTACAACGTGTCTGATGTACAACGTGTCTGATGTACAACGTGTCTAATGAACAACGTGTCCGATGTACAACGTGTCTGATGTACAACATGTCTGATGTACAAAGTGTCTGATGTACAACATGTCTGATGTACAACATGTCTGATGTACAACGTGTCTGATGTACAACGTGTCTGATGTATAACGTGTCTGATGTACAACGTGTCTGATGTACAACATGTCTGATGTACAACATGTCTGATGTACAACGTGTCTGATGTACAACGTGTCTGATGTACAACATGTCTGATGTACAAAGTGTCTGATGTACAACGTGTCTGATGTACAACATGTCTGATGTACAATGTGTCTGATGTACAACGTGTCTGATGTACAACGTGTCTGATGTACAAAGTGTCTGATGTACAACGTGTCTGATGTACAACGTGTCTGATGTACAACGTGTCTGATGTACAACATGTCTGATGTACAACATGTCTGATGTACAACGTGTCTGATGTACAACGTGTCTGATGTACAAAGTGTCTGATGTACAACGTCTCTGATGTACAACGTCTCTGATGTACAAAGTTTTATATCCGGATATCCGTTCGGATGTTCAACGGATATCCGGATCCCAAATTCGGTATCCGTTGACATTCCTAGTATAAGATGACATAAAAACTACATGGCTTACATGTGTGTCATTGAGTATAATCTGTTACATGTATTAAACACAATGCTAAAACTTAATATTGAAGGGGCTTCTACAAATGTTTATGAACTATTTTTGTAAATGGGTTATTGAAAGAAACCGAAAACAAACAAACCTTAGCCGATATACTCAAACCTACTCTTGATAGGTAAACAATTGCAACGGTAAATATGTAAACACATAGCCGAGTGGGCGCACCTGGACATGTATATGTTTCCACAACATAATCATGTCATAAATCATATCACGTGACATCTTATGTCTTAAAAAATACTTACAGGTAACACATCTTTAAATGTACAAGCGACAAACAATATTGATCAAAATTTAAAAGACGAGGATAAACCCCTGAAAACACTGACATTCAGTGTACTATAAACTCTAATGCACAAAATGTACACACCTGTGCTTTTGTCTTCTAGTAATCACAAGTTATTTGTTTAGCAAATAAGTGCACATATAAACCCATCAAGATGTCCATTCACACTAACATTCTAATAAAGGTCTGAGAAGATGGGTTAAAAAAAGAAAAAAGAGAGAAAAAACAATAACAACACACGTTTTTATGGTATTCAAAGCAGGGATGAGCCCTGGGAGAAGGGAAGGGGGTGCATCAACTAGGTAAAAGAGTAGAGTTGTGAAAACGCATTAATATGAAAGTTTAAAAAATACTAAGCTGTTAAAGTAAATTTTGTCTCTTGACTGCTTAGGCCGAAGTTAGGGTCCCTTTTATTGAGTATTTAATGCGATTTAGTTGAATGGATTTTGATTCATACCCCCCCCCACACACACACACACACCACCACCACCACCACCACCAACAACAACAACAACATTTTCTGGATCCACCCCTGGGTTGTTTAATGATTTTTGATCCCATGAGAATCAATTATACTCCTGTAAGATTTTATGCAGACAGACATTTTGACCAAGTTTGGTGAGGACTGGATGTAAGTTGGATTTGTTTACTCTCGCTTTCCACCTTATGTTATTTGGCGAGCACCTGTATTCAAGAATATTAAAATTTTATCGCAAATGGTTACACAGTGTGCAGGGGTCTGGAGGAGTTAGCTAAAGTATCGAATGCATGTTTAATTATACTTTCTATGATGGATTAAAATCTTTTTTCCTTTTCTAGGTAAGTTTGACTTAAAAATCAAAAAAAGATTACAAACGAACTATAACTATGAAGATTTCACATACAAATATCACAGGAGATAATATGTAAAAACAACATTTATATCACAGATGCGTGCACATTACTTGTCAGAACTTCTAGTATGTATGAAAAAGCTAAACGATCGTGGCCATGGATTACTTTCAAATATTGCTAACAAAAAACTGTCTACACAAAGACGTTGAAAGTACATTAGACACATGCCTATCTACACGGAACTATTTAACAATGCGTCTCTCTCTCTCTCTCTCTCTCTCTCTCTCTCTCTCTCTCTCTCTCTCTCTCTCTCTCTCTCTCTCTCTCTCTCTCTCTCTCTCTCTCTCTCAAATACACCACTGTAAGATTCTGATATTTAGATTTATTTAAATCTTTAATTAATTTGGCTTTTGGCTAGTCTATTTTTATTCTATTAAACCATAGAAACCCCATAATGCATAAGTTTAAATTAGTTGTCGACAGACCAGAATCAGGACAAGTTCTGCGCTTCCCCTAAAGCTCACATCATAAGCGGAACTAAACCCGCTACACATATTTAAACCGATGATTGCCCATTCTGGTCTGATGCATGACTAAAATATAGTCAACGTGTACGAAAACTTCCATTTAATGCATTCCGGAAAAAAGTGGGGCAACACTTGAAGAATAGCGTTGATATGTCTCTGCCTAAGACCGCACCAAGGGTCTTCTGCAATGGGAGTCCACACTTAGCATATCGGTATTGTTTAACGTACAAAGAAAATTATTCATCTGGAGCGAACAAAAACAACAAACACCTACGTACCTTTTTAATTGTTTAAACTCCTGGCGGTTTAATATATATCTGTGGTGAACAACGAATACTGTTCTCATCTGAATATTTCAATGACCGTGTGATATCAAATCCACCTACCGGTTCAATCGGAACACCTCGGATAATTAACGAATCATCATTCGGGTGTATGTAGGTAGTCGAATCACTCGGCCATTTCAATAAATAGGACTGCTTTTGTGACAGAGGTCAAAACAAAGATGGCAGCTCGGATGACTGCTCACTACAGTATAAAGCCTGTAAAACTTCAATTTGTGGCGGATTCAAGTTTAAATCATCCAGGTTTATATTACTCACCGCAGCAGACATGCAGCTGTCAAACGATGCCATTGTTCATGTTTTGTGCGAACTACATTTAAGGCATATTCTTCTTCCGTTTTCCGGTGAACAAAACGATCGTGATACATCCGTAATGTCAGAATAAAGGTATTGGTATCGGACAGTTTTCCCTTATCAAATGCATGTAACAATATTTCCCCTGTTTAGGTAAATTTAGACATTTTTGGTGCGTTTCATCATAAATTTTAAGATCTTTTTTTTCTGTCTTACGAGCGTTTTATTAATATTTCAGAAATCGTTCTCAGACCGAAATCGATCTTAAATCTTAAGAATGCTTTTGATCAATTTGCTACCAATCACACGCGTACGTCAGTTCGTTGAAACGCAGGTAGGAGTGATCGTAAGACCGAAATTTAGGACCGTTTTTCAATCGATCTTAACATTTATGATGAAACGCAAATCAGAACAAATCGTGAAATAAATCGCTTTGTATATTCATTCTTTCAAAATCTATCAGCAAAATGGGGAGTGAATAGCGAATAACCCTGGTGATGATATAATATGATCTCAGAAGTAATTGGTCACGTGGTTTTCTGAGTTTAAACATAGCTGACTGTGTAGCTAAACTAGACTGGATTGGAAATAACGACTTCATAACAGGTCGGGCGTTATTTTTCACTTTTCACATACATGTAGATGTATGGTATCATTTTACAACATTTTATGGGAACTTTTCAGGTAACAAGGGTATATTGGATTGTTTCAGGGGAAAACACTTGATCCTGTCTGCCGGATGCGACTTTAAAGCACCATGTTCAATTACTTTCCACAGTCTTTCCTTGCACTGTCCGAAGGTAACACTTGTCATTCTTGAAGATTTACCCATGCGACAAAAATACATTTGTACCATATCATCAGCAGGCCATAGTTTTAGCTGTGTCAACAGCAAAATGATATACTTATAATGATATTTTTACATAGTTGAACAGTCTTGAGGCACTGAATGATTGATAAAGGAGATGAGAGAGAATTTGTAATTAGTGTTAAGAGACTATTCCCATTTGCATAATTATATAATCCTAATTAAATGCATTAAGTACCAAATTAAATCATTTTCCGGAAACCGTGGTCATCAGGCAGACAGATATAATAATAATGCATAATTCCGACCTTGAAGCGAAGCATAATTAGTACCGTTTCTAGACAAACTGACTTGACAAAGTACCTTTATAGCCCGTTACTAGACGTACATTAAGATGTTTATTCCAAGATCGGAAACCAGAAACTGCATGGCTGTATGACGCTGCTGTGAGAAAATAATTATTTATAGTATCAACTTTTCAGAAATAAAGTCTGTATTTAGATTATCAATAAAGTTTATGAATATTCATAAGTGCTTATTTGAATAATTGACATATGATCATAATGGCCATTCAATAACCTTTTATTGTGTACCAGTTTTATACTTCTATCACCATTTTTGGAAAAGTTATAAGCATTTTCTAAACATACACTCCTATTATAACCTTGATGGTTGACATGAAAACCATTATTTTTCACATAGCGCAAATGAGTTTGATTTTAAGTATAATTATTTGAGATTCTGAATCTAGACACCCTAACGAACATTTTGGTGCCCATGAAAAAAAAGTCTAGGGGGTGGGGGTGGGGATGGGGGTGGGGGCGGTGCGCGGTAACCATATCCAGCTGCCGGAATGTTCCTTGGGGAAATTGCTGACCATGTGTCCTTCACATTTCTGAGTACGTGTCTAAGTAATCAGTATAAATACCCCATGGCGCAGACAGTAAGCAACCAATCCGCACTCTGATACTTGAATGGCCAGGGACACGTCAACTCTCATTAGAGGGAGATACATGTATTGCTCTCACAACTTTGGGCGTTTTGTTGAATAATTATATTATTGCAGTTATCCATTTTTATTTTGTTACACTTTCTAGAGATATTGTTACAACTTTCAAATTGTTAAATGAATATTTCGCATATTACTTACAGCATTATATTTGTATTACATATATTTCGAAGTCTATAATTGTATGTTGTATTTAGATAAAGCTGTTAATAGTTTTCAAGAATATATTAGTAGATTCTTGATGAAGGTACCTGTACATTTATTACTGTCTTACATTGTAATGTTTTACTGTTAGTAACGATAATACTTCCCAGTACGCCAGAAACCTCTTACAGCTAATCATATTTCAGGGGCGTGCCTGGGCTTACGCACTGACGCACGTGCGTACAGTTGCTTCCAAAAATTGAAAAAATAAAAACGTCAAAAAGCAAATAAAAATCGTACATAACCTGTGTTTGGCACTAGTTGTTAGTTGTTTCATTTTTTAAATTAGTGTTCTTTAACCCTTTTCCAAATTCTACAAATAGTTCTGCAATCCTACCTGACGTATTTCTGTCACTTCCTGCTCGTTGTCCTGTGACGGAGAGAATATCCCTCCATAATGCATCTACGGCGTTCTAAGGCAAAAAAATCCGGGGGCGGGGAAATGCCCCCGAAACGCCCCCTTGGAATAGTGCGTATACTCAAAGGTCGCCTGGGCACGCCCCTGTATTTTACTACATTGTATTGACACAGACCATATTCGGTCTAAGTATTTAAATGTAAATAACATACTACTTACGACAGTATCCGATGCTAAACTTGTTTGCTTCCTGAACGAGATTGGTATTCATAATAACTTATAAATGTTTTAACTGTTATTATGCTAACGTTTTACATTTTAACTCTGTTTAATATGTTAACCTGTTTTCACTTATAATTCACACTTTTAACCTGATAGATTTTTATTTCTACTTACATATTATAGTTTTAACCTGTTTATATTCTATTGTCGTTAAACTTTAATGTATTCGGCGCCGTATGACCTATCAAGTGTCGGTGTGCCGTAAAACCCAAAATACAAAATACAAATACCTCCCAGTACTGTATTAGGATTCTACCATTATTTATATGTCATTATAATAGTGATGATTTTGAATTCAGCTTAAGTACCAGCGTTAACCATAAACTGTTGTGCATTTTAGATTGACTTAGTGCATATCTTGATGCGGTGTTAAAAAACTATTACGACAACTATATGCATTGATTGTTAATATTATGATTAAAAAGATCAAAAGACTCACATTTAAGAATGTATATAGTGTTACTTTAAGTCTGTGTTCTGTTTTATTTATGTCAATTGATTTGATAACCGAAACCTTGAAATAGAAGAACAATTAAATCATTTACGAACATAGGACTAAAGCGAAGTACTAAATAAATTGAACAAGAGAACCACTATACGATAGATAAGGCTAACGTACACATTGTAGCTGACAGCGGTTGTGAATGTATAGATAGACACAAAACTTTTATAGTCATTCATAATTACTTAAGCAGTCGGACTACAAAACAGGTACACGTTATTTTTGGCGCTATTTGTAGGTGGACGTTTGGCGGTTCTGTCTTTAGGCTGTGCTGATGTACGCATAAAAACTTTCTCTAATTATATGAAGAGGAATGACATTGTCCAGAGCACAATATTTTCTTGTAAATTATTATATTTATTAAAGTGATAAAATAAGTTAAAAAATAATACCATTTCAACGATTATTGTATTAAATGTGATAAGCAAATGTCATGTTTAATAATATACATGTAACAGATCCGAATATAAATGTTTGGAAGATGACGAGATTTTTCAATTGTAAATAATTTATAATTTTGATTTTGATCATGATTATCATTATAACTTATACATTATTATATTTATTATATTATTATATTTAAGCGCACACAAAAATGTGGTCTATTATTTATACAGTTGGATTGTTATTTCGGAAACCGGCATACGGCTTTTATCCGAAGAAAGCGATGGTTACTGCCCTAGCAGACGATAGTAAAATGCTCATTAAATACATTGCCAGCACTTTTTTAAAGTGTCGTATTTAAGACTGTGGTGTCGTACCTTTATAGTGTACTGTAACAAACGACTCAGCAGATAAATAAACTTGAATGCTGGTCAGTTTGGCTATCGACTTAATTCCTGGGGTCATACAGCAGCGCAATGTATATGTTCTATATATAGGTGAGACGGGTTTACTTCGTATACATGACTATTTTCTGTAATCGACAGTATAATTTTGTTTATTTTTGTGATCAACTTATATATATATATATATTGTTTAATTTTATCGTTACACTTTAACAAGGGCATTACTATAACATTTTTAATGACACTAAATTATCTTCCTTGTGTTTTATGTCGTTATGTGCAAGAAATGTGTTGTGCAAGCACCTGTTTTAGCATACGTAACACTGTGAGACTACGACGGCAGCGCCCTTCTATAAGGGCGACGGGCATCCTTAGAAAAAGATGGCTGATAACTTCGTACAATGTATTGTATATTTGTCGAATCCGTTAATTGCTATCCTAAATGTATAAATGACGCCACCTGTTTGATTTTCTCAAACTGTCGGTACATAAACGTGTAATATGCGGTACAATGTTTTCTTTTATGTCTCCTTTATTTACACTAGGGCATATACCTTGAATGGATGTGCAGGGCATAGTATAAATTAAATGGAACTTCATACTGTTTAATCAATTTGAAAGCTTTTGTTGCTTCAAACTACGTCATGCATATCAATTATAATTTTGTTACAATGAGTAAAACTGCATAGGCATACTTAATATTTCCATCGATCGATCAGTTTGCCAATACATGTATTCTTATTAAATGCCCACCGCATCTGAAATATATGCATCCTTATTTGCTTTTTCCGACAGAATTGTCATTCTAACTATTTCATAGCATGCATCCATTACACGTTATTTGAATCAGCTTGCCCATTCATAATTTATCATCCAATATTTATTACTTCGACGTTTTAAGTAAACGAGTTTTGTTTCGGCGACGTACAGTTTATGTTAAAAACTCTGACATATAGACAAACTGAGCTGACCATAAACACAAAGTGGTCTGAGTCTGTTTGCTTTATCTTTTTTTTTTTTTGGCCAAGTTTAAGACAATTTAAAATACTTTAAATTTACGGAGTGTTGTTTAGTCATATTTATGTCAGCTCAAGAGCGATGGTTTCCGTTCTTCCCCCAAAACCTTCACAACAAAAATTCAATTAATCCTACCGAAGATGAATGTCAATTAATTATTGAAAAAATATAAACACACACCACCGAGCACAGACTCGAAAAGACGTCAACCCATCAGTTGATAGCAAGCGTTGGAATCTAATGACGAACCTAAGCGAGTTATCTCCCCTAAAGTTAACTATAGAGGGCGCTATCAGTAAGTAGGTCCCTCACTCAAACAGCCTTCGACTTTATCATTTAATACGGTCGCCATTGTTATTGACACGCTAGATTTGTAATAAAATTAACTGATGAGTCATGCCGAAAAAGACTAGCGTTGTGCCTGGACGTTCGCAGAAAGGAAGACACATGTTTCCCAGAGATAAGTCTATATCAAATCCTAATGTCAACTAGGTGCACATTATATTTGTCATCTTCTCTGGTGTGGGTTCGAGTCCCAGTTCCGACAAAGGAAATGGTTTGTAAAGCCTTTACTGAAAGGTCCGTAGCGAGTCGGTGGTTCACTTTAAGGCAACCTGCCACACATTTCATGATTTATCTGGAGCCTTCCTGGAGCCTTTACAGCTGCCGGACCATAATGACCAAAAATTGTGTCATGCCCATGCATTTTAAAAATAAAATCATAAGAGAATGAATCTGTGCTAATGATACAACTGTCTCTGAAGTTATTTGATATTTTTTATATTGACATCTTTGCTTATTTTGATTTCAATTCCATTTTTAGGTCATACCAGGAAGAATCGTGCGTTAAAGAAATTTGCCGTCTCAAGCATTTTTTATTGGACATGTCCAAAATTACAAGCAACAAGTGCGTAAAAACCGGCTTAATGCTAGGAAGACCCGAAAACTTGATCTTCTCCAAGACGTCTCACACACTACGAAGGAGCAGTACAATGAAGTTTATGCAGGGCTTGAGAATGAACATGAATTTGTGGCCTACAATTTGGAGTTTGATGAACTTCGAGTTGGAATAAGTGAGGAAGTAATTGATGATACCAACACAGAGAAGCTACTGAGGTTGCAGAGGCTGCAGTAGATAGTATGGTACAGGATGAACAAACCAATAGAAATGTTGATGCATGTGAGAAGAACCAAATGCTGCAGGTTTTAGAATTCATAAGTTCAAAAATGATGATGCAGCTGTACATTGTTACACTGGTTTAGAAACCTTCCGAAATGTTGTGTTTGTTTTGGACAATCTTGGCCCTGCACCATACCATTACAGGTACGTTTATCATAAAGTGACCAAACTTTGTGTTCTTGACCAGTTCTGTATAGTTTTGATTAAACTTAGACGGCACACCACTAACTTTGTGTTGTTAAGGATGTTTGGAATTTCAGAAACTATGGTTCATTTCATTAGTTATTCCCTATGTTGTCAATTATATTGTCATAGCGAGATATGTGCGTTATAATTTCAGTTTTAATTAATAAAACTCGGATCGGTCTTGCATAATTTCCCCTCTTATTATACTAATATCTAAAATATTGCACTTTATTATTCACATTATTCACATTTCCCTTTTGCTAGCATATAGCCTTTTTTCTTTTTTTTTTTCTTTTTCTTTTTTCTTTTTCTTTTTATTTGGCGTCTGTGAATTTAAACTGTACATGAGCAGACATGACAATCCCAAGATTCTAATCAAATATTCCTATGTGTCGCGTGGTTGAATTTAGTTTTCTTTAATTTAAGCAAACCGATTTAAGTCTAAGCTTTACTTCATCATCTTGACCTCTTCGCGATTTTTAGTTAATCTCATTTCACTTTTTATTGTGATATTTTCCCTTCTGTTAGAAGGACTTTTTTTTGCTAAATAAGGGAACTGGTTTCTGCTCATGTTAGAACGCCTTGTAAGCATATGTGCTTTATCTAGAGTGCAATGGGGGAACAGAGTGAAATGAAAATTGTCTCCCTTGTTAGTTAATATAAGATATATTAATAACAGTAGTTAGGTCTTTTGAGGAGGAATTCTTTGACTTTATAGCCAGTTCTTTTGCAGATATTTCAACTACAAACATGATATTTCTTACTTTTGCATAAATATAAGCTTAAAACGATTTAAGTACTGTTAGAGATTTGCTTTTTAAAAATAAAATGGAATTGTTTGTTGATGAAGGCTAACCTGTGTATCACAAGAATGGCAGAAAAGTCAACATACACTCCAAAAGAGCACAAGCATAAAAACTGAGTAAAACAAATGAAAGACCTTACTTGCATTTATTGATTTTTTTAGGGGAGACTATTCATTATCAATGTATATCAGTGAATAACAAGACTATTTTTCCCATCATGACAAAACATTTGTTAACATGTCGAATTTCTAACAGTATAGCTAACATGATGTGCATGGTAACTGTTAGGTATGACAACTGTGGAAAAATAATCTAGTGTGACCTACTTTTACCGCGAGAGTTATTATTGCATAATTATCTCTAATAAGCGTCATTATTCATAACCCACAATGTGTAAACCGACTTGTCACAGAAACGATAAAAACTACATCTGCAAAGGTAACAACAACAGCGATAACGACCACAACGTTAATAGTAAAAGCAACCATGGCTGCGCTGCAGAAATAAAAGCACTCCGCAGAAACAAAGGCACTAACAAAATAACAACGACATCGTCTCAAACAATAGGAATAAGTATCAATAACAACAAAAAGAAAAAGCAGACCCAACCCCCCCCCCCCCCCCCCCCCCAAAAAAAAAAAAAGGCAACAGCAGCAACACCAACGATACCCAAAGCTGCAAAAGCATGACAGCGAAACCAACAATAAGAATAATTACGATGCACCTGAAGTCATTACAATAGACGCCAAAAAAACAAACAAACAGAGCTTAACGTGTTTCTTTTAAAATAATTTTTATTGATTGTTGTTTTTGAGGTTCAGCACCGCATTTTCGTCATCAGGAAACGGCGATCGCGGTATATGGCCACAGTGCTGCACGCACTTTACCTTGTAGGTTGTTACATTTATAATGACGCCGTTGTGTATGAATTAATTAATAAAGAGCTTGTATAAACTTATCTAAATGAATACTTTTTATACAAAGCTGTTCCGTTTAAGTTTTCTCGCAAATCTTAAACTCATTTAGATAGGCCAAGTGACAAAATTAGAACAAGTCCAAACGAACGCTTGTCGCTGTTATCCAGTTGTTTTGCTTCTAAGCGCGAAAGATTGCACACAAGCATTCACACTCGAATGTTTGTATGATGCAGGATCCAGAAAATTTTGGTTTTTTGCGGTGGTGACGATGAATCAAGATCCATCAACTGTAGTAAGTATAAAGAAACACCATGAAATACTAGATTTTTGAATGAACAGTAAGGGACTCTACTTTCGACCTAACAAGTCAACAGACAAAAATTACTTGAAAAGCTTGGTATATTTTAATTTACATGTTTGTGTTTCACAACTCTACTCTTTCACCTGGTTGGTGGTCCGATGGGGGTTGGGGTGGGGGTGGGAGAGGTATGCATCCCCCATCCCACTCCCTTGCATTAATCTCTGGTATGATGGTATTCTAGAAATTGAATCTAAAAGACTCTTAACTAATGACAAACCTTAAAGGTTAAATTCGCAAAATATTAACCTTTATTGTGTTATCCGACAGTTTGTCCCAATCTTTTTATTAAAAATCTTATTTAACTAATGATGCCTGAACAGATCTTGCAAAATGCTGTTTATTGATGTCCTACACCTGTCTGAAAGGTATACCATAACGTCACAATCTTTATTACAAACATGTTTATCCTATCTTAGCAACTCTGCACGGTTAGCTATTTTTAAACCACGAACCCCACGTGACAAGTTATGTTTTTAGCTCATCCACGTCATCCGCTGTGACATTGATGTCTATTTTTAGCAGAAATTCCATTGTTCTTTTTAAAAAATGGAAAAGAATGAACATTTTAAGCGTTGATTGATATACAATTATTTACTTATAATCTGGGAAATATGCTGTGATATTGACCAAAAAATCGTTATTGACCGAGACAATATCCGAGGTCAATAACGGTTTTTGCGGTCAATATCAACAGCATATTTCCCAGCTAATAAGTAAACAAGTGGTTTATTACATGGACTATAAATAGTTAGTAATAAATAGTTTGTATTTTTTTAATTATTATCTAAACTTCATGCAAGAAAATAGTTTACATTGTTAAGTCCGTGAATAGTGTTCGTCTGGGACGAGTATCTCTCAATGAGTACAATTCTAAGGAAGTTTTGTAGATGCGCAAGCATAATATTGATGGAAATTTCGCATTCTATTATTTAATAGAATATCAAATGAGGGACGTTTGTGAATAAACCTCCCCTTAATATTATCTAAATGCCAGTAGGAACTTCTATTTGGATAACTTGGTGTTTATGCTTGTAATTTTGGGAGTCCATGTTGACTTTTGTGCTTAAAAGTGATACCAAGATCATAAATAAGCTTATTATTGTTGGTATGAAAATTGTAAATGGGCCTAATCGCAAGAATGGTAGGTGAATATATGCTGAACAGTCATAAAACTACATATTCCGGTTTACATATCATATCTCGAAGAAACATGATTTCTCGCTTAGAAATTGTGCAGAAGTAAGAAAGTTCAATGTTAAAAACCACGCCATCTTATAACGAACTAACCCTAAATGAACCTACTTACTTTGTTTAACTATCTCAGATGTTATCTGACAAGGGAGACAATTTGTATTTTACCAATGGCCACCATTACATAATTACTTTTCTCGGACTAAAAGCTTCACTTCTGACCATCTCGTGGATTAACTATATAATTGTCTTTCATATTACTAATCAAATGCTTGACAATGCCTAGAGGTTAGAGTTTACAATTTTATTACCAAGAGTCAAGATGGTTTAAAGTTTGGTAACTCTCAGATTGATAGTTGTCACTATACTGCAACCTTAAACTTTCAAGATTAAACCAGAAATGTATGTTCAATTCACGGTGTTGGCATTTTCAATGGCAAGTTTATCTTTATTGACTACAATCGTGCGCTTGAAACCAACAATATATAATGCAATTGATAGAGAATCTACTTCCGAAAATTTATGTGAAACATCTTACATTTTTAATCATTACAAGGTACATAATAAAAAAAAGAGTGCAATGCCTTATGCATATAAACTTTTTGGAACAGGTATCCGATGAGAACATTATGATACCATTTTAAGTCTCCGTTTTTGTTTAAGGTTTTCAAGCCGCGATCTGGAACTTTTGTTCTTTTAATCATCGACGCGCGTCCTGCCAATAACCCCTTTAAAGTTCACATACGTGCGGGTACAGCAGACGACATTGCCTTATCAGGTTAAACATATAATCATTGAACCGACTGAGTTCGATTACCACCACAGTCGTCAGGCCAGTCTGGTTATCTGAAAATGTGTTCATTAGATGACGAATCATGGTCGAGTTTTAAAGCAGTCTTACTATGGGTTTTTTTTCTAGTTTGCAGTTATTGCTTTTGAAAATAACTAAAACAAGAAACTTTAGAAAAAAAAAGTAAATCATTCAAAAGTTCATAGCTCATCAATTCGTTCTCTTGAAAACATCGCTGCATTAAAATTTGGAGAATCAAGAACATTATTATGGCTTCCTAGCTGTTCTAACAATAGCAGACCTGCAATTAATATACCATAAAAGTACGCATGCGCGAATATACGTCACGTATTTAAATTAGTAAACAGTGCTCTGATTCGACAAAGTTTAACATTTGAATTTTAAAATGCATAATCAGTTAACCCTAAGCCAAATGCATTTACACTAAAATATGTCCGGGCCGCTTTAAATGGCGGACCTCGTGTTTGTATGTGTTTTTGTTGTTACTCATTTATCGGCGATTGGCAAATTGAGCCAACGTTCTCTCGGCATGGGGTTCCATCTTTCACAACTTAGGTTTTCAGGTGCAACCAGATACAGGGATTAATGTTTCGCAAACTTCGCAATTCATTACATGCATTATATGGCTACAAGCCAGTTGATAATAATTAATATGAAATGTTTTATTGAAATATCTGAATACGATTAGATAACTGCAATCATTTATGTACTATAATCATCGTCATCATCATCATCATCTTCATCATCATTATCATCATCATCATCATCATCATCATCATCATCAACATCATCATCATCATCATCATCATCATCATCATCATCATCATCATCATTTATTTAATTATTCTTTTACACAAAGCATCATCAGAATCATCAGCAGCAGCAGCAGCAGCAACTGAACAAAACAATCTTAAGAACAAGTGGCTGCAATTATTGATTCTTCTATTTACCCAACCTCAAGATTCATTTCCTTCAAAGTCATTCTATGCTTCTGCTTTGTAATGCACGACCGGCCTGATTTTCACCCGAGCTGTCGAATATCACCTTTAAGGATGGTCTCAAACATTGGATTCAGAACAATATGGTTAAAGGTAAAAGGAAGTCATAGAAAACAACACACTTGTGAGATTTGGGCTATTTATTCTACCGACATGTAACCAGCTACGCGTATTTATTATTTTGAAACCACCCTGACCAATCCAGGATGTTCACAGGAACCATGGGTATCAATAATGCTAATAAAGACAAACCTTTTATTCGTAGATCCGACTATTTAGATGTTCTTCAGAGAATGTTTTCCTGATGACTCACCTGCCAAGTCGCCGACATAAAAGTCATTAAAGTCTCAGCCTTCAGTGGGTTCGAATTTCTGTCGGGGCGAAAACGTTTGGAGGTATTCCAGCTACATATTGCCGGGACCCAATATAAGCATTTTGCGATCACTACATTTATACAAACCTTGGCTTGCAAGTAACCGTAAGGTTCAAGTTCCGGTTAGTGTTGCTCCGGGAGGGTTGTCTTCCGACTGATCTGTAGTGATCGCTGGTGGTTTTAACCATACACTTTCCTGGATGTCTGCAGGTATTCACCTTAGGCCAACTGACTCATTGGAATTCCTGACATCCCACCACGTGGGTTCGAGTTCCGGTCGGATCAGGAACTTAAATGCAGGGGTGGTCTTCCAGCTGACCTGTGGTGTACAAGCGGTTCACTCGCTAATAATGGTGCGAGTCGCTCAAATGACCACGGCTGTGTCGCTGGGATGTATCTCAACGTAAAATCAACACAAACTTACCTTTATAAAACTTATACACCATCATATTATTTACGCTATTCATGGTAAACGGAGAAGCTAGCACAAACATACAGAACGTAAACAGCTACCTTTGGTATGTTTTCATGCCAAGCATACATGAAAGGACATATTTGAAATTTGCACACATTTCCGAAGATCTGTGAGCAACCCTCATTAACATTGCTACTGGCGACCCGACAGAACTATATCCCATTCGAATGTAACAAGGACTAGTCGTAGTCGATGGTCACTTCGTACCGCCTCATTCTAGGCCATCGAACGCTGCACTCGTCCTCACAACACTCGTACTGGGACCGATTTACACGGCGTAGGAATCGGTACCTCAACAGCTTCTTGTACAAAGGGGAGACAACGTCATGCCGACGTCGGATGGGCGCTACTCGCATCAAACTTCCGACTTTGCAAGGACACGTTGCGGGGCAGTCGTCGGCGACATCGCCGTCAGTCTCGTCGTCTTCCGAATCGTCAGAATCATTGGTCGAGTCGGAATCCGACGAACTGCTGCTGCAGCTTGAGTCAGAATCCGAGGAGTCGCTGTCAGTCGAGTCATATTCCGACGAGTCATCATCGACGGATGCGGATTCACAGGTCTCGTTGGTGTCCGTACTAAACAGGAATCTGCGGAAAGCATCGTCACCGATTTGCTCCCCAGGAAAGTGGCCTAGAAAAGAAGCATTGGTGCGAAAGTTCTTCCCCAGGAAGCTTTCGTCGAGATGGCTTAAAGCAGGGCCGTTGTTGTCCTCGTCATCGTCCTCACAGTCGCTATCGTAGTCGCTACCATAGTCGCTGTCGCCCTGATTGTCTATAATTGTCCCGTCGGGATCATTGTTGTATTCCACAGCATCGTCATCATTGTCGTCGTCTTCGTCAGTGTCTGTGTCAGAGAGAAAGAGATCTTCCTCCAGTGACACCACCTTCTTTCCTCTGCCTTCTATTTCCTCACTTCTCGTCCCTGCTTGTACGACTGTAACAGCACAAACAGTAATATTTAACGTCCACTATTATAAATATTCAAGTACATGAGTAGTTATTAGATTGACTAGCAAGACTGAATAGCAATGATATAACAATCTCACATTTTTAAGTTTTGCTTCAAAAACCATTTTGCTGTAAAATATATGATATGTCAGAGATTTTCAAAACTACCTATTTTTTCCTCTTCTTTTCGGATGGCTATTTATATTGGAGTTCGTTTAAATTAACGTAATGTTTCAAAATGTCAGCACACTGAAGATGTGTGTACATCAGTAACATATGACCCTAATTTGAAGTTAGCGTGCGGTGAGTTCTTGAAAGGGATAGAGGACAGTTTCACCAGGATAAAATTTCGAAGTATCAAAAAGCGCAGAAAGCAAATTGTAGGATAAACATAACTAGACAAACGACGTAACAGACACCATGGTAGAGAAACGGAGTTGTGACTTTACAGAATAAGATCACCAGACCTGAATCACGTGACTGTGGGAGCAGCCCCGGGCTCAGAGCCGCTACCACTGGGGTGTCACATGACACGTCGACGTCAGGGGTCAGAGAAAGGTCATAGAAACCTTGAAGGACAGCCCATGCTGATAGGAGACCCAGCGTGTCAGTAGAGGTCAGAGAAGAAAGGTCAAGGTCAGAAGAGGTCACTGTGTCGGGTGCCTGTGGGCTGCAAACGAATGAGATCATATAGAGACACCTAAGAGATGTTGTCGTAATATGTATTGGATGACGACGAACGTTCCATATGTAGTTCAAATGTTTTGCTTTAAAATGATTCGTTTTGTTTGTGTATTCTTTAACTAAACTCAGTTTCAGTGTATCTTAGACATCCATGTGTACACCAGTGGTAATAGAAACTATGGACATGCTTGATTAATTACTCCAACAAACATACAGATAAAAAATAATGAATTTGTTTGGTAGAAGTACATTTATTCATTAATATTATCGCAATAAATTATATCTTAGTAATTGAACCATATAAAAAAAATAATATTACCATATAAATGTTAACATAGGTTCAGACGCTACAGGTATATGTGGACGTAGAGTTAGAGTGGTTAAGATGATGTGTTATTGGTATTGTTTTCGTGTTGTTGTTGTTGATTGTTCTTTGTGCGCGCGTGTTTTGTTGTTGTTGCTGTTTTTGTTTGTATATAAAAATATAAATATAAACATGAAATTAACGCCTCTAATCACCCCACCCACTGCAATCTGTTGCATATGCCTTTAAATAAAAAATTGTTACAAAGTTCAATAAGTCTTGATTAATAAATCATTAAAGATTAGCATATACACACTTACAATTCAACAGAGAACTCCCAGGCACCCACGTGTCCATTAGAAGGCATATTTTCAGGATTTTTGGAGAGCGTTTTTAAAGCGTGTAGATCGTTTTGAGCGCAAAATGGCGTGTGTGACGTTACCATGGACGTTGCTAAAACACAACGGTCGTTTATGACGTCACTTCCGCTGACGTCTGCGTATTCGTTATTTTGCGGAAGTTATCGGTATTTTCCGGTAGATTCCCTTGTAATTTTTCTTGCGGAATATTTGTTATTTATTTTATTTCTTGTAGTAGCAATTTCAATTAAAATCTGCGGTTGTAAATTCAACATTTTTATGTGATTATGTGCTCTAACTGAAACAGTGAGGTGTCCTCCGAGTTAAAGATGCTTCAAAATTACGGACATTGAATTAACAAGCTTTTCCGTTTACTTTTCAGCCCAGTCGGCCTTTTTTTCAAAATATAAAGCAGCGATGAAGGACTCAACATGGTGCTGCTCTTTTTACAAACCAACAAGAAGAATAAAAGTTGGCCTTAACTGAGTTTTCCATTTACGTTTTAACTAATAGGACCCCTGTCAAACATGAGCCTGCACACAACAGAAAATGTGTATCACGTTCCAAAAAGAAAGAAAGAATTTTTTTCCCTAGTGTTGTAATAGACTAAGGAAAACGACTGATCTAGTATAAAATGTTAAGCATATTGTGAATTTACTCGTAGACCATTGATTTCATTTTGAGTTTGATCATATCCGTGATGTCCAACTATTATTGGTAAAATGACCTAGAAAAAACCCAGACATTGGCGGTAGAACAACCAGCGCAGTAATGTTCAAATTAGTGATGCCCAGATATTATTAACAGAGAAAGGCCCCAGACAAGTAATCGAGTAGAACCAGCGGCGTTATTATGTTATTATTAGTGACGCCCAGATATTATTAACAGAGGAAGGCCCCAGACAAATAATCGAGTAGAACCACCGACGTTTTTATGTTATTATTAGTGACGCCCAGAAATTACAGGCAGGGAAAAGCCCCAGACAAGTAATCGAGTAGAACTACCGACGTTATTATGTTATTATTAGTGACGCCCAGATATTACAGACAGAGAAAGGCCCCAGACATGAAATCGAGTAGAACCACCGACGTTATTGTGTTATTATTAGTGACGCCCAGATATTACAAACAGAGAAAGGCCCCAGACAAAAAATCGAGTAGAACCACCTACGTTATTATGTTATTATTAGTGACGCCCAGATATTACAGGCAGAGAAAGGCTCCAGACAAGAAGTCGAGCAGAACCACCGACGTTATTATGTTATTATTAGTGACGCCCAGATATTACAGACAGAGAAAGGCCCCAGACAAGTAATCGTGTAGAACCACCGACGTTATTATGTTATTATTAGTGACGCCCAGATATCATTGGCAGAGAAAGGCTCCAGACAAGAAATCGAGCAGAACCACCGACGTTATTATGTTATTATTAGTGACGCCCAGATATAACAGACAGAGAAAGGCCCCAGACAAGTAATCGTGTAGAACCACAGACGTTATTATGTTATTATTATTGACGTCCCGATATTATAGGCAGAGAAAGGCCCCTGATAAGTAATCGAGTAGAACCACCGACGTTGTTATGTTATTATTAGTGACGCCCAGATATTATAGGCAGAGAAAGGCCCTAGACAAGTAATCGAGTAGAACCACCGACGTTATTATGTTATTATTAGTGACGCCCAGATATTATAGGCAGAGAAAGGCCCTAGACAAGTAATCGAGTAAAACCACCGACGTTATTGTGTTATTATTAGTGACGCCCAGATATTATAGGCAGAGAAAGGCCCTAGACAAGTAATCGAGTAGAACCTTCGACGTTATTATGTTGTTATTAGTGACGCCCAGATAGTACAGAAGAGAAAGGCCCCAGACAAATAATCGAGTAGAACCAGCGATGTTATTATGTTAATATAAGTGACGCCCAAATTTTCTTTGGCAGAGAAAGGCCCCAGACAAGTAATCGGGTAGAACCACCGATGGTATTATGTTATTATTAAGGACGCCAAAATATCATTGGCAGAGAAAGGCCCCAGACAAGTAATCGGGTAGAACCACCGACGTTATTATGTTATTATTAGTGACGCCCAGATATCATTGGCAGAGGAAGGCTTCCGACAAGTAATCGGGTAGAACCACAGACGTTATTATGTTATTATTAGTGACGCCCAGATATTATTGACAGAGAAAGCCACCAGACAAGTAATCGAAAAGAACCACCGAGGTTTTTATGTTATTATTAGTGACGCCCAGATATTATTGATAGAGAAAGGCTTCAGACAAGTAATCGGGTAAAACTACCGGCGTAAAATGTTATTATTAGTGACGCCCAGATATTACAGGCAGAGAAAGGCCCCAGACAAGTAATCGAGTAGAACGACCGGCGTTATTATGTTATTATTAGTGACGCCCAGATATTATTGACAGAGAAAGGCCCCAGACAAATAATCGAGTAGAACCACCGACGTTATGATGTTATTATTAGTGACGCCCAGATATTACAGGCAGGGAAAAGCCTCAGACAAGTTATCGTGTAGAACTACCGACGTTATTATGTTATTATAAGTGACGCCCAGATATTACAGACAGAGAAAGACCCCAGACATGAAATCGAGTAGAACCACCGACGTTATTGTGTTATTATTAGTGACGCCCAGATATCATTGGCAGAGAAAGGCCCCAGACAAGAAATCGAAGAAACCACCTACATAATTATGTTATTATTAGTGACGCCCAGATATCATTGGCAGAGAAAGGCCCCAGACAAATAATCGAGTAGAACCACCGACGTTATTATGTTGTTATTAGTGACGCTCAGATATTACAGACAGAGAAAGGCCCCAGACAAATAATCGAGTAGAACCACCGATGTTATTATGTTATTATTAGTGACGCCCAGATATTATTGGCAGAGAAAGGCCCCGAAAAGTAATCGGGTAGAACCACCGATGTTATTATTTTATTATTAGTTGCGCCCAGATATTATAGACAGAGAAAGGCCCTAGACAAGTAATCGAGTAGAACCACCGACGCTATTGTGTTATTATTAGTGACGCCCAGATATTACAGACAGAGAAAAGCCCCAGAAAAAAATCGAAGAAACCACCTACGTAATTATGTTATTATTAGTGACGCCCAGATATCATTGGCAGAGAAAGGCCCCTGACAAATAATCGAGTAGAACTACCGACGTTATTATGTTGTTATTAGTGACGCCCAGATATCATTGGCAGAGAAAGGCCCCAGACAAGTAATCGAGTAGAACCACCGACGTTATTGTGTTATTATTATTGACGCCCAGATATCATGGAAGAGAAAGGCCCCTGACAAATAATCGAGTAGAACCACCGACGTTATTATGTTATTATTAGTGACGCCAAGATATCATAGGCAGAGAAAGGCCCTAGACAAATAATCGAGTAGAAGTACCGACGTTATTATGTTGTTATTAGTGAAGCCCAGATATTATAGGCAGAGAAAGGCCCCAGACAAATAATCGAATAGAACCACCGATGTTATTATGTTATTATTAGTGACGCCCAGATATCATTGGCAGAGAAAGGCCACAGACAAGTAATCGAGTAGAACCACCGACGTTATTATGTTGTTATTAGTGACGGCCAGATATTACAGACAGAGAAATGCCCCAGACAAATAATCGAGTAGAACCACGGATGTTTTTATGTTATTATTAGTGACGCCCAGATATTATTGGCAGAGAAAGGCCCCGAAAAGTAATGGGGTAGAACCACCGATGTTATTATGTTATTATTAGTGACGCCCAGACACATTGGCAGAGAAAGGCCCCAGACAAGTAATCGAGTAGAACCACCGACGTAATTATGTTATTATTAGTGACGCCCAGATATTATTGACAGAGACTATAAATCTATAAATTTTTAATAATAAATAGTTTGTATTTTTTTAATTATTATCTAAACTTCATGCAAGAATATAGTTTACATTGTTTAGTCCGTGAATATTGTTCGTCTGGGACGAGTATCCCTCAATGAGTACAATTCTAAGGAAGTTTTGTAGATGCGCGCGCATAATATTGATGGAAATTTCGCATTCTATTATTTAATAGAATATCAGGTTAATATCAGCGAAAGCAGGTCAAAATCTATATTTATTGACTCGACTTTTATCGCCCAAAATTATGATACCACTTTAAATTGCAGTTATATTTGACGATTTTTAAAACCGGCACCATTCAGCTCAGAAACCATTGTTTTACCCATTCTTCAGCATCTTAGAGTATCTTATCAGACTACATGTAGCTAACTTTCATTCGAACAGTAATCGAGTCAAAAATGAAGATTGTCACAAGTTTAGTTTGATGTCTCGTTCATGTATTCCCTCCAAACCGTACTAGTCAGACCAAATGCTACTTAGTTTTAGCTCGAACTTCAGTTTTCAACGACCAAATTCGATTTGCAGATCAATTTTCTCAAAACTCCTTAGCTAACATACATCTGATCGAACACCTTACAAAGAGCCATATTCTAATCAAACAAATGCCTTATATGACTAAGTTTCGTTTTGAAATGGACTGTACTCTTAAATTCGAAATTGCATTGAATTATTTCCCTTTGGAATAGCTGCTTATAAATTTATTGTAATATCTCCGAGAGAGAGAGAGAGAGAGAGAGAGAGAGAGAGAGAGAGAGAGAGAGAGAGAGAGAGAGAGAGAGAGAGAGAGAGAGAGATATTACATTTTGTTAATGTACTGGATTGTTACATAAGGCGCAACGCACACATTGACTTGATAGAAACTAATCATATGCATGAGTAACGTCTTTGAAAAATTAATTCAATGTTGTTTTTGTTTGTTTTTAAACTGGGGGACCTTACATTATCAATCCATAACAAGCCGAGGTTTCTCGATTATCACTTCCGAGCACAATGAGGGACGTTAGTGAATAAACCCCCCTTTAATATTATCTAAATGCCAGTAGGTACTTCTATTTGGATAACTTGGTGTTTATGTTTGTAATTTTGGGAGTCCATGTTGACTTTTGTGCTTACAAAGTGATACCAAGATCATAAATAAGCTTATTATTGTTGGTATGAAAATTGTAAATGGGCCTAATGGCAAGAATGGTTGGTGAATATATGCTGAACAGTCATAAAACTGTACATATTCCGGTTTACATATCATATCTCAAAGAACCATGATTTCTCGCTTAGAAATTGTGCAGAAGTAAGAACGTTCAATGTTTAAAACCACGCCATCTTATAACGAACTAACCTTAAATGAACCTACTTACTTTGTTTAACTATCTCAGATGTTATCTGACAAGGGAGACAATTTGTATTTTACCAATGGCCACCATTACATAATTACTTTTCTCGGACTAAAAGCTTCATTTCTGACCATCTCGTGAATTACCTATATAATTGTCTTTCATATCACTAATCAAATAATTGACAATGCCTAGAGGTTAGAGTTTACAATTTTATTACCAAGAGTCAAGATGGTTTAAAGTTTGGTAACTCTCAGATTGATAGTTGTCAATATACTGCAACCTTAAACTTTCAAGATTTAACCAGAAATGTATGTTCAATTCACGGTGTTGGCATTTTCAATGGCAAGTTTATCTTTATTGACTACAATCGTGCGCTTGAAACCAACAATATATAATGCAATTGATAGAGAATCTACTTCCGAAATTTTATGTGAAACATCTTACATTTTTAATCATTACAAGGTACATAATAAAAAAAAGAGTACAATGCCTTATGCATATAAACTTTTTGGAACAGGTATCCGATGAGAACATTATGATACCATTTTAAGTCTCCGTTTTTGTTTAAGGTTTTCAAGCCGCGATCTGGACCTTTTGTTCTTTTAATCATCGACGCGCGTCCTGCCAATAACCCCTTTAAAGTTCACATAAGTGCGGGTACAGCAGACGACATTGCCTTATCAGGTTAAACATATAATCATTGAACCGACTGAGTTCGATTACCACCACAGTCGTCAGGCCAGTCTGGTTATCTGAAAATGTGTTCATTAGGTGACGAATCATGGTCGAGTTTTAAAGCAGTCTTGCTATGGGTTTTTTTTCTAGTTTGCAGTTATTGCTTTTGAAAATAACTAAATAAGAAACTTAAGAAAAAAAAGTAAACCATTCAAAAGTTCACAGCTTATCAATTCGTTCTCTTGAAAACATCGCTGCATTAAAATTTGGAGAATCAAGAACATTAATATGGCTTCCTAGCTGTTCTAACAATAGCAGACCTGCAATTAATATACCATAAAAGTACGCATGCGCGAATATACGTCACTTGTTTAAATTAGTAAACAGTGCTCTGATTCGTGTTTGTATGTGCTTTTGTTGTTACTCATTTATCGGCGATTGGCAAATTGAGCCAACGTTCTCTCGGCATGGGGTTCCATCTTTCACAACTTATGTTTTCAGGTGCAACCAGATACAGGGCTTAATGTTTCGCAAACTTCGCAATTTATTACATGCATAATATGGCTACAAGCCAGTTGATAATAACTAATATGAAATGTTTTATTGAAATATCTGAATACGATTAGATAACTGCAATCATTTATGTACTATAATCATCGTCATCATCATCATCATCATCATCATCATCATCATCATCATCATCATCATCATCATTTATTTAATTATTCTCTTACACAAAGCATCATCAGAATCATCAACAGCAGCAGCAACTGAACAAAACAATCTTAAGAACAAGTGGCTGCAATTATTGATTCTTCTATTTACCCAACCTCAAGATTCATTTCCTTCAAGGTCATTCTTTGCTTCTGCTTTATAATGCACGACAGGCCTGATTTTCACCCGAGCTGTCGAATATCACCTTTAAGGATGGTCTTTAACATTGGATTCAGAACAATATGGTTAAAGGTAAAAGGAAGTCATAGAAAACAACACACTTGTGAGATTTGGGCTATTTATTCTACCGACATGTACGCGTATTTATTATTTTGAAACCACCCTGACCAATCAAGGATGTTTCCAGGAACCATGGGTATCAATAATGCTAATAAAGACAAACCTTTTATTCGTAGATCCGACTATTTAGATGTTCTTCAGAGAATGTTTTCCTGATGACTCACCTGCCAAGTCGCCGACATAAAAGTCATTAAAGTCTCAGCCTTCAGTGGGTTCGAATTTCTGTCGGGGCGAAAACGTTTGGAGGTATTCCAGCTACATATTGCCGGGACCGAATATAAGCATTTTTCGATCACTACATTTATACAAACCTTGGCTTGCAAGTAACCGTAAGGTTCAAGTTCCGGTTAGTGTTGCTCCGGGAGGGTTGCTGTCTTCCGACTGATCTGTAGTGATCGCTGGTGGTTTTAACCATACACTTTCCTGGATGTCTGCAGGTATTCACCTTAGGCAAACTGACTCATTGGAATTCCTGACATCCCACCACGTGGGTCGAGTTCCGGTCGGATCAGGAACTTAAATGCAGGGGGGTCTTCCAGCTGACCTGTGGTGTACAAGCGGTTCTTCTCGTGCATTTTTCTGGGGATGTTCACTCGCTAATAATGGTGCGAGTCGCTCAAATGACCACGGTTGTGTCGCTGTGATGTATCTCAACGTAAAATCAACACAAACTTACCTTTATAAGACTTATACACCATCATATTATTTACGCTATTCATGGTAAACGGAGAAGCTAGCACAAACATACAGAACGTAAACAGCTACCTTTGGTATGTTTTCATGCCAAGCATTCATGAAGGACATGTTTGAAATTTGCACACATTTCCGAAGATCTGTGAGCAACCCTCCTTAACATTGCTACTGGTGACCCTACAGAACTATATCCCATTCGAATGTAACAAGGACTAGTCGTAGTCGATGGTCACTTCGTACCGCCTCATTCTAGGCCATCGAACGCTGCACTCGTCCTCACAACACTCGTACTGGGACCGATTTACACGGCGTAGGAATCGGTACCTCAACAGCTTCTTGTACAAAGGGGAGACAACGTCATGCCGACGTCGGATAGGCGCTACTCGCATCAAACTTCCGACTTTGCAAGGACACGTTGAGGGGCAGTCGTCGGCGACATCGCCGTCAGTCTCGTCGTCTTCCGAATCGTCAGAATCATCGGTCGAATCGGAATCCGACGAACTGCTGCTGCTTGAGTCAGAATCCGACGAGTCGCTGTCAGTCGAGCCATATTCCGACGAGTCATCATCGACGGATGCGGATTCACAGGTCTCGTTGGTGTCCGTACTAAACAGGAATCTGCGGAAAGCATCGTCACCGATTTGCTCCCCAGGAAAGTGGCCTAGAAAAGAAGCATTGGTGCGAAAGTTCTTCCCCAGGAAGCTTTCGTCGGGATGTCTTAAAGCAGGACCGTTGTTGTCCTCGTCATCGTCCTCACAGTCGCTATCGTAGTCGCTACCATAGTCGCTGTCGCCCTGATTGTCTATAATTGTCCCGTCGGGATCATTGTTGTATTCCACAGCATCGTCATCATTGTCGTCGTCTTCGTCAGTGTCTGTGTCAGAGAGAAAGAGATCTTCCACCAGTGACACCACCTTCTTTCCTCTGCCTTCTATTTCCTCACTTCTCGTCCCTGCTTGTACGACTGTAACAGCACAAACAGTAATATTTAACGTCCACTATTATAAATATTCAAGTACATGAGTAGTTATTAGATTGACTAGCAAGACTGAATAGCAATGATATAACAATCTCACATTTTTAAGTTTTGCTTCAAAAACCATTTTGCTGTAAAATATATGATATGTCAGAGATTTTCAAAACTACCTATTTTTTCCTCTTCTTTTCGGATGGCTATTTATATTGGAGTTCGTTTAAATTAACGTAATGTTTCAAAATGTCAGCACACTGAAGATGTGTGTACATCAGTAACATATGACCCTAATTTGAAACGTTTTCTGTTAGCGTGCGGCGGGTTCTTGAAAGGGATAGAGGACAGTTTCACCAGGATAAAATTTCGAAGTATCAAAAAGCGCAGAAAGCAAATTGGATGATAAACATGACTAGACAAACGACGTAACAGACACCATGGTAGAGAAACGGAGTTGTGACTTTACAGAATAAGATCACCAGACCTGAATCACGTGACTGTGGGAGCAGCCCTGGGCTCAGAGCCGCTACCATTGGGATGTCACATGACACGTCGACGTCAGGGGTCAGAGAAAGGTCATAGAAACCTTGAAGGACAGCCCATGCTGATAGGAGACCCAGCGGGTCAGTAGAGGTCAGAGAAGAAAGGTCAAGGACAGAAGAGGTCACTGTGTCGGGTGCATGTGGGCTGGAAACGAATAAAATCATATAGAGACACCCAAGAGATGTTGTCGTAATATGTATTGGATGACGACGAACGTTCCTATGGCTCATTTAAACATGTTATAAGAGAACAGGGTTCGTTTGCAACTTCCCAAGAGTATGAGATATATCGTATGATTGTTCTTACCGACGTTTTATACTCTCAGAAAGAAAGGCTTTAACACCGTTTTAAATTAAATGAAACAATTGAATGTAAGGAGCATGAAATCTTTTCATTGATACCAGAAGCACTAACAACAAAACAACAACAACAAAGCACACACAAAACAAACAAAAACAACAAGGTATGATTATAGATCTAAATGTAACTAGTACCGATCATCGATTTCAAGCGCCCAATTTGAAAGTTTTGGTAAAACTATTTTTCAAGTGCCCTATAGCTTTATAACGCGTTAAATGAGCCACAGTAACTTACAAAGAAAAGTGTCCAAATTACTCAGTGTTTCCAAATTACTCGGTGGAATTTGGAAACCATTTAAAATAAACCTTCGGAAGCAAAAAAAACAAAAAAAACAACAAAAAATAACTTGTTTATAAATTATTTATGATGGTTATTGGCGACGTCCCGCTAAGTATGGTGAATAAATATTCCAGACCTATATTTGGGTAAAACCAGGTTAGCTAGAAATCCCCACATGAAAGTGTTCGCACCGACCCGAAACACCGACCAACCGGTAAAGCGCTGACAAGTATAACGAGTATAATTGATACATCTAGTTTTAAACTTTAGTGTTATACACTAATTTGATGATCAAAAAGACTTAGAATTAATTAAGACTTGTGCGCTTTTCTTGAATGAACGAAACTAAGAACGCGATATGTGACTGTGTTACCTCGTACTTTTCTGTTAGAAATCCTATAGTAAACTGGAGTCCAGCAAAGCTTTGCATAAAACTTTTAAAGACGGAGGAGAGGGTATTATTTAGAAAACGTTTTCACTATGTCCTATCCAGAAATATAAAACGATGACGCTCGTACATACGCGACGACAGCGGCGACTTTAGCCACCCAAACACAGTTGTCCGAAAATATATATAAAAAGGAATAGAATGCACATGATTCATAGCCGAAACATTTAATGTCTATGTAGTTCAAATGTTTTGCTTTAAAATGATTTCTTTTGTTTGTGTATTCTTTAACTAAACTCAGTTTCAGTGTATCTTAGACATCCATGTGTACACCAGTGGTAATAGAAATTATGGACATGCTTGATTAATTACTCCAACAAACATACAGATAATAAAATAATGAATTTGTTTGGTAGAAGTACATTTATTCATTAATATTATCGCAATAAATTATATCTTAGTAATTGAACCATCTGAAAAAATAAATATTACCATATAAATGTTAACATAGGTTCAGACGCTACAGGTATATGTGGACGTAGAGTTAGAGTGGTTAAGATGATGTGTTATTGGTATTGTTTTCGTGTTGTTGTTGTTGATTGTTCTTTGTGTGCGCGTATTTTGTTGTTGTTGTTGTTTTTGTTTGTATATAAAAATATAAATATAAACATGAAATTAACGCCTCTAATCACTCCACCCACTGCAATCTACTGCATATGCCTTTAAATAAAAAAATTTGTTACAAAGTTCAGTAAGTCTTGATTAATAAGTCATTAAAGATTAGCATATACACACTTACAATTCAACAGAGAACTCCCAGGCACCTACGTGTCCATTAGAAGGCATATTTTCAGGATTTTTGGAGAGCGTTTTTAAAGCGTGTAGATCGTTTTGAGCGCAAAATGGCGTGTGTGACGTTACCATGGACGTTGCTACAACACAACGGTCGTTTATGACGTCACTTCCGCTGACGTCTGCGTATTCGTTATTTTGCGGAAGTTATCGGTATTTTCCGGTAGATTCCCTTGTAATTTTTCTTGCGGAATATTTGTTATTTATTTCATTTCTTGTAGTAGCAATTTCAATTAAAATCTGCGGTTGTAAATTCAATATTTTTATGTGATTATGTGCTCTAACTGAAACAGTGAGGTGTCCTCCGAGTTAAAGATGCTTCAAAATTACGGACATTGAATTAAAAAGCTTTTCCTTTTACTTTTCAGCCCAGTCGGCCTTTTTTTCAAAATATAAAGCAGCGATGAAGGACTCAACATATTGCTGCTCTTTTTACAAACCAACAAAAAGAATAAAAGTTGGCCTTAACTGAGTTTTCCATTTACGTTTCAACTAATAGGACACCTGTCAAACATGAGCCTGCACACAACAGAAAATGTGTATCACGTTCCAAAAAGAAAGAAAGAATTTTTTTCCCTAGTGTTGTAATAGACTAAGGAAAACGACTGATCTAGTTTAAAATGTTAAGCATATTGTGAATTTACTCGTAGACCATTGATTTCATTTTGAGTTTGATCATATCCGTGACGTCCAGCTATTATTAGTAAAAATGACCAAGAAAACCCCCAGACACTGGCGGTAGAACCACAAGCGCAGTAATGTTCAAATTAGTGACGCCCAGATATTATTGGCAGAGAAATGCGCCAGACAAATAATCGAGTAGAACCCCCGACGTTATTATGTTATTATTAGTGATGCCCAGATATTACAGGCAGAGAAAGGCCCCAGACAAGTAATCGGGTAGAACCCCCGGCGTTATTATGTTATTATTAGTGACGCCCAGTTATCATTGGCAGAGAAATGCGCCAGACAAATAATCGAGTAGAACCCCCGACGTTATTATGTTATTATTAGTGATGCCCAGATATTACAGGCAGAGAAAGGCCCCAGACAAGTAATCGGGTAGAACCACCGGCGTTATTATGTTATTATTAGTGACGCCCAGTTATCATTGGCAGAGAAATGCGCCAGACAAATAATCGAGTAGAACCCCCGACGTTATTATGTTATTATTAGTGATGCCCAGATATCATTGACAGAGAAAGGCCCCAGACAAGTAATCGAGTAGAACCACCGACGTTATTATGTTTTTATTAGTGACGACCAGATATTTCTGGCAGAGAAAGGCCCCAGACAAGTAATCGGGTAGAACTACCGACGTTGTTATGCTATTATTAGTGACGCCCAGATACCATTGACAGAGAAAGGCCCCAGACAAGTAATCGAGTAGAACCACCGACGTTATTATGTTATTATTAGTGACGCCCAGATATTATTGGCAGAGAAAGGCCCCAGACAAGTAATCGAGTAGAACCAACGACGTTATTATGTTGTTATTAGTGACGCCCAGATATTATTGGCAGAGAAAGGCCCCAGACAAGTAATCGAGTAGAACCACCGACGTTATTATGTTATTATTAGTGACGCCAAGATATTATTGGCAGAGAAAGGCCCCAGACAAGTAATCGAGTAGAACCACCCACGTTATTATGTTATTATTAGTGACGCCCAGATATCATTGGCAGAGAAAGGCACCAGACAAGTAATCGAGTACAACCACCGACGTTATTATGTTATTATTAGTGACGCCCAGATATCATTGACAGAGTAATGCCCCAGACAAGTAATCGGGTAGAACCACCTACGTTATTATGTTATTATTAGTGACGCCCAGATATCATTGGCAGAGAAAGGCCCCAGACAAGTAATCGGGTAGAACCACCGACGTTATTATGTTATTATTAGTGACGCCCAGATATCATTGACAGAGAAAGGCCCCAGACAAGTAATCGAGTAGAACCACCGACGTTATTATGTTATTATTAGTGACGCCCAGATATTATTGGCAGAGAAAGGCCCCAGACAAGTAATCGAGTAGAACTACCGATGTTATTATGTTATTATTAGTGACGCCCAGATATCATTGGCAGAGAAAGGCCACAGAAAAGTAATCGAGTAGAACTACCGACGTTGTTATGTTATTATTAGTGACGCCCAGATAACATTGGCAGAGAAAGGCCCCAGACAAGTAATTGGGTAGAACCACCGGCGTTATTATGTTATTATTAGTGACGCCCAGATATCATTGGCAGAGAAAGGCCCCAGACAAGTAATTGGGTAGAACCACCGACGTTATTATGTTGTTATTAGTGACGCGCAGATATCATCGACAGAGAAAGGCCCCAGACAAGTAATCGAGTAGAACCACCGACGTTATTATGTTATTATTAGTGACGCCCAGATATTATTGGCAGAGAAAAGCCCCAGGCAAGTAATCGGGTAGAACTACCGACGTTGTTATGTTATTATTAATGACGCCCAGATATCATTGACAGAGAAAGGCCCCAGACAAGTAATCGAGTAGAACCAACGACGTTGTTATATTATTATTAGTGACGCCCAGATATCATTGGCAGAGAAAGGCCCCAGACAAGTCATCGAGTAGAACCATCGACGTTATTATGTTGTTATAAGTGACGCCGAGATATCATTGGCAGAGAAAGGCCCCAGACAAGTAATCGAGTAGAACCACCGACGTTATTATGTTGTAATTAGTGACGCCCAGATATCATTGGCAGAGAAAGGCACCAGACAAGTAATCGAGTAGAACCACCGACGTTATTATGTTATTATTAGTGACGCCCAGATATCATTGACAGAGAAAGTCCCCAGGCAAGTAATCGAGTAGAACCACCGACGTTATTATGTTATTATTAGTGACGCCCAGATATCATTGGTAGAGAAAGGGCCCAGACAAGTAATCGAGTAGAACCACCGACGTTATTATGTTATTATTAGTGACGCCCATATATTATTGGCAGAGAAAGGACCCAGACAAGTAATCAAGTAGATCTACCGATGTTATTATGTTATTATTAGTGACGCCCAGAAATCATTGACAGAGAAAGGCCCCAGACAAGTAATCGAGTAGAACAACCGACGTTATAATGTTATTATTAGTGACGCCCAGATATTATTGGCAGAGAAAGGCCCCAGACAAGTAATCGAGTAGAACTACCGATGTTATTATGTTATTATTAGTGACGCCCAGATATCATTGACAGAGAAAGGCCCCAGACAAGTAATCGAGTAGAACCACCGACGTTATTATGTTATTATTAGTGACGCCCAGATATCATTGGCAGAGAAAGGCCACAGAAAATTAATCGAGTAGAACTACCGACGTTGTTATGTTATTATTAGTGACGACCAGATATTACAGGCAGAGAAAGGCCCCAGACAAGTAATCGAGTAGAACCACCGACGTTATCATATTGTTATTAGTGACGCCCAGATATTACAAACAGAGAAAGGCCCCAGACAAATAATCGGGTAGAACCACCGACATTGTTATGTTATTATTAGTGACGCCCAGATATCATTGGCAGAGAAAGGCCCCAGACAAGTAATCGAAAAGAACCACCGACGTTTTATGATATTATCAGTGACGCCCAGATATCAATGGGAGAGAAAGGCCCCAGACAAGTAATCGGGTAGAACCACCGACGTTGTTATGTTATTATTAGTGACGCCCAGATATCATTGACAGAGAAAGGCCCCAGACAAGTAATTGGGTAGAACCACCGACGTTATTATGTTGTTATTAGTGACGCGCAGATATCATCGACAGAGAAAGGCCCCAGACAAGTATTCGAGTAGAACCACCTACGTTATTATGTTATTATTAGTGACGCCCATATATTATTGGCAGAGAAAGGCCCCAGGCAAGTAATCGGGTAGAACTACCGACGTTGTTATGTTATTATTAATGACGCCCAGATATCATTGACAGAGAAAGGCCCCAGACAAGTAATCGAGTAGAACCAACGACGTTGTTATATTATTATTAGTGACGCCCAGATATTATTGGCAGAGAAAGGCCCCAGACAAGTAATCGAGTAGAACTACCGATGTTATTATGTTATTATTAGTGACGCCCAGATATCATTGGCAGAGAAAGGCCACAGAAAAGTAATCGAGTAGAACTACCGACGTTGTTATGTTATTATTAGTGACGCCCAGATAACATTGGCAGAGAAAGGCCCCAGACAAGTAATTGGGTAGAACCACCGGCGTTATTATGTTATTATTAGTGACGCCCAGATATCATTGGCAGAGAAAGGCCCCAGACAAGTAATTGGGTAGAACCACCGGCGTTATTATGTTATTATTAGTGACGCCCAGATATCATTGGCAGAGAAAGGCCCCAGACAAGTAATTGGGTAGAACCACCGGCGTTATTATGTTATTATTAGTGACGCCCAGATATCATTGGCAGAGAAAGGCCCCAGACAAGTAATTGGGTAGAACCACCGACGTTATTATGTTGTTATTAGTGACGCCCAGATATCATCGACAGAGAAAGGCCCCAGACAAGTAATCGGATAGAACCACCGACGTTATTATGTTATTATTAATGACGCCCAGATATCATTGGCAGAGAAAGGCCCCAGACAAGCAATTGGGTAGAACCACCGACGTTATTATGTTGTTATTAGTGACGCCCAGATATTATTGACAGAGAAAGGCCCCAGAAAAGTAATCGAGTAGAACCACCGACGTTGTTATGTTATTATTAGTGACGCCCAGATATTATTGGCAGAGAAAGGCCCCAGACAAGTAATCGAGTAGAACCACCGACGTTATTATGTTATTATTAGTGGCGCCCAGATATCATTGACAGAGAAAGGCCCCAGACACGTTATCGAGTAGAACCACCGACGTTGTTATGTTATTATTAGTGACGCCCAGATATTACAGACAGAGAAAGGCCCCAGACAAGTAATCGAGTAGAACCACCTACGTTATTATGTTATTATTAGTGACGCCCAGATATTACAGGCAGAGAAAGGCCCCATACAAGTAATCGAGTAGAACCACCGACGTAATTATATTATTATTAGTGACGCCCAGATATCATTGACAGAGAAAGGCCTCAGACAAGTAATCGAGTAGAACCACCGACGTTATTATGTTTTTATTAGTGACGACCAGATATTTCTGGCAGAGAAAGGCCCCAGACAAGTAATCGGGTAGAACTACCGACGTTGTTATGCTATTATTAGTGACGCCCAGATACCATTGACAGAGAAAGGCCCCAGACTAGTAATCGAGTAGAACCACCGACGTTATTATGTTATTATTAGTGACGCCCAGATATTATTGGCAGAGAAAGGCCCCAGACAAGTAATCGAGTAGAACCAACGACGTTATTATGTTGTTATTAGTGAGGCCCAGATATTATTGGCAGAGAAAGGCCCCAGACAAGTAATCGAGTAGAACCACCGACGTTATTATGTTATTATTAATGACGCCCAGATATCATTGGCAGAGAAAGGCCCCAGACAAGTAATCGAGTAGAACCACCGACGTTATTATGTTATTATTAGTGACGCCCAGATATCATTGACAGAGAAAGTCCCTAGACAAGTAATCGAGTAGAACCACCGACGTTATTATGTTATTATTAGTGACGCCCAGATATCATTGGCAGAGAAAGGCCACAGAAAATTAATCGAGTAGAACTACCGACGTTGTTATGTTATTATTAGTGACGACCAGATATTACAGGCAGAGAAAGGCCCCAGACAAGTAATCGAGTAGAACCACCGACGTTATCATATTGTTATTAGTGACGCCCAGATATTACAAACAGAGAAAGGCCCCAGACAAATAATCGGGTAGAACCACCGACATTGTTATGTTATTATTAGTGACGCCCAGATATCATTGGCAGAGAAAGGCCCCAGACAAGTAATCGAAAAGAACCACCGACGTTTTATGATATTATCAGTGACGCCCAGATATCAATGGGAGAGAAAGGCCCCAGACAAGTAATCGGGTAGAACCACCGACGTTGTTATGTTATTATTAGTGACGCCCAGATATCATTGACAGAGAAAGGCCCCAGACAAGTAATTGGGTAGAACCACCGACGTTATTATGTTGTTATTAGTGACGCGCAGATATCATCGACAGAGAAAGGCCCCAGACTAGTAATCGAGTAGAACCACCTACGTTATTATGTTATTATTAGTGACGCCCAGATATTATTGGCAGAGAAAGGCCCCAGGCAAGTAATCGGGTAGAACTACCGACGTTGTTATGTTATTATTAATGACGCCAAGATATCATTGACAGAGAAAGGCCCCAGACAAGTAATCGAGTAGAACCAACGACGTTGTTATATTATTATTAGTGACGCCCAGATATTATTGGCAGAGAAAGGCCCCAGACAAGTAATCGAGTAGAACTACCGATGTTATTATGTTATTATTAGTGACGCCCAGATATCATTGGCAGAGAAAGGCCACAGAAAAGTAATCGAGTAGAACTACCGACGTTGTTATGTTATTATTAGTGACGCCCAGATAACATTGGCAGAGAAAGGCCCCAGACAAGTAATTGGGTAGAACCACCGGCGTTATTATGTTATTATTAGTGACGCCCAGATATCATTGGCAGAGAAAGGCCCCAGACAAGTAATTGGGTAGAACCACCGGCGTTATTATGTTATTATTAGTGACGCCCAGATATCATTGGCAGAGAAAGGCCCCAGACAAGTAATTGGGTAGAACCACCGACGTTATTATGTTGTTATTAGTGACGCCCAGATATCATCGACAGAGAAAGGCCCCAGACAAGTAATCGGATAGAACCACCGACGTTATTATGTTATTATTAATGACGCCCAGATATCATTGGCAGAGAAAGGCCCCAGACAAGCAATTGGGTAGAACCACCGACGTTATTATGTTGTTATTAGTGACGCCCAGATATTATTGACAGAGAAAGGCCCCAGAAAAGTAATCGAGTAGAACCACCGACGTTGTTATGTTATTATTAGTGACGCCCAGATATTATTGGCAGAGAAAGGCCCCAGACAAGTAATCGAGTAGAACCACCGACGTTATTATGTTATTATTAGTGACGCCCAGATATCATTGACAGAGAAAGGCCCCAGACACGTTATCGAGTAGAACCACCGACGTTGTTATGTTATTATTAGTGACGCCCAGATATTACAGACAGAGAAAGGCCCCAGACAAGTAATCGAGTAGAACCACCTACGTTATTATGTTATTATTAGTGACGCCCAGATATTACAGGCAGAGAAAGGCCCCATACAAGTAATCGAGTAGAACCACCGACGTAATTATATTATTATTAGTGACGCCCAGATATCATTGACAGAGAAAGGCCCCAGACAAGTAATCGAGTAGAACCACCGACGTTATTATGTTTTTATTAGTGACGACCAGATATTTCTGGCAGAGAAAGGCCCCAGACAAGTAATCGGGTAGAACTACCGACGTTTTTATGCTATTATTAGTGACGCCCAGATACCATTGACAGAGAAAGGCCCCAGACTAGTAATCGAGTAGAACCACCGACGTTATTATGTTATTATTAGTGACGCCCAGATATTATTGGCAGAGAAAGGCCCCAGACAAGTAATCGAGTAGAACCAACGACGTTATTATGTTGTTATTAGTGAGGCCCAGATATTATTGGCAGAGAAAGGCCCCAGACAAGTAATCGAGAAGAACCACCGACGTTATTATGTTATTATTAGTGACGCCCAGATATTATTGGCAGAGAAAGGCCCCAGACAAGTAATCGAGTAGAACCACCCACGTTATTATGTTATTATTAGTGACGCCCAGATATCATTGGCAGAGAAAGGCACCAGACAAGTAATCGAGTACAACCACCGACGTTATTATGTTATTATTAGTGACGCCCAGATATCATTGACAGAGTAATGCCCCAGACAAGTAATCGGGTAGAACCACCTACGTTATTATGTTATTATTAGTGACGCCCAGATATCATTGGCAGAGAAAGGCCCCAGACAAGTAATCGGGTAGAACCACCGACGTTATTATGTTATTATTAGTGACGCCCAGATATCATTGACAGAGAAAGGCCCCAGACAAGTAATCGAGTAGAACCACCGACGTTATTATGTTATTATTAGTGACGCCCAGATATTATTGGCAGAGAAAGGCCCCAGACAAGTAATCGAGTAGAACTACCGATGTTATTATGTTATTATTAGTGACGCCCAGATATCATTGGCAGAGAAAGGCCACAGAAAAGTAATCGAGTAGAACTACCGACGTTGTTATGTTATTATTAGTGACGCCCAGATAACATTGGCAGAGAAAGGCCCCAGACAAGTAATTGGGTAGAACCACCGGCGTTATTATGTTATTATTAGTGACGCCCAGATATCATTGGCAGAGAAAGGCCCCAGACAAGTAATTGGGTAGAACCACCGGCGTTATTATGTTATTATTAGTGACGCCCAGATATCATTGGCAGAGAAAGGCCCCAGACAAGTAATTGGGTAGAACCACCGACTTTATTATGTTGTTATTAGTGACGCCCAGATATCATCGACAGAGAAAGGCCCCAGACAAGTAATCGGATAGAACCACCGACGTTATTATGTTATTATTAATGACGCCCAGATATCATTGGCAGAGAAAGGCCCCAGACAAGCAATTGGGTAGAACCACCGACGTTATTATGTTGTTATTAGTGACGCCCAGATATCATCGACAGAGAAAGGCCCCAGACAAGTAATCGGATAGAACCACCGACGTTATTATGTTATTATTAATGACGCCCAGATATCATTGGCAGAGAAAGGCCCCAGACAAGTAAGTGGGTAGAACCACCGACGTTATTATGTTATTATTAATGACGCCCAGATATCATTGGCAGAGAAAGGCCCCAGACAAGTAATTGGGTAGAACCACCGACGTTATTATGTTGTTATTAGTGACGCGCAGATATCATCGACAGACAAAGGCCCCAGACAAGTAATCGAGTAGAACCACCGACGTTATTATGTTATTATTAGTGACGCCCAGATATTATTGGCAGAGAAAAGCCCCAGGCCAGTAATCGGGTAGAACTACCGACGTTGTTATGTTATTATTAATGACGCCCAGATATCATTGACAGAGAAAGGCCCCAGACAAGTAATCGAGTAGAACCAACGACGTTGTTATATTATTATTAGTGACGCCCAGATATCATTGGCAGAGAAAGGCCCCAGACAAGTCATCGAGTAGAACCATCGACGTTATTATGTTGTTATAAGTGACGCCGATATATCATTGGCAGAGAAAGGCCCCAGACAAGTAATCGAGTAGAACCACCGACGTTATTATGTTGTAATTAGTGACGCCCAGATATCATTGGCAGAGAAAGGCACCAGACAAGTAATCGAGTAGAACCACCGACGTTATTATGTTATTATTAGTGACGCCCAGATATCATTGACAGAGAAAGTCCCCAGACAAGTAATCGAGTAGAACCACCGACGTTATTATGTTATTATTAGTGACGCCCAGATATCATTGGTAGAGAAAGGGCCCAGACAAGTAATCGAGTAGAACCACCGACGTTATTATGTTATTATTAGTGACGCCCATATATTATTGGCAGAGAAAGGACCCAGACAAGTAATCAAGTAGATCTACCGATGTTATTATGTTATTATTAGTGACGCCCAGAAATCATTGACAGAGAAAGGCCCCAGACAAGTAATCGAGTAGAACAACCGACGTTATAATGTTATTATTAGTGACGCCCAGATATTATTGGCAGAGAAAGGCCCCAGACAAGAAATCGAGTAGAACTACCGATGTTATTATGTTATTATTAGTGACGCCCAGATATCTTTGACAGAGAAAGGCCCCAGACAAGTAATCGAGTAGAACCACCGACGTTATTATGTTATTATTAGTGACGCCCAGATATCATTGGCAGAGAAAGGCCACAGAAAATTAATCGAGTAGAACTACCGACGTTGTTATGTTATTATTAGTGACGACCAGATATTACAGGCAGAGAAAGGCCCCAGACAAGTAATCGAGTAGAACCAACGACGTTGTTATATTATTATTAGTGACGCCCAGATATTATTGGCAGAGAAAGGCCCCAGACAAGTAATCGAGTAGAACTACCGATGTTATTATGTTATTATTAGTGACGCCCAGATATCATTGGCAGAGAAAGGCCACAGAAAAGTAATCGAGTAGAACTACCGACGTTGTTATGTTATTATTAGTGACGCCCAGATAACATTGGCAGAGAAAGGCCCCAGACAAGTAATTGGGTAGAACCACCGGCGTTATTATGTTATTATTAGTGACGCCCAGATATCATTGGCAGAGAAAGGCCCCAGACAAGTAATTGGGTAGAACCACCGGCGTTATTATGTTATTATTAGTGACGCCCAGATATCATTGGCAGAGAAAGGCCCCAGACAAGTAATTGGGTAGAACCACCGACGTTATTATGTTGTTATTAGTGACGCCCAGATATCATCGACAGAGAAAGGCCCCAGACAAGTAATTTGATAGAACCACCGACGTTATTATGTTATTATTAATGACGCCCAGATATCATTGGCAGAGAAAGGCCCCAGACAAGCAATTGGGTAGAACCACCGACGTTATTATGTTGTTATTAGTGACGCCCAGATATCATCGACAGAGAAAGGCCCCAGACAAGTAATCGGATAGAACCACCGACATTATTATGTTATTATTAATGACGCCCAGATATCATTGGCAGAGAAAGGCCCCAGACAAGTAATTGGGTAGAACCACCGACGTTATTATGTTATTATTAATGACGCCCAGATATCATTGGCAGAGAAAGGCCCCAGACAAGTAATTGGGTAGAACCACCGACGTTATTATGTTGTTATTAGTGACGCGCAGATATCATCGACAGAGAAAGGCCCCAGACAAGTAATCGAGTAGAACCACCGACGTTATTATGTTATTATTAGTGACGCCCAGATATCATTGACAGAGAAAGTCCCCAGACAAGTAATCGAGTAGAACCACCGACGTTATTATGTTATTATTAGTGACGCCCAGATATCATTGGTAGAGAAAGGGCCCAGACAAGTAATCGAGTAGAACCACCGACGTTATTATGTTATTATTAGTGACGCCCATATATTATTGGCAGAGAAAGGACCCAGACAAGTAATCAAGTAGATCTACCGATGTTATTATGTTATTATTAGTGACGCCCAGAAATCATTGACAGAGAAAGGCCCCAGACAAGTAATCGAGTAGAACAACCGACGTTATAATGTTATTATTAGTGACGCCCAGATATTATTGGCAGAGAAAGGCCCCAGACAAGAAATCGAGTAGAACTACCGATGTTATTATGTTATTATTAGTGACGCCCAGATATCATTGACAGAGAAAGGCCCCAGACAAGTAATCGAGTAGAACCACCGACGTTATTATGTTATTATTAGTGACGCCCAGATATCATTGGCAGAGAAAGGCCACAGAAAATTAATCGAGTAGAACTACCGACGTTGTTATGTTATTATTAGTGACGACCAGATATTACAGGCAGAGAAAGGCCCCAGACAAGTAATCGAGTAGAACCAACGACGTTGTTATATTATTATTAGTGACGCCCAGATATTATTGGCAGAGAAAGGCCCCAGACAAGTAATCGAGTAGAACTACCGATGTTATTATGTTATTATTAGTGACGCCCAGATATCATTGGCAGAGAAAGGCCACAGAAAAGTAATCGAGTAGAACTACCGACGTTGTTATGTTATTATTAGTGACGCCCAGATAACATTGGCAGAGAAAGGCCCCAGACAAGTAATTGGGTAGAACCACCGGCGTTATTATGTTATTATTAGTGACGCCCAGATATCATTGGCAGAGAAAGGCCCCAGACAAGTAATTGGGTAGAACCACCGGCGTTATTATGTTATTATTAGTGACGCCCATATATCATTGGCAGAGAAAGGCCCCAGACAAGTAATTGGGTAGAACCACCGACGTTATTATGTTGTTATTAGTGACGCCCAGATATCATCGACAGAGAAAGGCCCCAGACAAGTAATCGGATAGAACCACCGACGTTATTATGTTATTATTAATGACGCCCAGATATCATTGGCAGAGAAAGGCCCCAGACAAGCAATTGGGTAGAACCACCGAGGTTATTATGTTATTATTAATGACGCCCAGATATCATTGGCAGAGAAAGGCCCCAGACAAGTAATCGGATAGAACCACCGACGTTATTATGTTATTATTAATGACGCCCAGATATCATTGGCAGAGAAAGGCCCCAGACAAGTAATTGGGTAGAACCACCGACGTTATTATGTTATTATTAATGACGCCCAGATATCATTGGCAGAGAAAGGCCCCAGACAAGTAATTGGGTAGAACCACCGACGTTATTATGTTGTTATTAGTGACGCCCAGATATCATCGACAGAGAAAGGCCCCAGACAAGTAATCGAGTAGAACCACCGACGTTATTATGTTATTATTAGTGACGCCCAGATATTATTGGCAGAGAAAAGCCCCAGGCAAGTAATCGGGTAGAACTACCGACGTTGTTATGTTATTATTAATGACGCCCAGATATCATTGACAGAGAAAGGCCCCAGACAAGTAATCGAGTAGAACCAACGACGTTGTTATATTATTATTAGTGACGCCCAGATATCATTGGCAGAGAAAGGCCCCAGACAAGTCATCGAGTAGAACCATCGACGTTATTATGTTGTTATAAGTGACGCCGAGATATCATTGGCAGAGAAAGGCCCCAGACAAGTAATCGAGTAGAACCACCGACGTTATTATGTTGTAATTAGTGACGCCCAGATATCATTGGCAGAGAAAGGCACCAGACAAGTAATCGAGTAGAACCACCGACGTTATTATGTTATTATTAGTGACGCCCAGATATCATTGACAGAGAAAGTCCCCAGACAAGTAATCGAGTAGAACCACCGACGTTATTATGTTATTATTAGTGACGCCCAGATATCATTGGTAGAGAAAGGGCCCAGACAAGTAATCGAGTAGAACCACCGACGTTATTATGTTATTATTAGTGACGCCCATATATTATTGGCAGAGAAAGGACCCAGACAAGTAATCAAGTAGATCTACCGATGTTATTATGTTATTATTAGTGACGCCCAGAAATCATTGACAGAGAAAGGCCCCAGACAAGTAATCGAGTAGAACAACCGACGTTATAATGTTATTATTAGTGACGCCCAGATATCATTGACAGAGAAAGGCCCCAGACAAGTAATCGAGTAGAACTACCGACGTTATTATGTTATTATTAGTGACGCCCAGATATCATTGACAGAGAAAGGCCCCAGACAAGTAATCGAGTAGAACTACCGATGTTATTATGTTATTATTAGTGACGCCCAGATATCATTGACAGAGAAAGGCCCCAGACAAGTAATCGAGTAGAACCACCGACGTTATTATGTTATTATTAGTGACGCCCAGATATCATTGGCAGAGAAAGGCCACAGAAAATTAATCGAGTAGAACTACCGACGTTGTTATGTTATTATTAGTGACGACCAGATATTACAGGCAGAGAAAGGCCCCAGACAAGTAATCGAGTAGAACCACCGACGTTATCATATTGTTATTAGTGACGCCCAGATATTACAAACAGAGAAAGGCCCCAGACAAATAATCGGGTAGAACCACCGACATTGTTATGTTATTATTAGTGACGCCCAGATATCATTGGCAGAGAAAGGCCCCAGACAAGTAATCGAAAAGAACCACCGACGTTTTATGATATTATCAGTGACGCCCAGATATCATTGGGAGAGAAAGGCCCCAGACAAGTAATCGGGTAGAACCACCGACGTTGTTATGTTATTATTAGTGACGCCCAGATATCATTGACAGAGAAAGGCCCCAGACAAGTAATTGGGTAGAACCACCGACGTTATTATGTTGTTATTAGTGACGCGCAGATATCATCGACAGAGAAAGGCCCCAGACAAGTAATCGAGTAGAACCACCTACGTTATTATGTTATTATTAGTGACGCCCAGATATTATTGGCAGAGAAAGGCCCCAGGCAAGTAATCGGGTAGAACTACCGACGTTGTTATGTTATTATTAATGACGCCCAGATATCATTGACAGAGAAAGGCCCCAGACAAGTAATCGAGTAGAACCAACGACGTTGTTATATTATTATTAGTGACGCCCAGATATCATTGGCAGAGAAAGGCCCAAGACAAGTCATCGAGTAGAACCATCGACGTTGTTATGTTGTTATAAGTGACGCCGAGATATCATTGGCAGAGAAAGGCCCCAGACAAGTAATCGAGTAGAACCACCGACGTTATTATGTTGTAATTAGTGACGCCCAGATATCATTGGCAGAGAAAGGCACCAGACAAGTAATCGAGTAGAACCACCGACGTTATTATGTTATTATTAGTGACGCCCAGATATCATTGGCAGAGAAAGTCCCCAGACAAGTAATCGAGTAGAACCACCGACGTTATTATGTTATTATTAGTGACGCCCAGATATCATTGGTAGAGAAAGGGCCCAGACAAGTAATCGAGTAGAACCACCGACGTTATTATGTTATTATTAGTGACGCCCATATATTATTGGCAGAGAAAGGACCCAGACAAGTAATCAAGTAGATCTACCGATGTTATTATGTTATTATTAGTGACGCCCAGAAATCATTGACAGAGAAAGGCCCCAGACAAGTAATCGAGTAGAACAACCGACGTTATAATGTTATTATTAGTGACGCCCAGATATTATTGGCAGAGAAAGGCCCCAGACAAGTAATCGAGTAGAACTACCGATGTTATTATGTTATTATTAGTGACGCCCAGATATCATTGACAGAGAAAGGCCCCAGACAAGTAATCGAGTAGAACCACCGACGTTATTATGTTATTATTAGTGACGCCCAGATATCATTGGCAGAGAAAGGCCACAGAAAATTAATCGAGTAGAACTACCGACGTTGTTATGTTATTATTAGTGACGACCAGATATTACAGGCAGAGAAAGGCCCCAGACAAGTAATCGAGTAGAACCACCGACGTTATCATATTGTTATTAGTGACGCCCAGATATTACAAACAGAGAAAGGCCCCAGACAAATAATCGGGTAGAACCACCGACATTGTTATGTTATTATTAGTGACGCCCAGATATCATTGGCAGAGAAAGGCCCCAGACAAGTAACCGAGTAGAACCACCGACGTTATTATGTTGTTATAAGTGACGCCGAGATATCATTGGCAGAGAAAGGCACCAGACAAGTAATCGAGTAGAACCATCGACGTTATTATGTTGTAATTAGTGACGCCCAGATATCATTGGCAGAGAAAGGCACCAGACAAGTAATCGAGTAGAACCACCGACGTTATTATGTTATTATTAGTGACGCCCAGATATCATTGGCAGAGAAAGCCCCCAGACAAGTAATCGAGTAGAACCACCGACGTTATTATGTTATTATTAGTGACGCCCAGATATCATTGGCAGAGAAAGGCCCCAGACAAGTAATCGAGTAGAACCAACTACGTTATTATGTTATTATTAGTGACGCCCATATATTATTGGCAGAGAAAGGACCCAGACAAGTAATCGAGTAGAACTACCGATGTTATTACGTTATTATTAGTGACGCCCAGATATCATTGACAGAGAAAGGCACCAGACAAGTAATCGAGTACAACCACCGACGTTATTATGTTGTTATCAGTGACGCCCAGACATAACAAACAGAGAAAGGCACCACACAAATAATCGGGTAGAACCACCGACATTGTTATGTTATTAGTAGTGACGCCCAGATATCATTGGCAGAGAAAGGTCCCAGACAAGTAATAAAAACGAACCACCGACGTTTTATGATATTATTAGTGACGCCCAGATATCATTGGCAGAGAAAGGCCCCAGACAAGTGATCGGGTAAAACCACCGACGTTGTAATGTTGTTATTAGTGACGCCCAGATATCATCGACAGAGAAAGGCCCTAGACAAGTAATCGAGTAGAACTACCGACGTTATTATGATATTATTAGTGACGCCCAGATATCATTGGCAGAGAAAGCCACCAGACAAGTAATCGGGTAGAACCACCGACGTTATTATGTTATTATTAGTGACGCCCAGATATATCAGGCAGAGAAAAGCCCCAGACAAGTAATCGAGTAGAGGCACCAGACTAGTAATCGCGTAGAACCACCGACGTTATTATGTTATTATTATTGACGCCCAGATATTATTGAAAGAGAAAGGCACCAGACAAGTAATCGAGTAGAACCACTTACGTTATTATGTTATTATTAGTGACGCCCAGATATTATTGACAGAGAAAAGCCCCAGACAAAAAATCGAGTAGAACCACCGACGTTATTATGTTATTATTAGTGACGCCCAGATATTATTGACAGAGAAAGGCACCAGACAAGTAATCGAGTAGAACAACCGACGTTATTATGTTATTATTAGTGACGCCCAGATATTATTGACAGAGAAAGGCCCCAGACAAGTAATGGAGTAGAACCACCGACGTTATTATGTTATTATTAGTGACGCCCACATATTATTGGCAGAGAAAGGCCCGAGACAAGTAATCGGGTAGAACTACCGATGTTATTATGTTATTATTAGTGACGCCCAGATATCATTGGCAGAGAAAGGCCCCAGACAAGTAATCGAGTAGAACCACCGACGTTATAATGTTATTATTAGTGACGCCCAGATATCATTGGCAGAGAAAGGCCCCAGATAAGTAATCGAGTAGAACCACCGACGTTATTATGTTGTTATTAGTGACGCCCAGATATTAGAAACAGAGAAATGCTCCAGACAAATAATCGGGTAGAACCACCGACATTGTTATGTTATTATTAGTGACGCCCAGATAACATTGTCAGATAAAGGCCCCAGATAAGTAAACGAGTAGAACCACCGACGTTATTATGTTGTTATTAGTGACGCCCAGATATTAGAAACAGAGAAATGCCCCAGACAAATAATCGGGTAGAACCACCGACATTGTTATGTTATTATTAGTGACGCCCAGATATCATTGGCAGAGAAAGGCCCCAGACAAGTAATCGAAAAGAACCACCGACGTTTTATGATATTATTAGTGACGCCCAGATATCATTGGCAGAGAAAGGCCCCAGACAAGAAATCGGGTAGAACCACCGACGTTGTTATGTTATTATTAGTGACGCCCAGATATCATCGACAGAGAAAGGCCGCAGACAAGTAATCGGATAGAACCACCGGCGTTATTATGTTATTATTAATGACGCCAAGATATCATTTGCAGAGAAAGGCCCCAGACAAGTAATCGGGTAGAACCACCGACGTTATTATGTTGTTATTAGTGACGCCCAGATATCATCGACAGAGAAAGGCCCCAGACAAGTAATCGAGTAGAACCACCTACGTTATTATGTTATTATTAGTGACGCCCAGATATTATTGGCAGAGAAAGGCCCCAGACAAGTAATCGAGTAGAACCACCGACGTTATTATGTTGTTAAATGTGACGCCCAGATATCATTGGCAGAGAAAGGCCCCAGACAAGTAATCGAGTAGAACCACCGACGTTATTATGTTGTTATTAGTGACGCCCAGATATCATTGGCAGAGAAAGTCCCCAGACAAGTAATCGAGTAGAACCACCGACGTTATTATGTTATTATTAGTGACGCCCAGATATTATTGGCAGAGAAAGGTCCCAGACAAGTAATCGAGTAGAACCACCTACGTTATTATGTTATTATTAGTGACGCCCATATATTATTGGCAGAGAAAGGACCCAGACAAGTAATCGAGTAGAACTACCGATGTTATTATGTTATTATTAGTGACGCCCAGATATCATTGACAGAGAAAGGCCCCAGACAAGTAATCGAGTACAACCACCGGCGTTATTATGTTATTATTAGTGACGCCCAGATATCATTGGCAGAGAAAGGCCCCAGACAAATAATCGGGTAGAACCACCGACATTGTTATGTTATTATTAGTGACGCCCAGATATCATTGGCAGAGAAAGGCCCCAGACAAGTAATCGAAAAGAACCACCGACGTTTTATGACATTATCAGTGACGCCCAGATATCATTGGGAGAGAAAGGCCCCAGACAAGTAATCGGGTAGAACCACCGACGTTGTTATGTTATTATTAGTGACGCCCAGATATCATTGACAGAGAAAGGCCCCAGACAAGTAATCGAGTAGAACCACCTACGTTATTATGTTATTATTAGTGACGCCCAGATATTATTGGCAGAGAAAGGCCCCAGGCAAGTAATCGGGTAGAACTACCGACGTTGTTATGTTATTATTAGTGACGCCCAGATATCATTGACAGAGAAAGGCCCCAGACAAGTAATCGTGTAGAACCACCGACGTTATTATGTTATTATTAGTGACGCCCAGATATCATTGGCAGAGAAAGGCCCCAGACAAGTAACCGAGTAGAACCACCGACGTTATTATGTTGTTATAAGTGACGCCGAGATATCATTGGCAGAGAAAGGCACCAGACAAGTAATCGAGTAGAACCATCGACGTTATTATGTTTTAATTAGTGACGCCCAGATATCATTGGCAGAGAAAGGCACCAGACATGTAATCGAGTAGAACCACCGACGTTATTATGTTATTATTAGTGACGCCCAGATATCATTGGCAGAGAAAGTCCCCAGACAAGTAATCGAGTAGAACCACCGACGTTATTATGTTATTATTAGTGACGCCCAGATATCATTGGCAGAGAAAGGCCACAGACAAGTAATCGAGTAGAACCACCTACGTTATTATGTTATTATTAGTGACGCCCATATATTATTGGCAGAGAAAGGACCCAGACAAGTAATCGAGTAGAACTACCGATGTTATTACGTTATTATTGGTGACGCCCAGATATCATTGACAGAGAAAGGCCCCAGACAAGTAATCGAGTACAACCACCGACGTTATTATGTTGTTATCAGTGACGCCCAGATATAACAAACAGAGAAAGGCACCAGACAAATAATCGGGTAGAACCACCGACATTGTTATGTTATTATTAGTGACGCCCAGATATCATTGGCAGAGAAAGGCCCCAGACAAGTAATCAAAAAGAACCACCGACGTTTTATGATATTATTAGTGACGCCCAGATATCATTGGCAGAGAAAGGCCCCAGACAAGTGATCGGGTAAAACCACCGACGTTGTAATGTTATTATTAGTGACGCCCAGATATCATCGACAGAGAAAGGCCCTAGACAAGTAATCGAGTAGAACTACCGACGTTATTATGATATTATTAGTGACGCCCAGATATCATTGGCAGAGAAAGCCACCAGACAAGTAATCGGGTAGAACCACCGACGTTGTTATGTTATTATTAGTGACGCCCAGATATTACAGGCAGAGTAAGGCCCAGACAAGTAATCGAGTAGAACTATATATGTAATTATGTTATTATAAGTGACGCCCAGATATATTAGGCAGAGAAAAGCCCCAGACAAGTAATCGAGTAGAGGCACCAGACTAGTAATCGCGTAGAACCACCGACGTTATTATGTTATTATTATTGACGCCCAGATATTATTGAAAGAGAAAGGCACCAGACAAGTAATCGAGTAGAACCACTTACGTTATTATGTTATTATTAGTGACGCCCAGATATTATTGACAGAGAAAAGCCCCAGACAAATAATCGAGTAGAACCACCGACGTTATTATGTTATTATTAGTGACGCCCAGATATTATTGACAGAGAAAGGCCCCAGACAAGTAATGGAGTAGAACCACCGACGTTATTATGTTGTTATTAGTGACGCCCACATATTATTGTCAGAGAAAGGCCCCAGACAAGTAATCGGGTAGAACTACCGATGTTATTATGTTATAATTAGTGACGACCAGATATCATTGACAGAGAAAGGCCCCAGACAAGTAATCGAGTAGAACCACCGACGTTATAATGTTATTATTAGTGACGCCCAGATATCATTGGCAGAGAAAGGCCACAGAAAAGTATTTGAGTAGAACTACCGACGTTGTTATGTTTTTATTAGTGACGCCCAGATAACATTGGCAGATAAAGGCCCCAGATAAGTAATCGAGTAGAACCACCGACGTAATTATGTTGTTATTAGTGACGCCCAGATATTAGAAACAGAGAAATGCCCCAGACATATAATCGGGTAGAACCACCGACATTGTTATGTTATTATTAGTGACGCCCAGATATCATTGGCAGAGAAAGGCCCCAGACAAGTAATCGAAAAGAACCACCGACGTTTTATGATATTATTAGTGACGCCCAGAGATCATTGGCAGAGAAAGGCCCCAGACAAGTAATCGAGTAAAACCACCGACGTTATTATGTTGTTACTAGTGACGCCCAGATATCATTGGCAGAGAAAGTCCCCAGACAAGTAATCGAGTAGAACCACCGACGTTATTATGTTATTATTAGTGACGCCCAGATATTATTGGCAGAGAAAGGTCCCAGACAAGTAATCGTGTAGAACCACCTACGTTATTATGTTATTATTAGTGACGCCCATATATTATTGGCAGAGAAAGGACCCAGACAAGTAATCGAGTAGAACTACCGATGTTATTATGTTATTATTAGTGACGCCCAGATATCATTGACAGAGAAAGGCCCCAGACAAGTAATCGAGTACAACCACCGACGTTATTATGTTATTATTACTGACGCCCAGATATAACAGGCAGAGAAAGGCCCCAGGCAAATAATCGGGTAGAACCACCGACATTGTTATGTTATTACTAGTGTCGCCCAGATATAATTGGCAGAGAAAGGCCCCAGACAAGTAATCAAAAAGAACCCCCGACGTTTTATGATATTATTAGTGACGCCCAGATATCATCGACAGAGAAAGGCCCCAGACAAGTAATCGAGTAGAACTACCGACGTTATTATGATATTATTAGTGACGCCCAGATATCATTGGCAGAGAAAGCCACCAGACAAGTAATCGGGTAGAACCACCGACGTTGTTATGTTATTATTAGTGACGCCCAGATATTACAGGCAGAGAAAGGCCCAGACAAGTAATCTAGTAGAACTATATATGTTATTATGTTATTATTAGTGACGCCCAGATATTACAGGCAGAGAAAAGCCCCAGACAAGTAATCGAGTAGAACCACCGGCGTTATTATGTTATTGTTAGTGACGCCAAGATATTATTGGCAGAGAAAGGCACCAGACAATTAATAGAGTAGAACCACCGAGGTTATAATGTTATTATTAGTGACGCCCAGATATTATTGACAGAGAAAGCCACCAGACAAGTAATCGCGTAGAACCACCGACGTTATTATGTTATTATTATTGACGCCCAGATATTATTGACAGAGAAAGGCACCAGACAAGTAATCGAGTAGAACCACTTACGTTATTATGATATTATTAGTGACGCCCAGATATTATTGACAGATAAAAGCCCCAGACAAGTAATCGAGTAGAACCATCGACGTTATTATGTTTTTATTAGTGATGCCCAGTTATTATTGACAGAGAAAGGCACCAGACAAGTAATCGAGTAGAACCACCGACGTTATTATGTTACTATTAGTGACGCCCAGATATTATTGACAGAGAAAGGCACCAGACAAGTAATCGAAAAGAACCACCGAGGTTATTATGTTATTATTAGTGACCCCCAGATATTATTGACAGAGAAAGGCACCAGACAAGTAATCGAGTAGAACCACCGACGTTATTATGTTATTATTAGTGACGCCCAGATATTACAGGCAGAGAAAAGCCCCAGACAAGTAATTGAGTAGAACCACCGACGTTATTATGTTATTATTAGTGACGCCCAGATATTACAGGCAGAGAAAGGCCCAGACAAGCAATCGGGTAGAACCAACGACGTTATTATGATATTATTAGTGACGCCCAGATATTATTGGCAGAGAAAAGCCCCAGTCAAGTAATCGAAAAAAACCACCGACGTTATTATGTTATTATAAGTGACGCCCAGATACTTTTGACAGAGAAAGGCACCAGACAAATAATCGATTAGAACCGCCGACGTCATGATATTATTATTAGTAACGCCCAGATATTATTGACAGAAAAAGGCACCAGACAAGTAATCGAAAATAACCACCGACGTTATTATGTTATTATTAGTGACGCCCAGATATTACAGGTAGAGAAGTCCTAGACAAGTAATCAAGTAGATCCACCGAGGTTATTATATTATAATTAGTGACACCTAGATATTATAGGCAGAGAAAGGCCCCAGACAAGTGATCGAGTAGAACCACCGACCTTATTGTTATTATTAGTGACTCCCAGTTGTTAACTAGCGGAGGAAGACCCCATACATATTGTAATGTGAGGTAGCTGACCTTTTATAAATATTTTATGACACTGTAACAGCTGATTTATATTAGTTTTCTGACATTCATTTTAGCCTTGTGTCTTTTTGTAACACATCTAACATCCTATGAGTTTTCATTGTCATTTCGCGGAAACCCCTTTCTGATATTAAGATTTTAGTCTGAAAATAATCTTTTAATGCATACAGTTAAGTAAGACTATATGTTCTAAACATTGTTTAAGCTCATTTACAGTGCTGTCTACTAAAACGAGTTTTAATAGTACGAGGGAAATGTTGGTGTTTTTACGTTTGTATTATTCTTACTTTACCTTTACTCCGCACAATGTGAAGATACATATTGTTCCTTGTGGAACTCATTTCAAAGTGACATATGTTGTTGTTTTATTGTATCCATAAGTATATCTGACATCCAAATAACACTAATGTTACCTAAAATGCATTGTTATATGATACGGTTTGTATCTACTTGTTTGACGGTAATATTGTTCGGATTTATCCGAACGCTTAGTGATTGGCTACTTTAAATATAACGCTTAAAGCTGACTGGCTGAGACGTACATCGATGCGCATTATAGAATGTTTGTAAAAGTAGCATGCGCGGGAAGTATAAATAAACTAAAACAGAGCAGACGCGGATCAGTTGACGCTCGGATCAGGGCAAGATCGGGATGGAGTTGTGCACAGTGCAGAAACGGTACAGGAGAATTGGTCATGGACAGAATGTAAGCCATTGTTTTTGTTTAATATCTTCTTCGGATGCAACTTACCAATAATGATCTTTTATAATCTTTTACTTATAATAAAATCCGTGTCAACATCTTAAACTCTAGCTGTACTTGCTATTCTCATAGACTATATATGAAGGATATTGTTAAGATTGGAAAAGTAGTAAATATAAAGAAATATATACATATCTTGTCCGAACCTTATTTGATTGTTGTGTTCTTTATTCCGCCCACGGGTTAAAATAATATCGTTTCCTATCATTAAACTTCCGGATAATATCGAGCATCGCCTTACAATATTTTCAGTTAGAGACACAGACACAGGTATGCTTATATGAGTGATGCCCAGAAATTATTGGAAAAGAAAGACACCAAACAAATATTCGGATAGAACCTCAGTCGTAGTTAAACTAGTGACGCCCAGATATTAAGTGGCGGAGGTTGGCCCCCAGACAAAGTTCAGGTGGTGCCAAAGACGCAGTTATGTTCATACTAGTAGCGCCCAGATTTTCTTGGTGGCGGTTGTAGCCCAGACTAAGTTCATGTAGTGTCAAGGACGCAGTTGTGGTCATACTAGTAACACTCAGCTATTTATTGGTGGAGGATGACCCCCAGACAGAGCTTAGGTAGCGTCAAGGACGCAGTTGTGGTCATACTAGTAACACTCAGCTATTTATTGGTGGAGGATGACCCCCAGACAGAGCTTAGGTAGTGTCAAGGACGCAGTTGTGGTCATACTAGTAACACTCAGCTATTTATTGGTGGAGGATGACCCCCAGACTAAGTTCATGTAGTGTCAAGGACGCAGTTATGGTCATACTAGTGACGCTTAGATATTATTGGTTGAGGTCTACCCCAGACATATGATTTTTTTTAAATGTGCCGGGTGATTTAACACTTCCGGGCAGTGTATGGTAAATTGTTTGACTGCATTTACAAAAGTTGTGTATTCCCGGGAAGGAGGTTTCTAAAAACGCGTTAAATATCCGGGGGAGTTATTGATTTGAGGAGTAGGAAATCTGTTCACCGGTACGATTCGCACTAACAACCAAAATCCATACGAAAGTTAATGTAAATCCTACCCAATTTTAAAGTTTCGGTTAATATTTTTCATATGGATAATTGGTTAAAAACGCGTTCAAATGACCCACTGTAACTTAACAAAAATCGTCTCCAAATGACTCAGTGGAATTTGAAAACCATTTAATAAAAGTTTGGAAAGTTCTAAATAAAACGCGTTTTCAAATTATTTGTTATGATCCTATTGGCGACGTCCAGCTAAATATTGGCGGAGGAATATCTCAGACTTATGCCTGAGTAGAACCACCGGTGCACCGTAAGTTACCTGGAAATCCTCTCTACATGAAAGTTCTAACACCGACCCGGACTCGAACCAACACAGAAAAGGGTGAATAGTTCCATTTTTAAGAATCTTCGTCGACAAAATGTTGACAATGTATGTTTAATTTATATTTACTAATGCAAAAACGAGTATAATTGATAGATCTAGTTATAAATCTCTAGCCGAACAAACACCGGCGAATGAATGATATAAAAAGTAGTAGAATGCACGAGTTTTTACAGGCGTCATATTTAATGCGCTGGAGCGCGGCGCCTATATATGGAATGCTCACTGAAATTTGCACATGGGGAAAGTTTGTTTTGCGGACTTTCTAAACTTGATAAATGCTGGTCCAGATTTTTTATGTTTTTATTTTTATATTTATTTATTTGTTCTTGTATTCCCCTGTGTTCAAATACACCAGTGCATTGAAGTGTTGAAATTATGGGCCTACTTGATTCATTAATCCAATAAACATACAGATCATAAGACCTATTTTCATTGTCAATAAAACGTTTCCACATAAGTTTTATTGCATTAAATATTATTTTATTATCCGCTAAATACGTCTTTTCTATTATAAATGTCAACGTAAGTCCCGACTCTACAGGTATATGCTTAACACAGTGTTAAAGATAAGGTTTTATTGTTTTTGTTTTCTTGTTGTTGTTTCTTTGTTGTTGTTTTTGTGTATGTATAAACATCTGTCAATTGTAAAATCTTTAACCATCTACAACTTTAATATAAATATAAACATGAAATTCACGTCAAGTCTAATCACTCCACCCACTGCAATCTGCTACATATTCATTTATTGGCATTTTTTGTAACAAAAGACACAAACTCTTGAGTAATAAGTCAATAGCGATTAGCTTATATACACTTACAGTTCGACAGAAAACTTCCCAGCACCCACGTGTCCGTAAGAAGGCATATTTTCAGGAATTTTGGAGAGCGTTTTAAAAGCGTGTAGATCGTTTTGAGCGCAAAATGTCGTGTGTGACGTTACCATGGTTTGCTACAGCACAACTGTTGTTTATGACGTCATTTCCGCTAACGTCTGCGTATTCGGTATTTTTCGGAATTTATCGGTATTTTCCGGTAGTTTCCCTTTGATTTATTTCTTGTAGTTTGTTGTTTATATCGTTTGTTTTTATAGCAATTTTGATTAATATCTGGTAGTATATTTAATAATTTCAATATGATAGTGTGCTTTTATTAAAGCAATGTCGTGTCCTCCAATTTAAGATTGCTTTAATATTAATGACATTTACTAAATAAGCTTCTTCATTTAGTTTTTAACACTACAACCACTGTCAAATATGAAACTGCACACAACCTCAACTTGTGTGACACGTTCAAAAAGATGCTGCAGTAGTTCTCTAATAGACTGACGGGAACAACCCGGTCTAGTTTAAAATGTTTAAAATACTGTTAATCTACTCGTACATCATTGATTTACTTTTGAGTTTGATAATATCCGTGACGTCCAGCTATTATTGGCGGAGGAAGACCACATATAAATGTTCGGGTGGGGCCACCGCGGCAGCTATGGTTATTTATTGACGATCGGGTTATGTCCCTTGACGTGATGGCCGCATGTTTAACATTTTAAAGCAAGAAAATGAAACAATCAGAAAAGAAAACGTTGCGATGAGAAAGGAGGTGTGTACTCTTAATGCAAAATTAGACAAGTTGGAGGGTTATTCCCGCCGGAACAACATTCGAATTTTAGAGACTGAAGGCAATGCAAAGGAAATATGGACTGCAACTGACTAGACTTCAGACGGAGCTCATAATGTGTCAAAGACTGTTTACGTTATTACGTGGAATGATTGTGGTCTAAAGAAGTTGAGAAGATTTCTTGAACTTTTTGTCAGAATTCGACATTAGCGGATTGTTAGAAACATGGTCGGATAACAAAGGAGAATTTGATACCCTTTTAAATAACTTTACATGTTATGATCATGTTAGGGTAAAAATATGTATTCACTGAGAAACAGTGGTGGTATAGCGGTCTATGTACAAAATGCTTTAAAGACAAGCTTTAATATATCTCAAATATTCGATACATTTAGCGACTGTATTGTTCTGCATGTTACAAGTAGTTTTAGATCTTGTATTGAAGATATAATTATGTATGTGGCGTATGTGTCACCTGAAGGGTCCACAATTTATGAAAACATAGAAAACAAAAAAAAAGGTATAGCTATTGTAGAGAATAACCTGTCCTTAAAGATGCAGTGCCGACGAGGACAATACCGTACCATGTATAAACAAAACATAAGCTTAAAACGAATAATAAATATGTAAGGAAGTTAAGTATACAGTAATTCGATTATGTGTGTGTGTGTAACTTTCCCACATACACACGATATTTGATAGTATTTTCATAGACAAAATAATTCTACTTTCACTTTGCACGCCGTCATTCGTTCAAAGTCGTTAATTAACTTATGCAAAAGTGCCCGTATGTTAACATAAACAATTGCAAATGTAGTTTGGTTCCCAGCTCCTACCTATGGCAGAACTTTTCGTGCCAAACAATATCGCGCCACGCAAAATTCGTACAAATACGGGTAACATACACAGACACACGTTTTGTTTATGTACTACAGTAGGGACTACACGTGTCATTCAAATAGACCAGCACTACTTACGCAAAAGAAAAATTTGCAGCACATGTCAGTCAGAGGAATGGTTTCATAAACATAAAAATACAAAATGCATTTAGAGAACCAGTACCATTTTTCATCAATTTTTATAACTATTAATTTTGCTTTTTGCAACTGTATCCGGGTGTTCTTATTAATTTTATTTAAAAAAAACCCACACGAATTAGGGTTCGATAAAAAACACAGTGGTCTATAAGTAGATTTGTTATATAATTTACTCTTCTATAAATATTATACTGTTTATTCTATTAATACTGTTAACACTGGTAATACTTGTAAGACTGGTAATAATGGTGATACTGGTAATAGTGGTAATAGTCAGCTCCTGTAAAATAAAATATAGCAATAATAAATATACAATCAGCACTTTACAAAGTTAACTTATCACTGACAAATACTGAAATACAGGGATTTAATAGGCAATGAATTATAATATAATAAACATTAATGTTAACTTCATTTCCATAAATATTAAACAACATGAAATAATAAGAACACCCGGATACAAAATGGCGCCCAATGAGGGACATAACTATTAAAACAGTTCTTTACCAAAAGTTGACCTGGTTACATAACTGTCTATCTTATATTCAGAAAATACTAGTAATTTCGATAACATATTAATATAATACATGCAGTATAATGTACCGCTGATTTACCAATCATCTGGTAACCAATTTTAAAATCAAGTACAGTGCCGGATCCAGGATTATTTATAGGGTCCTAATTGAGAGAGCACTAGAGGTGCTAACCGTCTTAGATGGGTCTGGAAGGCATGCTCTCCTACAAAACTTTTGAAATGTAGCAGCTATATGCAAAATCGTTTCCATTATATCCCAACAATAACTAGACTGTTTAAGAATGGTGCACGCTGTCATTTCAAATAATGCATATCCTGTCAGTGCAGTACATTATTCTATTCTTGATGATGCTTAGCAATAAGTACTAGGGCAATGATGACCACTTTAGCCTTATAAGTTTTTTTTTATCTACTTTAACATGTCAATAAATTAATAAAGAATTGTTTTGTACTGAAAATATTGCGGCTACACACAATCACTCATTTGACAACTGATTATTTAACATTTAATTATAAACAAAATCATAGTTAACTTCATTTTAAAGGTGGTATCCGACAGTTTGACTATTTTAAACATGAACCAATATCTAGCCACCGTGGGGAATTTGTTCATGATTTTTGCATAAACCCATACTTTATGGTCGTTATAAAGATGATTTTGAACACTATCTTTATTATTAGACTGTATGTATCGCAATATAAAATACTCTGTATTTAAAGTGACCTCTGCTAAAATAGATAACAGCAAAACTTTCAGGAATCAAATATATTGTTGCCAGATAAGAAGCAGATTGTTAATACATGTTTGTATATCATGCAAATTTATTGTTGTCTATTTAAATTATAACTTGTTTTGTAGCCTTGTTGTCCATTTTTTTCTTGTTTCCAAAATTTTAGTTCCATAGTCATGTTACAAACAATGCATGTTTGTTTATTGGGTTGGGTTTATCGCCCCATCAACAGTATTTCAGTTATCTGGAGACGGTGTCCACTTGAAGCATATAGAGTGCTGCCTTCGCTGTGTATAGCATGCCGTGAACACCTGGCATGATACCACACCCAGTCACATTATCCTGACACCGGGTCAACCAGTCGTGGAACTACCCTTATATTTGCTTTAGTGTTAGCAAGTGAGTTATACCACTACAATTTTTATTAATCACTTTTATATGTCGCCGCCCAGGTTCGAACCCGGGGCCTCCCGAACCTGGAGCCTAAGCTCTACCGATTGCGCTACCAGGTCCGGTAAACAATATATTCATTTAAAAAAGGCATATCCATCTGTTTGTTCATGTTACAAATGAACACCAACATTAAATGGAATAAAAAACAAGTTAAGACAGTTGCTAAAATATGATGTAATTGTCTTATGCACAGTAGGAAATACAATAAGGTGCAGGATCAATTTACACAAATATTAAATTTCATTGGCAAGTCCATATATAGTAATGAGCCTTACATAGTTACAGGTACACATGACAGCAAGAAGCAAGTATACGTCTACATTTCTGTTCATTAAGGAAAAGTAAAATCTTGTACTAACTTTAAAAAGAGTACCGCAAGGTAGATCTCATTTAGACTGAGTGCACTGCATAAGAACCGTCACAGTTCATTTCATGATTTGCAGTTATTACGCTTAGTTCAATTTTTGTACCTTATGTTTGTCTAGATCATACAACCGTCAATAGAGAAATTTGAAACCAACTGCTGTGCACTCTTGTGCAAGCCATTAGTGTAGAAAGGGTCATTACTCAAAAAATAAGAAGAGGAGAGCGACAGTTCTTGAGCACTGCACTCTGTTTCAATAACATATATCCACCTATGAAGTTTCAAGTCAATAGCTTTCGATAATGTAGGAGTATGATCTAGACAAACATAAGGTACAAAAATTGAACTAATCTAGCCACCTGCAAATTTTCAAGTCAATAGCTTTGATAACATATTAGTTATGCTCCGATCAAAAAAATAAAACAAACGGGCATAATTCCAAAATCATGAAGTACAGAGTTATGGTTCCTGTGCACTGCACTTTGTCTCAATAAGACCTATCTATGTATCAAGTTTCAAGTCAATAGCTTTGATAATAAAGGAGTTATGCTCCGGACAAGAAAATTAAACAAAGGGCCATAACTCCAACTTCACGAAGTGCAGAGTGATGGTTCCTGCACTCTGCCTAAATGAGATCTATCCACCTATGAAGTTTCAAGTAAATAGCTTTAATAGTGTTGGAGTTATGCTCCAGACAAACATCTGGATGCCGCACTCCCACACATCCGCCTGCTCGCCCACCTGCCAAGGGTGATACCATTCTACATCCAGTGTTCGATGGGTGTATAAACATGAATAAGTTCCAAAATATAACAGGTACACTTACAAAACAATAAACAAATGAAACTGAAAGAGTACAGAAATAATAACTTTATGAGTTAAAATAGGTGAAAATGTTAAATCTTCAGGAATAAACCAACCACATTGTTCCTAAGCATATACTTTTCTAATACCACAATGGATTTGTGCAATATATACATACATATATATCTACATCATACAACACTTAAAACAGATTTTGTCCAAATCCTTGTTGGAAATCGAGTCATTGTGAACATTTAGTTCTACTTGTAATATACAAATAAATAATAACAAGATAGCCATGAGGCCCTATATCACTCACCTAAGTGCCATAGACGTTTAGCCCTTGTTGCTATGCTTTTAGACAGATCAAACTTATTTGAACAAACTTGATACAAGGCCATCAAAGGAAAAAATAAACCAAATTTCAAAGTTCTATCTCTTGTGGTTTCCTATACTTATGTTGAAAATGGCTACACCTATTATGGCCATGTTTACAGATTATATGTTGTGAACATCCTTGATACAGGACCACCCAAGAAACATGTATACCACATATGAAGGCTCAAGCTCTTGTAGTTTCTGACTTGAAGGTTTTCTAAGTTTTTCCATATAGACTTAAATGGAAAATGACCACGCACCTCAAAACTATTTTTTGACAGATCAGAATAACTTAAACAATCTTTATACGGGGCCACCCAAAAGACATGAGTACCAAATATCAAGGCTCTAGCTCTTGCAGTTTGTTTCTGACAGGAATATTTTCTAAGTTTTCCTATATAGCCATATTGTGGCATAAGCTCATTTCTACTTTGACATTTGACAAAAAAAGGTGAACCTGCAGCTAGACAAATTTAATACATGACTTGCAACTCAAACTAGGTTCAAGATCAACTCTAGACTAAAACTGAATGTAGGGAAATCATTAAACTGACCTGATGTATATGGGTGTTTCGAACAATATCATATGTTCTCAGACACTTAAAACTAAGACACCTTATGGATACATATCTCAACTTTGGGTTCTTGGAATACTGGTGACAAATAGAGTAAATACACCTTAAATCAAGGCAAGGATCTCTATCATAGATAGAGGCTCCATTTTTATTTTATCAGTCAGTCAGGACTGTAGGATACTTCACAACAGCTCTCCGGTGTAATGGTAATGTCCTTCTCATTGCTGGATACAGCACCCATATGCTTATTTTTTTTCCACATTCCAGTCAATCTGTAAAATAACATTTCATTTTAAGTATATTTTAGCTGGCAAATAACTATATTATCATAATATTTTTAAATCTAAAATGGTTTTAGACTTATAGCATAAGGAGAACAGTCACAGACAAGTAACTCCTCTTACTCATTGGGCCCTCACAGTGTGGCTTTAAGTCCATTTAGAGCAAGGACCATCTCTATAATAGCTGGATGTATCTTAAATGACCACATTGTGCTAAATTGCTTTGGTTCATCCCACTTGTTTATAGTCACTTAGACTACAAGTTCTTCTAAGGTCTAACATTTTATACAGGATGTTGACTTTTGGTAAGGCAAAGTATTTACTATGTATAGCATCAGGTATTTTCTATCTAGAAACATCACTGGTTTTAGGCAGGAAGTGGATAATTTCTTATTAATATCATAAATCATAAATAATAGTTTCCATATCAGATGCTACAAAGGAGCAAGTGGAAATCTTTTAGGCCTGCATTATTTCAAAAATGTATGAACATTAAATACATCAATATTTCATAACATAAACTAAAACATTTTCTAAATACTTACAAAAAATATTAACCCCTGGTAATATTTTGCCTCAATAATTTTAAGTCTTTAAGTTTTAAAACTTTAATCAATAAATTAAGATTTTCTTCCTTAGAAATGATAAAAAGTATTATTATACTTTTTCTTTTACAAGTATTGTAAAAGTTAAAAATGATTTGCTTCTTGAAGTCATTAACATGTAAATGAACAGATGCTGAAATACCACAAGTTCAATGAAAAATAACAAGTTAACATAACTTTGGCTAACCTGACATTTTTCTATGATGGCACTAGCCAACAGTTCAATATATGATCTGCTTTATTCGGTGTTGCCAGTGTTTTTTGCATTCCTTATCACTCAGTGAGTCAAGGCTGCAACCACATCACCCATCATGAATAAGGTTGACCCATGTTCTGTTGTTATGTTATGAAGAATACCTGTTTATAAGAAACATAATTTCTGTATGTAGTAGCATTGTTCCATTATACCTAATTATAGGTATTTATATACCAAATGTATAGTCTTGAAACCTTGAAACTGTAACTTGTAGTAGTAGCAGCAACTGTCTTTCAAGTAAAAACTTTGCAGTAACTCAACACTGTTAGCCAACTAGCTTGCTTCTACAAAAGAATTGGAACTTAAATAAAAAATGAAGGAGAAAGGAAAATAAAATAGCATTGGATCAAGGCTCGGACCAAGAACCCCTGGTCTGTCAGCTATGTGTTGTCTGTATGTACCAGTAATCATATAAACCTATGTAACATGTATAACTGTTGTCTTGACTAACAGTATATAAATTGGTTATTAATACATACAAATAGACGTGTAAAGTTTTGTCCAAGTAAATACTCAATATTATGGTAATATTAAAAAGCATGAATACATACTCAAACAGATCCGCAAATGGCAGGGTTGCTCTCTTTCTTTCTCTCTCTCTCTTTTTGATGTATCACCTCATTGGCATGTAGGTTGAGTTTCTGGAAGTTCAAATTATTTAACAATATATTTCCGTTTAATAAGTATTATACTTTTAATTACATAAAATCTTCTTTGTATATGCTGTTGACAATAAGCTTTGTTGTGTATGTGTTTATTTTCTGTGAACAATAAACTGGGCGCGACAGTGGCCAAGCAGTTAGTGGCTGATTTGTATCTCCTCAGCGCCTCACTGCATGAGTTTTTAGTGCTATTCGGAAAAGAACTTTCAAGTGGTGAGGTTTTCTAGCTAACCTGCAGTGCCCCACTGGCTCTACCTAAACATAAGTCTGGGTTTTCCTCCACTTAAATTTAGCTGAAGTTTGCCAAAATGATCATGGCTCAGACTGTTTTTGTGTTTGTAACAAAAGAAATTCAAAATACTTTTCTACTTTTATCAAGAAAAAATGAAGGTAATGCTCTGAAATTTTTTATCAATTAAAAAAATTATAACTTTAACCAGATTTAAAGATTCAATCGATCAATAGGTTCATGAGCTCTGAGGTTCTGTGTTTATATCCAGGCACAAAATACGAAATTCATTAAAAAGGTAGAGGTATGGTTACCTGGCTAACCCTCAATCATATATGAGTATTTCCATGACTGGTTGGCCTGGAGTAAGTATACTATGACTGGGTCTGCTATCACGTTATGGAGTTCATTTCATGCATTTTCCAATGAAGGCAAAACAATATGCCCCAAGTCTGGGATAACTGACAAGATAGTAGGTGGGTGATTATTGATTAACTGAACAAACTTATATTTTTTACACAAGTTTTAAAAGAAAATTTGGTTGTTGGTTTCGCTAACTCACAGTTCAATTTTTGTCACAAGTGGGGAAATATATTTATGATTTTTCCAGTTGAGGGTATGAACATATACTGATCTTTTAAAATAGACTTAAATGCTGCGCTCAACTTACTTTGATGCAGTTTTGTCCGACCAATGCCATTTTCCCAGACATAAACACACTGATGTCACTGAAATGATGAGGTGTCCAAGTTATATAATGTGTAACAATAAAAATATAGAACATATTAGGTCATAAAAAAGGTTCTATTTGCCCTGGCAGTGTATTATGCAGACGATGATTTAAGATACTTGAAGCAGAGAATAAAAACCAAGCCAGCAACTAACAGTCATAAAGATGGTATGAATAAAGCAGCCTTGTCTAAACTCAGCTTGCAAGAGAAATTCACTGGTTGGCCTAGTGTCAGGATACATGAAATGTGACTAGGTGCAGTATTATGTCTGGTATATTCATTCCATGTTTTAACTGTGAAGACAGCACCATATATGCATCACAGGAAGCTAGTCTGCATGTTTGGACGTGTGGATTGCCTCATTAACAAGTTTTTCACTTAAGTAGAGGTAGTGTCCATTTGAAGAAGATGGTGGCACATTCACTGTATTAACATGCTGGACAGCCTGGTGTTTGTGATGAGAATGAAACAAAAACACAGTGAAGGCCATACTAGTCTGGTTTAAGTAGAAACTTCCTGCTAAACACAATACTATCCAAGCCACAAAATATATAATTACCTCATTTTTAAGTTGTTATTCAGTTGCCTTCGACAACATTGACATCTCACACACTGGTGTCGAAGTAAAATGATAAACCAGCATAGGCTTCAAATGGTGTTATCATTTGGGACCATGCAGCTGAAGAGAACAACATAGGATGTAAATAATAGAATGGACCAAGACAGAAAATTATTATTTTTTATGTTACCTCCTAATCTTATCCTTTACTTTTTATGCAATAAATTTATTTGAATGATGATGCAAGTAATTGTCAGGATATGCAATTTTTAATTCAAACCATCTTTGTTCGTTTAGTGTATGCACATGACACAATGTGTCTTGTATGTGATCCACCCTTCATAAGTTCATATTAGTTTAAATTATTGCATCATTTAGGACCAATTAGTGTATTGTTTAGGAGGGATGAATAAACATGGCATACAATACAACATGCATAGTGTGAAGTTGTTATAGCTTGTTGTGCAGCAATTATGGCCTAAAAATAAAAAATATATAGAGAGATTTCGAAATTGTTGGAAAGCTAAATCCATTCTCCCATCATAAATACAGCTTAATACTTTAAAAAGACATAAGACTCATATAGATGCTCTAATGATAAAAGGTAATATTTTAATCCATTTTATCATTTTTGTTTGAACAACTTTTCAGGCTTAACACAAAAAATGAAAATACTAAAATAAAAGGATTGCAGGAATAAGAGATTTTGTTCAGTGTTTTTTTTACATTTTCATTCAAATAGACTTGGTGCATATTTAGTTAAAATATCATGTCATTAAACTCTCTCTAATGTAATTATGCTGATGTCCAGCCTTTGTTAATGAGGAAGATCTCAGGTTAATCCACAGCACATGGCTGGGCAGGTAAGTGGAATACCTTGCATATTATTTATCCTGACCAGGACTTGAACCTATTACGTAAAAAGCTACCAGGGGCCATGTGTAAAAATCATTGCATATATAACATAGTTTATTTTACTGATAAATAATTTTCTACTTATGTGATGATATTATGATAGGTTGATAAATGTTCTAGTTAACACCAATGTTGTCCTAAAAAGAGACAATACAAACTATGCATAAGGTATCTCATCTATGCCTGAATCAGATCAATTCTGAAAACATCAGTTAACTTCCTTATATGGTAAAACGATGATTATTCAAATTTTGTTAGCAGTGTTGAGAAATATCCCATGCTGGTAACTGGGTACGAACCGTGTTGAGTCCAAATACTAAAATGGGTATAAACTATAATAACCTTCAAATATATGCGACAGAAATGAATACTGTATAGATAGCAGGGAATTAACATATTAAAGAACAGTATTGACATGGTTTTATAATTAACTTTTAAGTACGTTAAATTTCTCATAATGCTTGTACACGCAGCGCCTACCTGATATTTTTAAGCAGGAACTGGGCTAAATCTCTGTCCGCATTCAGTTCAACTTCGATTGCCATCGTCGTCCAATACATGTGTTGAGACAAAAAGTATTGTGATACAACCATGTGGTCTTCTTTGTTCTCTTTCTTGTTTCTTTTAGATGATTAATTTACTTATGGGCTACATTCCTTCTCTGTGTGTTCACCGAGATCACTCCAATTTCAAAGATTAAACGTACATGTATGTTCTGCGGCCCCAGATATAAACCCAGTTTTCATTTAAAGTCCTTTCTTTTAAAGTTGTTAGACAATGTCGAAGCTAGCTTGCTTCTTTTAAGTAGGACCATTACTGTTTACATAATTATTATTCATACATCACGTGGTTGCTTTTCCGCCATTTTCCGATCAAATCCGGAATTAATCGGAAGCGGTCGTAAGAAAAATGTCTGAATATAAACGACCCACTTAAATTCGAAACGGGTGTTGTATCGGTCAAATATCAACCCATCCCAATGCCATCGTGTGCCCATATTCTCCAGAAGTCTAAGTTAAGGGTCCCTTAAACCGATGATGGCCTTATTTTTACGATTCTTTTGCTTTGAAACGGTCGGCACTGCATCTTTAATACGGGAGGCATATCCGGACAGTTGTTTACATATAGCGGGGTTTTAGTGCTAGAACGAGTCACCTCTTAGATTATATACCAGATGATTCGATAGAATATATATTTAATATTGATGTTAACTATGAGAACGACAATTTTGATAAACCAAGGCAAAGTTGAGCCATAATCTGTTTGGCAGGGATCTTTGTGAATTATGCTGTTTATACGATGTTCATATTTTAAATGGTCCTTTTCCATGCGGAACACCTGGAAACTTTACATGTATAACTGCTAATGGTGCTAGTGTGGTAGATTACCATGTCGTTTCAACCATGCTGTTTAGTCACATCATAGATTTTAAGGTGAAATTACGAGTAGAGTCAGATCATTTACCACTTTGTGCTACATTATTGTTTACATTACCAAAACCACAAGCTTCACACGAGACTAATATGGATACACATTCTAGCCCTATTAGCAACGATATTTTTAAATGGAAAGAGAGTGAAGCAATAGGGTTTTTTTTAGCTATGTTTAAACAAATGTTTAATAACCATTAATCTGAAATAATAGAGATTGCTTACTATGATATCGATACCACAATTGAGAATGTGTTGTCAATTTATAAAACAGCTGCGTCGAAAATGAAAGTGTGTCACAATTAATAAGTGAAACCTACTAATGTGATTCCCGGTTCTTTTGACAGATATAAAACAACAGGCTATTTTACATTACCAAAGCCACAAGCTTCAGAAGAGACTAATATGGATACACATTCTAGCCCTATTTGCAACGATATTTTTAAATGGAAAGAGAGTGAAGCAATAGGGTTTTTTAGCTATGTTTAAACAAATGTTTAATAACCATTAATCTGAAATAATAGAGATGGCTTACTATGGTACTATCGATACCACAATTGAGAATGTGTTGTCAATTTATAAAACAGCTGCGTCGAAAATGAAAGTGCATACGACAACGAGACAAAGCCGCTCTAAAGACCAACCTTGGTGGGGCAAAGAATGTGAACAAGCTCCAAATTCACTGATTCAGATGGACCAGTAGTGAAACAGACCGACTTATCTATATTTCAGAAAAGTCAAGTTTAAAAAAGTTATGCAATATTAAGAAACTCGCTTATTGTGCTGAAAAGAAATCCAAATTAATTAGTGCTCGCGCTGACCCCAACAGGTTTTGGAGCATTCTTAAGCAAGCATAGCGACGCGTAAGTTGAGTTGCCTACTGGTATTACAATTAAAGATTGGATGAGGCATTTTAAAACTCTTTTATGTAAATCAAACATGCATGCGGTAGAATTACCGTCTAAACAGTCTATTCTTTAGTATGACGACGTGCTAAATTGCCCAATCACCAACCAGGAGGTCACTCGTAGTATACAAAAATTAAAATGCGGAAAATCAACAGGGCTGGACGGCATAGGAGCTAAATTCTATAAGAATACAGTCTTTATTAGCTCATATGTTTAATCACGTGCTAAATACTGGAGATTTTCCAAATAATTGGGCCGAAAGTATACAGTCTATCTGGAGAATGTACCAGAAGATTGGCATGACAGGAACCAAGAGGAAGGCAGCTATCAAACTCCTTGCTGATGCTGCAGAGAGGGCATCGTGTTGGCTCTAGTTTAGAAGGGAAGAGCCATCCTGGAGACCTGACAATAGCGAGTAGTGAACAGTCACTGCCGACCCCGTCAACCTGAGGGCGTAGTGGAAAAGGGGTCGAAACGCCTTATGACGGTTGAAGTCCACCTGATGACGCTTGTCATTTGTAGTCTCCAGGAGTTCATCGCCAAGATGAGATTATGCTCATTAGGACCGGTCGGTACTGAATTAGCAGTGAGGACTTTACATGCAGCAGTAACCTGTGAGAAGAAGATAGTCCCTATTCATAAGTCAGGATCTAGGTCAGAGCCCAAAACTTATATGGGCATTTCTTTGATAAACGTTATGTATAAAATATTCTCAAATATTATTTATGAGAGGTTATGTAACTGGTCTGAGATTTTTCATAAAATATATGAGTTACAAGCAGGGTTTAGAAAGGGATATTCCACATGTGATAACAACTTTATTCCTCAAAGTATTATTCAGAAGTATGTTAAACGTCCCGGTGGAAGGCTCTGTGTTTTATATGTAGATTTTGAACGTGCCTTTGGCTCGTACACTGGAATTTATTTAAAGTATTAGACTCGTTAGGAATACGAGGCAAAATGTATTTTATGCTTAAAAGTATGAATGAAAAAATATTAAGCAGTGTGCGCGTGTCTAATAACATGGAAACTAATGATCCATATAAATCAACTTATATTTTTACATATACATTTAGATGTACTGTCGGAACTAGTCAGGGGGTTTTGAGTAGCACAATTATCTTTAATTTATATATAAACGAGTTACCGAACTTTCTCAAATCTAAAGGCCATAAGGGAATATTTATTACAGAAAAAATCCCCGAAATGCTATGTATGATGTATGCAGATGATGTAGTAATATGTGCAGAAACTGCAGTTGAGTTACAAAGGCAGTAAAACAGTATTTCTGATTTCTGCGAAAGTTACGGAATGTCTATTAGTCAATCGAAGACAGAAATCACAGTATTTAGAAACAGTGGAGGATTGCGTAGCTATGAGAAGTGGTATTAAAGAGGGTATCCAGTTAATGTCACCTCCGAATACAAATAATATGGGATTATTATTTAGTTCGAATTTAAAATGGACAAAAGCCCAAACAAAACTTTCATTACAAGCAAAAAAATATATTCTAGCCACATGATTTCAAAAAAAAAAAAAAGAATTTGGCTGGTTATTTGAATGTTAAAGAATACTTCAAATTGTTTGACTCTATAACCGATTTTAGTTTACGGATCCGAAATTTGGGGAAATGTACTGTCCTATCCCGTCGAAATGATTCAGGCCCAGTTTTGTAAGTCAATATTGGGATTAAGTATTATATCAACTGATAATATTGCTCTAGGTGGTTGTGGTCGTTTTCCTCTTGTTACCGAGTATTTTTTAAAATGTATCAAATATTTGTGCAAACTATTATATATGTCAGATGATAGAAATCCTAAAAACTGTTACATAATGTTAAAAAAGCTAGATGATTAAGGAAGACGTAATTGGGTAACTTATGTAAAGGAATTACTTTTTAACTATGGATTTGGACATGCATGGATATAACAGATTTTAGGGGACGTGAATTTGTTTATTTCTATTTTTAAACAACGATTACATGATATTGATTGGCAGAACTGGTTGTCAGAAATAAACCAATCACCAAAATGTTGTACGTATAAAAAGTTAAAAACATTACTAAATCCAGAGCGGTATTTATCTCTTTCCATTCCATTCAAGTTCAAAAAGATGTATGCAAAATTTAGATGCTCCAATCACAATTATGCAATTGAAATTAGACGCCACAATAACATACCACGTAGCGAAAGATTGTGTAATTATTGTTTAGAAAGATTAAACACACATGTTGTTGCAGATGAATACCATGTAATGTTTATCTGTCCCAGGTACGATGAACCCAGAAATCAGTTATTACTTAGTTGGTATAAAGGGAGTAGAAATAGAATAAATTTTATAAACCTAATGACATCAAATACTGATTAAATATTGAAACAACTGTGTAATTATGTCTATAATTATGAAGAGATGACGATAAATGTAACGATAATAACATAACTCGTGTTTTGTATAGTTGTTTAATTATGTAAATTGTTTTATGGGCATAAGGCCTTTAAGTACAAAAAAAAAAAAAAAAAAAAAAAAAAATCTGTTCTATTCTGTTTTATTGAAGCCCAAATATTCCTGGCGGAGGAACATCTCAGATAACTGTTCGGGTGGGGCCACCGAGGCAACTATGGTCATATTAGTGACGCCCAGATATTATTGGCGGAGGAACATCTCAGGTAACTGTTCGGGTGGGCCACCGAGGCAACTATGGTCATATTAGTGACGCCCAGATATTACCGGCAGAGGAACATCTCAGATAACTGTTTGAGTGTGACCACCGAGGCGGCTATGGTCATGTTAGTGACGCCCAGATATTATAGGCGGAGGAACATCTCGGATAACTGTTCGGGTGGGGCCACAGAGGCAACTATGGTCATATTAGTGACGTCCAGATATTACTGGCGGAGCAACATCTAAGGTAACTGTTCGGGTGTGGCCACCGAGGCGGCTATGGTCATATTGGTGACGCCCTGATATTGCTGGCGGAGGAACATCACAGATAAATGTTCGGGTGGGTCCACCGAGGCAGCAATGGTCATATTAGTGACTCCCAGATACTACTGGCGGAGGTACATCTCAGATAAATGTTCGGGTGTGGCCACCGAGGCAACTATGGTCATATTAGTGACGTCCAGATATTACTGGCGGAGGTACACCTCCAAAAACTGTTCGGGTGGGGCCACCGAGGCGTCTATGGTCATATTAGTGACGCCCAGATATTACTGGCGGAGGAACATCACAGATAAATGTTCGGGTGGGTCCACCGAGGCAGCAATGGTCATATTAGTGACTCCCAGATACTACTGGCGGAGGTACATCTCAGATAAATGTTCGGGTGTGGCCACCGAGGCAACTATGGTCATATTAGTGACGTCCAGATACTACTGGCGGAGGTACACCTCCAAAAACTGTTCGGGTGGGGCCACCGAGGCGTCTATGGTCATATTAGTGACGCCCAGATATTACTGGCGGAGGAACATCTCAGATAAATGTTCGGGTGTGGCCACCGAGGCAACTATGGTCATATTAGAGACGTCCAGATATTACTGGCGGAGGAACATCTAAGGTAACTGTTCGGATAGGGCCACGGAGGCAATTATGGTCATATTAGTGACGCCCAGATATTACTGACGGATGAACATCTCAGATAATTGTTCGGATGGGGCCACCGAGGCTGCTATGGTCATATTAGTGACGCCCAGATATTACGGGCGGAGGAACATCTCAGATAATTGTTCGGATGGGGCCACCGAGGCTGCTATGGTCATATTAGTGACGCCAAGATATTACAGGCGGAGAAACGTCTCAGATAACGGTACGGGTGTGGTCACCAAGGCAACTATGGTCATATTAACGACGCCCAGATAGTACTGGCGGAGGAACATCTCAGATAACTGTTCGGGTGGGGCCACCGAGGCGGCTATGGTCATATTAGTGACGCCCAGATATTACTGGCGGAGGAACATCTCAAGTAACTGTTTGGGTGTGGCCACCGAGGCGGCTATGGTCATATTAGTGACTCCCAGATACTACTTACGGAGGAACATCTCAGATAACTGTTCGGGTGGGGCCACCGAGGCGTCTATAGTCATATTAGTGACGCACAGATATTACTGGCGGAGGAACATCTCAGATAACTGTTCGGGTGGGGCCACCGAGGCAACTATGGTCATATTAGTGACGTCCAGATATTACTGGCGGAGGAACATCTAAGGTAACTGTTCGGATGGGGCCACCGAGGCAACTATGGTTATATTAGTGACGCCCAGATATTACTGGTGGAGGAACATCTCAGGTAACTGTTCGTGTGTGGCCACTGAGGCGTCTATAGTCATATTAGTGACGCCCAGATATTACTAGCGGTTGAACATCACAGATAACTATTCGAGTGTGGCCACGGAGGTGTCTATAGTCATATTAGTGACGCCCAGATATTACTGACGGAGGGATATCTCATATAACTGTTCGGGTGGAGCCACCGAGGCAACTATGGTCATATTAGTGACGCCCAGATATTACCGGCAGAGGAACATCTCAGATAACTGTTTGAGTGTGACCACCGATGCGGCTATGGTCATGTAAGTGACGCCCAGATATTACTGGCGGAGGAACGTCTCAGATAACTGTACGGGTGTGGCCACCGAGGCAGCAATGGTCATATAGTGACTCCCAGATACTACTGGCGGAGGAACATCTCAGATAACTGTTCGGGTTGGGCCACCGAGGCGTCTATGGTCATATAAGTGACGCCCAGATATTACTGGCGGAGGAACATCTCGGATAACTGTTCGGGTGTGGCCACCGAGGCAACTATGGTCATATAAGTGACGCCCAGATAATATTTGCGGAGGAACATCTAAGGTAACAGTTCGGGTGGGGCCACCGAGGCAACTATGGTCATATTAGTGACGCCCAGATATTACTGACGGAGGAACATCTCAGATAACTGTTCGGGTGGGGCCACCGAGGCAACTATGGTCATATTAGTGACGCCCAGATATTACTGGAGGAGAAACATCTCAGATAAATGTTCGGGTGGGGCCACCGAGGCAACTATGGTCATATTAGTGACGCCCAGATATTACTGGCGGAGAAACATCTCAGGCAGCGGTTCAGGTGGGGCCACCGAGGCAGCTATGGTCATATTAGTGACACCCAGATACATGTATTATTGGCGGACGAACATCTCAGATAAATGTTCGGGTGGGGCCACCGAGGCAACTATGGTCAGATTAGTTACGCCCAGATATTACTGCAGGAGGAACATCTTAGGTAACTGATCAGGTGGGGCCACCGAGGCAACTATGGTCATATTAGTGACGCCCAGATACATGTATTGCTGGCAGAGGAACATCTCAGATAACTGTTCGGGTGTGGTCACCGAGGCGGCTATGATCATGTTATTGACGCCCAGATATTATCGGCGAAGGAACATCTCAGGTAATTGTTCGGGTGCGGCCACCGATGCGACTATGATCATATTAGTGAATCCCAGATATTATTGGCGGAGAAACATCTCAGATAACTGTTCGGGTGGGGCCACCGAGGCAAGTATGGTCTCATTAGTGACGCCCAGATATTACTGGCGGAGGAACATCTCAGGTAATTGTTCGGGTGTGGCCACCGATGCGGCTATGGTCATGTTAGTGACGCCCAGATTTTATTGGCGGAGGAACATCTCAGAAAACTGTTTGGGTCGGACCGCAGAGGCGGCTATGGTCATATTTGTGACGCCCACATATTACTGGCGGAGGACCATCTCAGGTAACAGTTCGGGTGTGGCCACCGAGGCAACTATGGTCATATTAGTTACGCCCAGATATTATTGGCGGAGGAACATCTCAGATATCTGTTAGGGTCGGGCCGCCGAGGCTGCTATGGTCATATTAGTAACGTTTAGATATAACTGGCGGAGGAACATAGCACGTAACTGTTCGGTGTGGCCACCGAGGCGGCTATGGTCATATTAGTGACGCCCAGATATTATTGGCGGAGGAACATCTCAGATAACTGTTTGGGTAGGGCCACCGAGGAGGCTATGATCATATTAGTAACGTTCAGATATTACTGGCGGAGGACCATCTCAGGTAACAGTTCGGGTGTGGCCACCGAGGCAACTATGTTAATATTAGTGACGCCCAGATATTACTGGCGGAGGAACATCTCAGATAACTGTTCGGGTGGGGCCACCGAGGCAACTATGGTTATATTAGTGATGCCCAGATATAACTGGCGTAGGAACATCTCAGATAACTCTTCGGTTGGGGTCACCGAGGCAACTATGGCCATGTTAGTGACGCCCAGATATTACAGGCGAAGGATCATCTCAGCTAACTGTTCAGGTGGGGCCACTGAGGCGGCTATGGTCATATTAGTGACGCCCAGATATTACTGGACGAGGAACATCTCAGGTAACTGTTCGGTTGGGGCCACCGAGGCAATTATGTCCATATTAGTGACGCCCAGATATTACTGGCGAAGGAACATCTCAGCTATCTGTTCGGGTGTGAGCATTGAGGCGGCTATGATCATATTATTGACGCCCAGATATTATTGGCGGAGGAACATCTCAGGTAACTGTTCGGGTTGGGCCACTGAGGCACCTATGGTCATATTAGTGACACCCAGATATTACTGGCGGAGGAACATCTCAGGTAACTGTTCGGGTGGGGGCCACCGAGGCGGCTATGGCCATATTAGTGACGCCCAGATATTACTGGCGGAGGAACATCTCAGGTAACTGTTTGGGTGTGGCCACCGAGGCGGCTATGGTCATATTAGTGACTCCCAGATACTACTTACGGAGGAACATCTCAGATAACTGTTCGGGTGCGGCCACCGAGGCAACTATGGTCATATTAGTGACTCCCACCGAGGCGACTATGGTCATATTAGACGAACGCCTTCTTCCCTTTGAGATAAACTATATCAATGTAGTTCGATAATCTTGTTTTGTTTGCTCTCTTTTTTCACTTATCGTTATAATGTGTTAAAACTAAAAAAATGAAACCCACACCCTGCAAAGAAAAATCAACACGAAAACCAACACAAAAATAAAAAACAAAAACAACACAACAACAAAGACAATGCTAAATCAGCGCCATTTCCCAGCTAAAAATCATTCGAGTTCATGCCAAAGAAAATATACATAGGTAATGCCTAAATATACATAGATAATGTCTAAATATACATAGATAATGTCTAAATATACATAGATAATGTCTAAATATACATAGATAATGCCTAAATAATTAAGTTATCTGTTGGATAGTCTCGAAGTTGCTTTGTATACTTTCGAAAAATAATCAAATTGTAAAGCACATGATGCCCTAACAATTAAAACTAGTGGGTATATTTATATATATACTTTCCTAAATTATACTAAAATAGACCGACTTTTTTAGAGATCATTCATTGAATGAGGCGACAAACATAAAACAGTACCGAAGTCCTGCCATTTTATGCAAATCATTTATTGGAAATAAAGCCAATATTGTCAAGTTCCTACTCCATCTCCGAATCACATTTTGCACGTTGGACCAAAGAAGCACTAGTTTCCGACGAATTGTCTCGTTATGTCCAACACAGTATCAATTAACGTTGCCATCTTACCATCAGTAACCTGTTAGTCATACATTGATGTTTGGGCTAAACACCGCATTGTTTAAGGATTGTGGATCCTAATGAGTATTGTCGAGAAAATGTCGGAGTCTTATTTTATTATAATCCTGATTAAAACACTTTTCGTCATGTTTAACGCGAGATTTGAAGAGGGTAGCCATAAAGTTTGGAAAATGAAGAAAATTAAGAAATGCCTGCATTTTTCCCCAATATAATTGTAGAATATCTAAATATATATTTTTATAGAGTACTTTCTTTAATATCGTAAAAAAATGAATGTCAATTTTACACTTGGTTAATCTTCTTTAATTTTCAGTATCATATATGCTTCAAAATGAGCTCCGGCAATTGTCCAAATACTAAAACCAAGTACTT